>CM053613.1:10871794-10883670 GCA_028646535.1 Procyon lotor
TTTTTTTTTTAAAGATTTTTATTTATTTGACAGTGAGAAACACAGTGAGAGAGGTAACACAGACAGAGGGAATGGTAGCGGGAGAAGCAGGCTTCCTGCCGAGCAGGGAGCCTGATGCGGGGCTCGATCCAGGATCCTGGGATCATGACCTGAGCCGAAGGCAGTCGCTCAACGACTGAGCCACCCAGGCGCCCCGAATTATGGAGGTTTTACATGTCCAGTTTAGTCTCTTCATGGTATAGTAAAGAAAAAAGCAATAACCAAAATAAGACGGGCTATGTTTAGACTGATATTTGATAAAATATCTAAGAATTATTCAGGAATATTTATATAAAACCTGCATTTGGGACAAAAGATATAAATCCCTGTAATAATAATCTTGAGCTCTGATGTCTGAGACTGAGCTGTATAATCAGTGGATTTTTTTTTTTTCTCTAAATTTTTAATTCACTAACAAGCACAGCACTGGGTATTATTCATTTTTTGTGTGTGCATGCACACACATATTCACCATGCTATGCTTACTGATGGTTATCTAGAGTCCTGTGTCAGAGTGTTGATCCTATTTTTTGTGATAAATATTTATTATTAAGTATTCATTTTGTATCATACTGGGAGAAAAGGATGATTAGGATACAATCTAGCCTTTGCCCTTGAGGTGCTCACAGTCTAATCGGGAGGCTGATCTGCAAACTATTACCCTCAGAGTAATGTGGAGATTAAATGAAAGGTCTTAATTACCTAATTCAAAAGTATCATTCATAGTTAAATACACTTTAAAATGAGATTTTCTTGGCAGTTCAAAATCACACTGTTTCTAATCTGAATCCATTTCTCTTCCTGGCAGCCTGATCCTAGAATTCTCTAAGATCTTCTGAGACCTTGTAACCTCTGTCTGTTCCCTGGTAAACAGAGCAGTCTTCATGTCTGTTCTTCAGAATCTGTATTTCCACTTGAACCAATGTTTGAGATGGAGGATGTTAGGGCACTTACAAATGGTCTTTTGCTTCACTAAATTGAGTCCCATACTTGAGGGGTGGTAGTTTAAGGCTTTAATATGATGTATTTATTCATCTAGATTAGGTGGAAGAATATAGGCTTGGTAAACACCTAAATTTTTCTGATGGCATGAGACACAAAATGCAGTCAAACCTTACAAACTGAGATTGAGGAAAAATTCCTCCTATGAAAAGAAAATTAAAACTCATTGACAACCAATGGAGAGCTCAGAGACCATTATTTAACTACCTGAGGTAGTAATACAGTTTCTACTACAGTTTTCTCAAGAACTCTTCATATTAAATTGGATGGCCGCACATCACAACTGTATTTGCATGCACGATTTATCTACATAGACATGTCGTGAATTCTTGGTCAGTTTTTTAATTCTTTGCCAATTCTTGGCACATTTTGCTTACGAGAATGAGAACGTTTTCCATTTCACTTCCTATTACCTTCCTACTCATCTATCATTGTCTGGGATTTCTCAGGTTGTAGAGAAGGAAGGCAGTGAAAGGGTGAGGTGAAGCAATGCAGACTGCCAGAATTTCTTTCTGGGCCTTTCAGTTACCATTTGAAGAACGCTAACTGCTCAAGTTAATGGAATAAGCATCTTACATAATGGGGGTATATATTTACCCTGATGCTTTGGCTATTGCCTGCAGCAATTTTTTTTATTCCCAATTAGGATTGTGATTGTAGGAGCTGGCCATCTCCTTTGTTTCTGGAACATTGCCTGTGTTTGCCACCAAAGAAGAGGCCCACCCAGCCGGGGTGGAGCCTTCCAAATTGGTCGTGGATTTGCCTCATACCTTGGAAACCCTGTGGGCTGGAAGCAGCACCCTAAGTCCTGCAGACCTATGGGCGAAAGAGCGGCTCCTTTAAGCCTTCAGTGTGTGCCGGGAGGGGGCCGAGGTGGGGCGGGCACTCTGACAGCGAGCTCTGGGCCCCGCCCCCGGAGGAGGCGTTTCCCAGCGGCCCTCCGCACCAATGCCGCCGCGGCCCGCCGGGTATTCCTGCTGATTCTGCTCGGACCGTAGGGCCCCCAGACCTCTCCCTGCTCAGGGAGCGTAAGTGTCAAACTGCGGGCGAGGGTCAAGCATCCAGTGCCCATGCCGGAGGTCCTGGTGGACAGTGCAGGGGACTTTCCTGGCCTATCAGAGGCTTAGGCTGCGAAAGAGCGTAAACAATGCCTGCTGCAGTGAGCTAAAGCCTGGGGCATCTGCTCTACTTCTGGGTGGTGACAGCAGCCCTAGGGTGCTTATTTGGATATGCAGTGGTTGAGCGGTGTTCACGACCCGGCTTTGCCCCAGCCTGCTTCCTACTTGGGGTGAGGAGAGGATTGCTTTTACTCGAGTATATATAACCCCTTGAGCTTGATGGGTGGAGCTGGATCTCGTGTCCTGGGCCTTGGGTCTTTCGCCTGGGATTTGGAGACCTGGGTAGTTTAGGGATGAGTAAGCATTAGATTCTTCAGCTACCGTGGTACATTTGAGCAGTAACTGTGGAAGTTGACCTAATTCACAGCCCGGTCTAGCTTTCCCTCTCCCCAGAGGCCTGTGTTGGTGTGGGTCCCCCTTTCGGAGACATTAACAGTGATTGTTTACTGGGGAGAGTCTAGTTAATCTTCTGTCTTGCTGATAGGAATAGCAGGATGTGTAAGAGACGGCTCAGAGACAGCTCTTTACCCTTCCCCTTCAGGTGAGAGGCCACCATCCCAGGACTAGGACCACAAGCTCACCCAAGTTTGCTGGGAAAACCTGCTAGAGAAGCAGTTCAGATTTCTGGCCTCTTGATAATGCAAAATACTCCAGCAAGAGGTTAATACTTGTCCTTGTTAATGGGAATTACCTGGAGGCAGTGAGGTTTTTTTAAATTAGAGGGAAGGGCTTGTCATTTTGTTACTGATTACTTAGAGATGACCTTTTGTCTGGCTTGGCCAAGTAATAAAAATCTTAAATTTTCTATGACAGTTACATAATTGTTATGCCTCTTTAGTCCATTTGTCCTTTCAATACAAGGGTTGAGTATAGCTCTCTGGGCTTGTATGTGTATTCTGTTTTATCCCTGTGTTATAATTATTATTTTTGTTTTGAGTGAATCTATTATCATACTTTATTGGTCATTCAAAGGGGTTGCTATTTGAGTGGGCAGAGATTTTCCTCAAACTTCCCTCACACTTATTCTATGCTTCTGCAGTAGAATTTCCTTAGCCAGAAGTGAGAGTCCAGGAATGGTAATCAGATCCAGATCGCTTGTATTCTGATAGTGAAGAGCTTTTGTAGGTCAAGAGCTTGGGAATTAGCCATAAAATAGTTTCACCGCCACAGCTTTTTCCCAAGTAGAAAGCTAAACCAGTCTGTTTAGTAGCTGTGTAATTATTCTTATAGACTGTCAAGTTACAGGAACTTAAAAGGACACTACACTTGGACCCGTGAGTGGTACAGCAGAGTTGTGGACTGAGAAGAAGGAGATATAGATTGACTTAGTCTTTTGATGCTTTACTTTTAGCTGGTTGATGAATGAGACAATACATAAATTGCTTGGGTCTATATGTTATAATAATACATAATGCATACTTAATAGGTAATTTGTTATTTAATTGAATACCAACCTGAAAAATCAGTTTAAAATTTATTCTAAGTTCTGCCTTTATGTATGACCTTGGAAACATTTCTTAACCTCTGGTCTAAAAATAAATAATTACATCTAAACCTTTTTCAGCAGTAGTGTGGACTGTATGGTATTTTGAGCTCTTTGGAAGACGTTTTAGATACAGCAATGATATAAGATTATATTTCTGTAGAACGTATTTATTTTAGCTGGCTTCCTTATCTTTTCCTCTGTTTCAGCCAGGGTAAAGCCTCTTGAGAGCTCTGAATAATTTGAAAGTATGAACATTTGTAGTATGGACTGGATTGAATGAACCATAGTAAGCATCATGTATAGTTCAAATTAATTTTATTAATGCTTCTCTTTGTTGGCAACTTTATTCACTCTTGAAGCATCAAACCTTGCTGCGTAATGACAGCTAGGTTTCTCATGTCTGTGTTTATAAAATCCAGAATCCTCTGTCTAATCCTGTGCCATATTTCCAACCACTTGAAAATCATCATATTTCTCAAGTCTAAAACCAAACTCCTCATATTCCTTACCTCTTCTCTATCCCCTAAAAACAAACAATCAGAAATACTTCTGATATTTTTATGTCATTAGCACTACTGTTCTCCCAGTCACCTAGACTGGAGTCTCCTACTAGACTCTTCCTACTCCCACATCCTTACTTGCTAAGTACTGATTCTACTTCTTTAATGTAACTTCCTTCAGTACCCCCTGCCCATTCTTTCCTAAGACCCCTATGGCTCCTATTTGTCTTTGTCCTAAAGTACTACAATAATTTCCTATCAGGATTCTATTTTTCCTCTCCCTTTCAATCCATTCTACATAGATTTATCTTTCTGACATAGATAGGATCATGTCATTGCCTTGCTTCAGTCATCAGCATCTTCTGCTGTTTAGCTTAATATTCAAGATTCTACATGATCTGACCCTAATCTATCTCTTGTCTTAGACTATAGTAAATGGAGCCATTCGTTGTTCTCTGAACATACTCTGTACTTTCCTATCTCCAAGACTTTGCCTTTCTTTTTTCCTCCGCCTAGAATATCTCCTACTTTGGTGTGTTCGTTTGTTTTTTGAAAATCCCACCTGTCATTCATCACTGAGTTCAGATGCCCTCCTTTCTATAAGATTTCACTGACCATCGCTCACACACTGGTGGTTAATCCTATTTTGAACTCCCATAACCCTGATTTATCCCTTGGTTAAGGCACTTTCTGCACATGATGTATTTTGTATTACGATTATTTGTTTAGACTTCTTACTTGTACTCCTGTGAACTTAGGTACATTGTGGTTTGCCCGTAGGGAAATTCAGTGAATGTGAATGCTTAAGGTAAAATTGGAATAGGCTAATTCCTCAATATTAGACCTTGTTATTAGAAAGGATTCTAACATATGCAGCCAGCCCATGCACATGTAAAATGATCGGTAGCTTGAACAAATCATTCTTACCTTTCCTATCTCCTAAGGACTTTTGTTAGTAACCTTTTCTTAAAAGCATTTTTTTTTTTTTTTGAGATTTTTATTTATTAGAGAGAGAGAGAGCACACAAGCAGGGGGAGCTGCAGAGCGAGCGAGAGAGAAGGAGAGAGAGAGAGAGAAAAGTAGGCTTCCTGCTGAGCAGGGAGCCCGATGCAGGGCTTAATCCCAGGGCCTTGGAATCATGACCTCATCCAAAGGCAGACGCTGAACCCACTGAGCCACCCAGACACCCCTAAAAAGCAGTTTTAATGAAATGTAATTTATATACCACTCAGCCATTTAAAGTGTACAATTCAATGGTTTTTCTAGATTTGTGCAATCACCACAGTCAATTTTAAAACATTTTCGGGGCGCCTGGGTGGCTCAGTGGGTTAAGCCTCCACCTTTGGCTCAGGTCATGATCTCAGAGTCCTGAGATCGAGCCCACATAGGGCTCTCTGCTCAGCAGGGAGCCTGCTTCCCCCTCTCTCTCTGCCTGCCTCTCTGCCTGCTTGTGGTCTCTTTCTCTCCCTGTCAAATAAATAAACAAAATTTTTAAAAAAATAAATAAATAAAAATAAAACATTTTCATTACCCCAAAAAGAAATCCCACACTCCTTAGCCTTCACCCTTTTAATTTCCCCCAAACACTTCAGTCCTAGGCAAACACTGATCTACTTTCTGTCTCTAAAGACTTGCCCATTCTGGATATTTCATATAAAAGAAATCATATAATCATGTAGTTCTTTGTGACTGGTTTCTTTTAGTATAATATTTTCAAGGTTCATCCATGTTACCTCATTTATTAGTGCTTCATTTACCATCTTAACCCTTTTTAAGTGTGCAGGTCACTGGTATCAAATACATTTATTAAACTATTAAGAACAGATACTATACTTGATCTTAGCCAAAAGTCTGAGAAGTGATTCAGATACATTATGTTATGGAACCATCACCACCATCCATTATCATAATTTTTTTCTTTTTGGAAAACTGAAGCTTTATACCCCATTTCCCAGTTCATCCATTCACTGGCAACAACTATTCTCCCTTATGTCTCTGGTTTTGACTGCCTCATTTAAGTGGAATCAGACAGTATTTGTCTCTTTGTGGCTGGCTTATTTCATATTAGCATAATGGCCTCAGAGCTTATCCAGGTTACAGCATATATCAAAATTTATTTTTAAGGCTAAATAATATTCTATTTTATGTGTATTCCACATTTTAGCTATTTTGAATAATGTTGCTATGAAATGAACATGGGTATACAAATGTGTCTTTGAGATCCTGCTTTCAGTTCTTTGGGGCATATACCCAGAAGTGAAATTGCTGGGTCATATAGTAATTCTATTTTTTATATTTTGAGAAACTACCATACTGTTTTCCACAGCAGCTGTGCCATTTTACATTCTCTCTCTCTCTGTCTCTCTCTTTTAAAAGATTGTATTTATTTATTTGAAAGAATGAGTAAGTGAGAGCTAGGACAAGCAGCCAGGGGAAGAGCGGAGGGAGAAGCCAGACTCCCTGCTAAGCAGGGAGCCCATGTAGCCTGGTCCCAGAACTGAGCCCAGAACTCTGGGATCATGACCTGAGCCAAAGGCAGATGTTTAACCAACTGAGGCCCCCCCTTCCCCATTTTATATTCTTAACAACAGCGTACAAGGGTTTCAATTTCCCCACATCCTTGTCAACACTTGTTTTGTTTTGCTTTGCTTTGCTTTGTTTTGTTTTGTTTTGATAGTAGCCATCCTAATAGGTGTGAGATGGTCTCTTAAAGTTTTGATATGCATTTCCATAATGAATAATGATGAGCATCTTCTAATGTGCTTATTATAAGGCCATTTGTAGATCTTCTTTGGAGAAGTGTCTAGTCAAGTCCTTTGCCCATTTTTTAATTGGATTGTTTGTTGTTGAGTGTTAGGAGTTGATTTTTCTTTTTTAGAGCATGCTCAATTCCATGACCCCAAAATCCTGAGCCGAAATCAAGAGTCGGGCACTTAACCAACTGAGTCACCCAGGCACCCCTTAAGAGTTCTTTATAGTACTTCATTTCTTTTTATTATTGAATAATATTTCACTGGTATGGACTTACCATATTTTTTTTATCTGTTCATCAGTGGATGGACATTTGGGTGGTTCCCATTCTTTGGCTATTGTGAATGTTAGTTCGGTTTCAGTTTGCTGGGTGTATTGAAAGCAGTACTACATTCCTCATGAAATTGTTATGTTTTATTCTATGTGTATTCCATTTTATACTGATTCTGAGGCTCCTCTTTCTTACTAATACCTGTAGATATTCTGAATGTTCCCAAGGCCTTAACTTTCCTTTGTGATAATGGCTAGTTAAAATTTGCAGATAGAGACAAAATTCAGCTTTTAAACAAGTAGTGACTTTAGTGATCCCTTCTCCAAATGTTCTAGAATTATAGTCAGAAATTTAGACTTTATATAAATTATAGCCATCAAAGTCTACCATCCTTTTGTTTTTATTAATCTCAAGAAAAGATTTTTCTTTCTCAGTTGGTAGAGCCATCTCAATGGAATGAGGGCTTTGGGGTGGGGTGGCGGTGAAGGGGTTGGATTGCATGAATAATTCCAAATTACAATTACAGTTAAAATGGTAGTCATTTCCCTGTTATTCAAAGGCAGATTCACAGTGTTTTAAGGCCCAGTTGGATAGTTAGACTTGATTATTAGGCAACTGCTGATTAGGGATGATTCCCCTTTAAATTTTGAATTTAAATATCTAAATTACATAAGCCCTTTGGGAGGCAAATAAACTTGTTTTTCATATTATACTCATTTGCTCTTTATATTTTCTTTTTTTTTTTTTTAAGATTTTATTTATTTATTCGGCAGAGAGAGAGAGAGTACAAGCAGCGGGAGAGGGTGAGAGAGAAGCAGGCTGATGATGGGCTGGATCCCAGCATCCTGAGATCATGACCTGAGCCAAAGGCAGATGCTTAACCTACTGAGCCACCCAGGCATCCCTGCTCTATATTTTCTTTCTTTTTTTTTCCCCTCTTCATATTTTAAGTGAATTAGGTAATCACCAAAATAAATCTTATTATTTATAAAGTTTTAGTAGTTTTCACTATAGATAATCTAGAAACCATATATAAATAAATGGTAAGAATTTCACCAAACTAGGATTCAAGAAATCTCTCCTAGAACAGTGTCTCCTACTTAGATGACCTTAGGTAAGACACTGAACCTCTATTTCCGTATATGTAAAAAAAGGATAATTATATTTGCTTTATCCCATGTTTTTTGTGGGGTTTTTTTGAGCATTGTGAGAATAGAGATTAATAAGAGAGAAAAAGCCCTTGCTCAAGGGAATCTTAAAGTTTAGTAAGAAAGAGCTGCATAAGTAAGAATAATAAAGAAATGAAAGAGGGGCACCTGGGTGGCTCAGTGGTTAAAGCCTCTGCCTTTGGCTCAGGTCGTGATCTCGGGGTCCTGGGATCGAGCCCCGCATCGGGCTTTCTGCTCCTCAGCAGGGATCCTGCTTCCCCCTCTTTCTCTGCCTGCCTCTCTGCCTACTTGTGATCTCTCTCTGTCAAATAAATAAATAAAATCTTAAAAAAAAAAAAAAAAAAGAAAAGAAAAAAAGAAATGAAAGAAAACCCAGGGAGGTAATAAAACAGTGTGCTTGCATTTACATTGTAAAATACACAGAAGCAGTTAAATGTCTTCCTCACTAGATCTTCAAATAAGAAAATTATTGTAAAAATACTTGTAAAATATAGTGCTATTGAGATATATGATTGTTATTAACTGTTTTAAGTAGGGACTTTGGGTATTGTAAATAGTGCTCTAAAGGCTTTGAAGGAGCAGGAGATGCATGGTCTTGCCCCCAAATGTTAATTAGACCAAGAAAGGTTTAAAAAAAAACCAAAAGCCCTAGTTTCAGTTCTTTATTTGGTCAATGTATACATAAAAGTAAAGAAGGTAAAGTGACTATAATAAAATTATAAAAGGTCTATACGTTGTATGGGGGCACCTGGGTGGCTCATTCGGGTAAGTGTCCAACTCTTAATCAGGTCTTGGTCTAACGGTCATGAGTTTGAGCTGTGTTGGGCTCCACACCTAGCTCTAAAAAAAGGCCTATACATTATCTGTAATGTATTTTATTTTCTTTCTTTTTTTAAGATTTTATTTATAATTATTTGAAAGAGAGATCATAAGCTGGGGGGAAGGGTAGAGGGAGAAGCAGACTCCCCACTGAGCATGGAGCCTGACTTGGGACTTGATCCCAGGACCCTGAGATCATGACCTGAGCTGAAGGCAGATGCTTAACCGACTGAGCCACCTTTCTACATTCACTCTGTAAGACCATTCTTTATACTCCTTGTATCTCTAAAATCCATCCGTTTTCCTCTATCTGCATTGCTACTATCCTTAGGTCCAGGCCACCGTCATCTTTTGTTTAGACCACTGTATCTAACTGATTTCCTTCCATTGTTACTGCCTTCCAAACCATTCTTTATATTGTTTTTTACATGTACAACATACAGTTTTCAGAAATGCAAGTTTGATGGCATATGTAGTGTTTCCTATTTACAATTCTTCAACGTTTCATTTAACTTGGTGTAAAGTCCAAATTCCTTAACACTGCTCACAAGACTGTCCAGGGTTTGATCTTGACTACTTTCCAGCCTGACTTTATACCCCCTTACTTCCTGTGTTGCATTTTATACTTTAGCATTGCTGAACCTTTTTCAGTTCTTCAAACTACTGTAATAAAAGAAGTTACAATAGGTGCTATGGTAGTTTCTAAACTCTTATCTCCTTTTCTGTACGTGTCTCCCATGTTTGTGAACCAGCACAAGCCTTTGGACCACATTTTGAGTAGCTTTGAACTATAGTACACACATGGATGAATTTTACAAATGAAATACTGGATAAGAAAAGGAAGTTATGGAAGACAACACACAGATAATATTTTCCTAAAGCTCACAAACAGTTAATTTTGTTGTTTAGGGATGTGTGACTGTGTGGCATAGAATTAAACGAACTTCAGGAAAGTGCTTCTGTGGGAAGAAGGATGAGGTAGGAAAGAAATGCACAGGTGTGGTAATATTAATGGTAGTGTTCTGATTTTTAGACTCGGTGTTAGGTCATTGGGTCAATTTTATTGTAAGGCTTCACAGCTCACATATTGTGTATATTTTCTTGTATATGTAAAAAAATAAATTCTGAAGTTAAAGTTAAAATAATTATGGGAGAAAATTGGTGGATAAGTTTCTTTTTTTCCTCAGTATATCAATTCTAGAAGAAAGAGCAAGAGCCCCCAGTGCCACATTTAAAAACAGACACTGTATTCATCATTTTAGCGGCTGGGGAAGTTTTGTTATGAAACAAGCCTTTCCTTTGACTAGAAAGAAGCAAAGCCATAAACACCAATTTTTAAAAACTCAGGCAATAAAGTAGTAGAAGCCATTTCAGAAAGTATAACGTAATGGCATCTAAATTTTATATGAGGCAATTAGGTTGGATAACCTTTTACTTCATGTTTCTAAAAGCAACCAACAAGGAAAAAAGAAAAGGTATTGTAGTGAACTTAAAGAATACTGACAAATACTGACAGTTCACATTCTCTTGGTTGGAAAATGTTTTGAAGGCTCTCACTGAGTGTTTGTCTTTAAAAAACAAAAACAAAAAAACCAGATAAGAGAGATTGCCTTTGCATCTCAAACTTGTGCCAAAAAAGTAACGTTAGAGGTTTTCAACCCAGGCTGCACATTAGAATCACCTGAGAACTTTAAAAAAAAGAAAGAGAAAACAAGTCTATTGAGATGAAATTCACATAACATAAAATTAACTCTTTTAAAGTGAACAATTCAATTACATTTTGTACAGTCACAGTGTTGTGTCAGCACCTCCTCTATCTAGTTTCAAAACATTTCCATCACACCACAGTGAAACTCCTTACCCATTAAGCAGTTATTTCCTATTTCCGACTCTCTCCAACTCCTGGCAACCCCCGGTCTACATTCTATTTCTAAGGATTGATCTGTTCTGGACATTTCATATAAATGGAATCCTACAATATGGGACTTTTTGTGTTTGGCTTCTTTCACTTAGCATCATGTTTATGAAGTTCATCCGTGTGATAGCCTGTATCAGTACTTCATTCCCTTTTATGGCTGAATAATAGTCCATTGTAATTACACATCAGAATTTGTTTATTCATCCATTGATGGAAATTTGGGCTGTTTATTGCCTCAGGTGAATGGTGCCGCTATGAATATGCATGTGCATGTACTTGTTGGAATACCTGTTTTCAGTTTTGGGGTATTTACCCAGGAGTTGAAGTGCAGAGCCATATGATAATTCTGTGTTTAACTTTTTAAACATTTTTGTTTAAAAAATTGGTTTACTTGGTGGCCATACTATTTTTCATTCACTTGGGGAACTCCAAAAATATACAGATCTAATAATTTTTATTGTATTTTACAAACATTATTAGTGTACAGTTACTTGAAATTTTTAAAAAGATGTGTCATGGGGCACCTGGGTGGTTCAGTTGGTTAAGCATCTGCCTTTGGCTCAGGTCATGATCCCAGGGTCCTGGGATGGAGCCCTACATCGGGCTCCCTGCTCCTTGGGGAGCCTGCTTCTCCCTCTCTCTCTGCCTGCCTCTCTGCCTACTTGTGATCTCTCTCTCTCAAATAAATAAAATCTTTTTTTTTTTTTTAAAGAAGGTTGTTTATTTTTTTTTATTTTTAAGATTTTATTTATTTGACAGAGAGAGAGAGAGATCACAAGTAGGCAGAGAGGCAGGCAGAGAGA
>CM053613.1:10883770-10899642 GCA_028646535.1 Procyon lotor
TGGATCATTCACTAAACAGTTTGAGAAGCACTGCATAGTTCATTCATTTAAATTGCCATATAATATTGCACTCAATATGCCACTATTCATTCATTTCTGATGAATTTGTGAGTGTTTTTAGCTTCTGGCTTTTATGAACATTACTGTGAATATCTAGTATAAGATCTTCTGAAAAAAAGTTGGCATCAATTCTTAGGGTATATACCTAGGAATGAAGTAGAATATGTACATCTTCAACTTGGGTAATACTTTATACTTTATAAGCTGTTATACTATTTAATAATATTATTAATACTGTTATTAGTAGTAGTATTACTGTATACTATACTACTTTATAAACTGCTGTACTCTTTTATCTTCCGCTGTTGCTGCAGAATCTCTATTAAGGTTTGATTCGTTCTCTAAAACACACAGCTATTGTTCTCAAGGTTCTGAGGGTTTTGGAGAGAAGTCTTTTTTTTTTTTTTTTTTAAGATTTTATTTATTTGACAGAGAGAAACACAGCGAGAGAGAGAACACAAGCAGAGGGAATGGTAGCGGGAGAAGCAGGCTTCCCGCCGAGGAGGGAGCCCAATGCAGGCCTCCATCCCAGGACCCTGGGATCATGACCTGAGCCAAAGGCAGACGACTAAGGACTGAGCCACCCAGGCGCCCCTGGAGAGAAGTCTTAATGAAAATTCCACTTATTCTAATAAACTTAAGTCTTGGACTAAACAGCTTTCACTGGGATATTCCCTACATTTTGATGGGCGGGAACAGGTTGTAAAGAAAGTGGCATAGACTGAATCATAATGTGATTCCAGTTTTGTTTTTCAGGCAAGTTGCATAAATTTTATGAGCCTAGTGTGTAGAGAGAATATCTTTGTTTGATGTAGTTGCTGTTAGGACAAAGTGAATCATCATGTTTAAAAAGTACTCTACACAGCACCCGATTCATAGTAGACACCATCAAGGTACATATTCATTAAACAAATATTTATCGAAGGTATGTTTTATGTCAGACTGGGACTGGGAATGGAGAGATGACCAGGATCCCTTCTATGTTATATATAATACTGAAAAATAGCAAACAATCTAAATGTCCAATGTTAAGATTGGTAATTTTGGTACATTTATAAAATGGAGTGCTATGTAACCTTTAAACATCATGTTCTCAAACATGGGAAAATGTTTGTGGCTATATAAGAAAAAGATTATAAGAGGATTATCCCTGTCTCTTTCATATAATTTATACATTGCATGTTCATTGAAAATACTCCAAGGGCTCCTGGATGGCACAGTTGGTTATGCCTTGAACTCTTGGTTTGCGCTCAGATCATGATCTCCCATGCCCCCCCCCCCCCACCAAGTAAATAAATAAATATTAAAAGAAAAGACTCTGGAAGGATCCAAGTGGATATGCACTTCAGTGTTCATCATGGTTAATAATTGGTGGTAAAATTGTTTTAATACTTTCCTTCTTTACATATTTTGTTTAATTTCCAGATTTTCTGCAGTTAACACACATTACTTTTATAATCAGAAAAGAAAGGTGTTATCTAAACGAATAGCCTAAAATTGTTAAAGGAATGTTGACTATAAACCTAACTAAAAAATGATACAAAGTTTATAAAGGAATGGTTCATTCAGGGGCTTAATTTTTTTGCTAGTTTATGTAATCATACTGTCTAGAGTCATATTATGTGATTACAACCAGAATTATATAGAGAGCTGGGTAACACTGAGATTGTTCCATATAGATTATTTTCTAAAGGAATTTTAGGTTAACATACGTATGACTTTCTTTGAAACTCTTTTCTTGCCCTATTAAAGGCCAGGAAGCTCAGCTCTTCAGTTTTACCCTGGCTTTGTTATGTAACTAGGAAGTTCCCATTTGGAGAAAATATATAAGTGTATTTTTTTTTAAAGTTTTATTTCTTTAAGTAATCTCTACACCCAAGTTGGGGCTTGAATTCACAACCCTGAGATCAATAGTCGCATGCTCTACTGACTAAGCCAGGCAAGGCACCCCTCATTTAGATTTTTTTGTTAACTTTTTCCTTTCACTTTTTAAATGTTTGAGTTAAATGGGCATTTGACCAAAGAATGAGCTTTTTTACTCTTACTGGTTGTATGCATGCTAAAATAATAATCTCAGAAAAGTCATTTTGTCTTACAAGACTGCTTGATTGCTAGACTTAACTAGGTACCAATTTCTCTCTGACCAGGAATTACTCTTAATTCTGAGGAGAAACTGGAAGCACAATGGGAGATGACAGTGAGTGGATGAAATTGTCGGTTGATCAGAAATGTGAACACAAGGTAAGACTTTCCTAGAACTCAGATTTCAGTGTCATTGGCTTGTTTTGTCAGCAGTTGACCCTCTGTGATACAGTATAGAGCTACTGATGATTACACGATACAGCTGAGAAACAACATGCTTTGGAGATTAGACAGTTGCAATGGGATGATTTTTCTTTTTTTTTTTTTTTTTTAAGATTTTATTAGAGAGAGCGAGCTCATGTGCTCGAGTGAGTGAGGGGAGGGGCAGAGGAGGGGAGAATCTCAAGCTGATTCCACGCTGATTGCAGAGGCTGACATGGGGTTCCATCTCACAAAGCTGAGATAATGACCTGAGCTGAAATCAGGAGTCGGGATGCTTGCTTAACTGCCTGAGCAACCTAGGCGCCGTTGATATCTCATTTTTAAATCGTTACATTTTAATTGTAAGTTACATCTTTAATTGTAATTTACATAAAGGAAAAACTAATACTTGGATACAAAGTGAGATACATTTATAGTGGCCTGTTAGGAATTCTAGTTGGCCTTGGAAGAAATATTGCAAATATTAAACACAGGAAAAAGTTAATAAACTAATCTTGTTTGAAAAGTCTGAATTTCTTTTTTTTTTTTTTTTAAGATTTTTTATTTATTTATTTGACACAGAGAGAGAGATCACAAGTAGGCAGAGAGACACGCAGAGAGAGAGGGGGAAGCAGGCTCCCTGCTGAGCAGAGAGCCCGATGTGGAGCTCGATCCCAGGACCCTGAGATCATGACCTGAGCCGAAGGGCAGAGGTTTTAACCCACTGAGCCACCCAGGTGCCCCGAAAAGTCTGAATTTCTTAAACTTAATCATGGGGTCCTTTATCCAGATTACCTGGTATAGGGCAGTCATCCCTCCCCACCCCCAATTAACAGTAGATAATAATATCATTAAATGGTGTTTTGTTTCAAAATACTTTTCTTTTAGCTCTGGAAAGCAAGGTTAAGTGGATATGAAGAGGCCCTGAAGATCTTCCAGAAAATAAAGGATGAAAAGAGCCCAGAATGGTCCAAATTTTTAGGACTAATCAAAAAATTTGTGACTGATTCCAATGCAGTGGTTCAGTTGAAAGGATTAGAAGCTGCACTTGTTTATGTTGAAAATGCCCATGTAGCAGGAAAGTAAGTTGCTTCTTTCCAACTATTCTGGTAAAACCTTTGTCGGGTGCTACATCAATTAATTTATGTATGTTTGTGGATTGCTGTCTTTAGTTATTAGCACTTTTAGAAGATATTAATTTTCTTACTTTTATAGCTCCTTGGTACTTGCTTTTCATTTGGTTCTTATCTACTCTCAGAAATCTGAATGGTACATGAGATCTCTAAAGAGCAAATTAGAAATTAAATCTTGAAAACTGTACCTTAAGGTTTGATGAGTAAGTGAATTTCCTTTTGAGCCTTTTGTATGGGAATTAACTTTAAACCAGAGGGAAAATCTCTACCAACTTTTAGAGGAAATTTGAGGGCGTTAGCAAAGGAATTATCAGACTTTAAGTGGAAAGCATTTGGGTATTAAAAAAAATCTCTTTCCACAAGGTTATCTGAGAAACACATCTTTCTCTCTGTGGTGATTAGGCATTTTTATCTCTTAGGAGAGGCGCTTCTAACTAAACAACCTCTCTAACTCCTGGCCAGTTTGACTTGAGCTGCAGATGATCCAGGTTTCTAATCACCCACTCTCCCATACCTCAGAAACCTGGTTTTCTAATGCTAGTCTTGATGTCATTAAAAGGAACCCTCCATAAAAACGGGGGGGCCTCGACTTAATTGCACAAGAAATATATACTTGACTTACTTCAAAGATTATACCAATAAAGACAATCATTAACCTGACAGTTTTTTTTTTTTTTTACCAGTATCACTGAGTTTCCTTTGCTATTACTGAGAACATTGGTTTTTTTTAAATTGCATTTTTCAAAATAAATAAATAAAATTGCATTTTTCTTCTGATACCAGAAACTTTTGACGAATACACGTAGTCCCAACCCACTCAATTCCTCTGATTTCCAATGGTATAGGTTTTATTTAATTTAGAAGAAACTCAAAGTGGTAAAGTTACTGTAAAATCTTGCCAAGGAATCAGGAGCAGCCTTTGTTATTAAAGGTACATATCCATCCCCTCTGTGAAGAAATTTTCTTGTTCTAAGAAATACTTAAAATGACCTTTTAAAAATTTTTCAAAAAAGCAAGAACTCTGTAATCCTACTTTTTAAAAAGTATATCTGTATGTATATCTATCTGTCCATGCATATAGAGAGAGAAATCTGGAAGGATGGATACTAAATAGTTGAAAGTTAGTTTTCTCTGGATAATGGGATGCCAAGGGATTTTTGCTTATTTGAATTTTCTGCATTTTTAAAGAGAAAATATGGTTCTGTGTCATTGCCTGGTGTGACATGTCTTAAACTTTTATGGTTTGCGTAAGCTTGTCTTTCATGTTTTCGAACATAAATGAAAACATTAAACATTTACTTTACTTTTACTTCCACGCATTTAAAAAAGTATTTGTCACCCCCCCCCCCGACCCCCATGACTTTTTCTAGCTCTTTCTACTAAAGTGTGTTTTTGTGTGTGGTGGTGGTTGTTTGTACTCTATATTACAGAACCACAGGTGAAGTTGTGTCGGGTGTTGTAAGTAAAGTGTTCAACCAACCCAAAGCCAAAGCCAAGGAACTAGGCATTGAGATTTGTCTAATGTACATAGAGATTGAAAAAGGCGAGGCTGTGCAAGAAGAGCTCCTAAAAGGCCTGGACAATAAGAACCCCAAGATCGTAGTGGCCTGCATAGAGACACTGAGGAAAGCCTTAAGGTAAGACTTGTTGCTTTAGTTCTCTGCACTAGAATATCTCACCTGAGGTTGAGTTCCTGGCTTAAACAGAAATGGAAGCTGCTGAACTTGACTGGGTGTGCCACACCAACCAGGAAAATTGACCTGGGAAAGCTGAAGTCATTCCTCAAGTGTGGCATTTTCTCTTCAGTAATCTTAGCCTTTAAGTGGTGTTGCCTAGTTATTTTATCTAAATCCCCTTCTAATGAAAATGAGCAGCTGAGATTTCTGAACTGTTTTCAAATTAGGAATTGGTCTTTTCATGGAAAAGCACTCCTCGGGATATTTAAGCAGTCCTCTTGTTATCCTCAAGCATATTTATGTACTCTGTAATGTTGGCTAAAGACTGTTTATTTGCTGAAGCAGACCTTTGTTTTGATGCCTTTTTGTTTTGTTTTGTTTTGATGCTTTTTTAGTAAAGTAGAAGTAAATAAATGCTCTATGCCTTTAAACAGAAGCACAACAATAGCAAATAGAAAATGATTTTTACTCTTATGCAGTAAGTTATTTTCAACACAAGAATTTCTTTTTTTTTTTTTTTTTAAAGATTTTATTTATTTATTTGACACAGAGAGATCCCAAGTAGGCAGAGAGGCAGGCGGAGAGAGAGGAGGAAGCAGGCTCCCTGCTGAGCAGAGAGACCGATGCGGGACTTGATTCCAGGACCCTGAGATCATGACCTGAGCCAAGGGCAGAGGCTTAACCCACTGAGCCACCCAGGCGCCCCTCAACACAAGAATTTCTTGTTGTTTGGCAGTAAAGTTTTTCATGAATGAAATCTTCCAGGAACAAGTGTCTGTAATCTGCTGTGGAAATCTGACTTCGACAAACCCCCGGTGTGCTCTGATTTGGCATTCCCTCTAATCTGTTCCCATTACTATCCACATGAGAAACTTTAGAAAGCAGCTCTAATGAAATCCTAAATGTGTGACCTATGAGAGTGAAGATCATCCCAACTCAGCCTTTTTGTGATTTTGTGTATGACCTACTTCTTGAAGAAAATCCTTTGGTGTTAATCTTACGTGGAAATGTCAAAATTCCTAAATATTTTTGAATGATCCTCAATTTATAAGTCTTAAACTTTTACATTGTCTTTCACTTGGTTCATAAAGTTCTCTTATAAAATTTGACTTTTGTCAAATTTTTTGTGTAATAAATATTTCCTCATTTCAGGCTAGTATAGTAGGTCTGTTTTTATGAGGAGTAAATAGTGTGTTCAATCTGTCATCTTAGAAATTTAAAGACTATGCTTATCTCCATAGATATGGTTGTCCTTAGTAATGGATCTCTTAATAAAAATATGTATTATCCTATAATCAGCCTTTAAAGATTTATTTATTTGAGAGAGAGAACATGAGCAGGGGGTGGGGTAGAGGGAGAAGGAGAAGCAGACTCCCCACTGAGCAGGAAGCCCAATGTTGGGCTTAGTCCCAGGACCCTAAGATCACGATCTGAGCCAAAAGGCAGAGGCAGACGCTTAACTGACTGAGCCACCTAGGCACCCCTATAACCTGCCTTTAAACTAGAAGTTTCTAATCCAGAATGCTGTAAACTCTGATTATTTTACTTTTAAGCTGACTGGGAGAATAAGTACAAAAAATGAACAAGTTAGATTTATCTTCTTCCCTCTTCCTTCAGATGTTGTAGTTTAGTTCCATCCCTGTGTGATTCTTTATTTATCCTAAGGCATCTCAGAATCTATAGTAGAATTAGATAGCTCTCTGGGACCTTCAAGAACCTTGAGGCCGGGGGCGCCTGGGTGGCTCAGTCAGTTAGGCGTCTGCCTTCAGCCCAGGTCATGATCCCAGGGTCCTGGGATCAAGCCCTGAATCAGGCTCCCTGCTCAGTGAAAGGCTTGCTTCTCTCTCTCCCACTCCCCCTGCTTGTGTTCCCTCTCGCTGTGTCTCTGTCAAATAAATAAATAAAATATTAAAAAAAAGAAAGAAAGAACGTTGAGGCCAAACTATTTAATCCTAAGTTCCAGAGCTTCCTCAGAGTACTCAAACTACTTATGTTTGTGAGAGCTTCAGGAAATCAAAATGTTCTGTGGCCCCTAAAGCAAGCTTCCAGAACCCAAAGGTGGTTTTTCTTTATTTTTTTTTTAAGATTTTATTTATTTGAGAGAGACAGAGAGAGAGAGAGAGAGAGAAAGTGAGCTAGTACGAGCAGAGGGGGAGGGGCAGAGAGAGAGGGAGAAGCAGACTCTCCTCTGAGCAGGGAGCCCAATTTGGGCCTCACGATCCCTAGGACCCCGAGATCATGACCTGAGCCGAAGGCAGACGCTTAACCAACTAACCCACCCAGGCACCCCCATAGGTGGTTTTCTATAGAAATATATGTAGTGTCCAGATTAGGTTTTGTTTTATTATCTGTTTTCCATATGGACCTATTCTGTAGGTTTGTCATATCTTTTGGTAGGCCAGGATAGTGAAACAAAAAAATCCGATAAAACAAATCTGATAATGTAAAAATGTAAATGAAGACTCCGAGATCCCATATGTTAGGTTCTTCAGGCACGGTGTTGAGTGCCGTTTCATAACCCTAAGTTCTTATTTTTCCTTTAGTCTTAAAGGTCAACTGAGCCAAATTAAAATGTTCTTTTCTATTAAAGGGGATTTTAAAGGAAATCTTGGAGATCATCTTGTTTATTTTCATGTTATGATATCTATATTTAAACTATTTACATAACCACATACCTTTTTAAATATCATTTCTGAAGGAGAATATTTTCTGTCTCCTCTAGCCTGTTGGAGTATGTCAGTAGCTATTACTAAAAATTTTTGTTGCATTTGTATACAGGAGATAAATTTATACACATTAGATAGATAAATAATAATATAGTAGATAAATAAGTTGACCCTTGAACAACACAGGGGTTAGGGGTACCAACTCCCATGCAGTCAAAAATCTGAGTATAAATTTTGACTTCCCCAAAACCTAAGTAATAGCATAATGTTGACTGGAAGCCTTAGAGATAAGACAAAAAATCAATTAACATAATCTGTGTATTATCTGTATTATATATTGTATTCTTATAATAAAGTAAGCTAGAGAGAAGAAAATGTTATTAAAACATAAGGAAGAGAAAGTACACTTACAGTACTGTACTGTAAAACGCCTATGTCTGAATGGACCCACACAATTCAAACCTGTGATGTTCAAGGGTCAATTGTATATGAGTTCTACTACAGAATGTCAGTGTTGTTTCATAACTGAATCCCTCTTGCTCTGGAATTTGTTATGTATAAATGTTAGCAGTGACTCAGAAAGCTAAATTTGGCCAGTTAGGAACTTAAAAATAAAAAATGCAACAAATATATAAGGTTAAATATGCTATCTCTTCAAAAGAAGTCAGAATGCAACTGATTTCTCCCTGAAAAACTGAAGCAAAGAGAGATACAGGTTGCCTGGAGTTACAGGTGATAAGCTTCGAAGTCAGAAATGAAACACATGCTGCCAGGATTAGTGATCTGTCAAGTTGAATGAACCACGTTAAACATAAGAAGTATTGAAAACTTACTGCAAGGGGCGCCTGGGTGGCTCAGTCTGCCTTCAGATCCCTGGGATCGAGCCCTGCATCGGGCTCCGTGCTCTGCGGGAAGCCTGCTTCTCCCTCTCCCACTCCCCCTACTTGTGTTCTCTCTCTCTGTATCAAAGAAATAATAAAATCTTCAAAAACAACAACAAACTTACTGCAAGTAAATTTCACTCATTTAAATATGTATAAACTGATTTATGTTTTTAAGCTTTTATATGTATATACATGTATATTTAAGACATTACACAAGTTTGGTCCTTTATAGATTTGAATTATCCCTAATATGGTTACCTAAATTAGTTTCAAGATTTTTATATTCTGGACCCTAAACATTAAATAACACTCTTAGAAGACTGATGTCTAAACATAGATGTTAGGAACTCCTTTTTTTTTTTCCTGCCTTAAAAAAGCTCAACTATTAGTTTATTATAAATACAGAACTATGTTTGAGTGAATGAAAGCTAACACTACCCAAATATATTGCATGTTGTTGAGTTGGGGTTTTTGCCCCCAATGTTTTACTTCTAGTGAATTTGGTTCCAAAATCATCTTGCTTAAGCCAATTATCAAAGTGTTGCCAAAACTCTTTGAGTCTCGAGAAAAAGCTGTTCGAGATGAAGCAAAACTAATTGCTGTGGAGATTTACAGATGGATTCGGGATGCTCTGAGACCCCCATTACAAAATATCAACTCTGTCCAGGTGAGGCACAAAGTTTTTTGGTTGTCTTTGCATAAAACTAATATGATGGTATTTCCTTCCTGTTGTTGATATTCTGTCTTTACAAATAATTATTTTTCATTCTTAATTTTGAAATCGGTTGGTTTTTTTTGTTTTGTTTTGTTTTTCTGAGCATAGCTGTCTCTGATTTTATTTTGTCCTCCCAAGTTAAATACCATGCCTTCAGTGGATTCCCATGTGTCACTGTTGAGTCTGTGGCAATTTAAAAGATCCTTTTATAACTCTATTGGGTGGCAGGACTTAATATCTGTTTGGACAACGTACATTTTATCTGTTTTTTATTACAATTATTTTAGAGACTTTATCTGATATAAATATATCTGAAGTCGTGAACTAATTAGTGTCCTAATAAGTGGATTTTATTATTTTTTCTAAGTGCTTAGACGTACATTTTCATTAGGAAATATGTCAGTTTGATTTATGTTACCAATGTATAATTTTTTTAATTTCAATTAACTAACATACATTATTTGTTTCAGGGGTACAGGTCTGTGATACATCAGTCTTATATAATACCCAGTGCTCATTACAAAGCATATCCTCCCCAGTGTCCATAACCCAGTTACCCCACCCTCCCACCCCTCTCCCCTCTAGCAACCCTCAGATTGTTTCCTAAGATTAAGAGTATCTTATGGTTTGTCTTCCTGTCTGGCTTCTTCTTGTTTCACTTTTTCCAAATGTATATACTTTAAATGTATCCTTTCTTTTTGCCCTGTTAGAACCACATAAATAAGAAATCGGGCTCTGATGTTAGTAAATATAAACGTTAAGCATGTTCTCTAATGGTGAGACTGTAGGTATGTTTTAAAAAATATTTTATGATATTTGTAGTTGAAAGAACTAGAAGAAGAATGGGTCAAATTGCCAACAGGTACTCCTAAACCAAGTCGATTCCTGCGTTCCCAGCAAGAACTAGAAGCTAAATTGGAACAGCAACAGTCAGCTGGTGGTGATGCTGAGGGAGGTAAGCCAATTTTAAACACTGGCTTCTATAAAAATTAGCAAGAACAGGCCTTACCTCAAGAACCTATGTTTACTAGGCACATTTTGTAGGACTGCCATTTAATAAAATACCAATTTTTTATAGCATTAATAACTAATTCCTTCTATATCAAGATTTCATCAGGATGTGAAAGGAGTGATAACTATTTGATAAGTAAAAACCTTCCATCCATTTTTAAGGTTTGTTTTGTTTTTCTCCTGGAAGGTGGTGACGATGGTGATGAGGTGCCACAGATAGATGCTTATGAGCTCTTGGAAGCAGTAGAAATTCTTTCCAAACTTCCCAAAGACTTTTATGACAAAATTGTAAGTAATGGTAACCTTCTTTCATTTATTTCATTTTAAATAATTCCTTGATTATAATTAGATTGTTCTGCTGAGCCCTTTTCCTAGTACACCACTTTGCACTCCATATCTTACCTAGTAGAGCCTATCAGTTGCTTCTTTGTCCCCACACTACCGTGTATGTATACCTACTATAGCACTTTCTTTTAACACGTCTTGCCAAAACCCAGAACATTATTCTTGCCTACTCCTTTTTCCTCATTGTCTCTCTGGTTTTACCTTTAAATATCTGTCAAATTCATTTCCTTTACACTGCTTTACCCCAGGGGTACTTGACCTTGGCACTGTTGACATTTTTTGCCAGATAATTCTTGGTTTGGGGGGGGGGGCTCTCCTGTGCACTGGAGGACATTTAGTAGCATCTCTGCCATTTACCTGCCAGATATCAGTAATACCATTCTTCAAGTCTGACAACCAAAAATGTCCCCAGACTATGCTAAATATACCCAAAGAGACACAATTATCCCCAGCTAAGAAACAGTCTTATCCCAACTACCACCATCATCTCTTGCCCACGTGCCATGGTAGTCTTCTTGTAAGACTCCCTGTCTCTGCTGTTGTCTCCTTCCCATCACATCTCCCAATGTAATCAAAGCTGTCATTTTTTAAAATAAAAAAATCTTCCCATATCATTGCCTCACTGAAATTCTTCCAGTGGGTTCCATGAGTTTAATATGATGTCTGAAATCATCCTATAGCCATTGAGGCCACGTAAGGCACCTTCGAGGCCCCTGCTTACCTTGGAGCCTTACCTTCACTAATTCCCCTCTATGCTCCTGTCATCCTGAACTTCTGCCAATATCACATGTGCCATACTCACTACCCCCCAAATTTTGGGCCTTAGTATAAATGCTGTTCTTTCTGCCTGTACCATTCTCCTGAGTCACCCCATAATACTTCTTCATCCTCTAGATCTCACCTTAAGGATCACTTTTAGGGGAGATCCTACCTATCAGCCTAAAGTAGGTTAAGTCTTCTTGCTATAATACAAGCAGCTTGTAGCTTGAAGCAGCTTGTACTTCTCTTTTCATAGTGGTCATGACCTAGTAGTTATTTATTGCAGATCTTCCTAATTCTGCTGGAAAGCTTCTTCAGTCCTCCATTAACTTCTGATTAGCAAATACTTGATAAATTAAATCACACTGTCATCTTCTCCAGGGTGGCAAGTTTATCATCTTTGCTGTATCCCCAGTTCTTTCAGATAGTGGGTATGCAAAATTATTGAATGATTGCTTGATCTCTAGTAAAGTACTTTCTACTTTGGCCATAAAATAAGAAACAATCAGCATTGTACCACCAATGTATAAAACTGATCTCCAGGATTAGAGCAATTTTGGTTGTTGGTTATGTGATTGTCTTCTGATCTTTTTAATGTTGTCAATATGGAAATTCCTTTCTCCTGTAGTTGTGCCACTATGAGATATGCTAGAAACACATTCCAGCAATGTTTCCTGTTTAATACTTGCTTACTAACATTTGCCTAGAAAATGAGAAAGAAGTCTATGGCACCCCATTCTTTTACTACTTATAGAGCTTCAGGGTCATGAAATGCTATGAAAATACTTATTGTGTATGGACAAAATTTTATATATTTGGGCAAAACATTCTGATGGGCTGCCCAGTTTTGCAGTTTTGTTTTTTAACTAGTTTTAGAAAAAAGTTTTTGAAAACAAAAAGTAATTATATATCTTTGAATTGGGAGCATGTGAGAAATAGATTTTTATTTTTTTATTTTGCCTCCTAATTTCTATTCTATGAGGGGCTCATTCTGTGTCTTGCAGGAGGCAAAAAAATGGCAAGAGAGGAAAGAAGCTCTGGAGGCTGTGGAAGTACTAGTGAAAAACCCTAAACTGGAAGCAGGCGATTATGCAGATTTAGTCAAAGCGTTAAAGAAGGTAAGTGGGGAGAGCGTCAACACTGGTAACCTGACCACAGACCAGGCCTTTGAATTTCTCACCATCAGTCATCTTTTTTTTTATCACAACTACATTGCCCTTTAAGGAACACTATCAGTGGTTTTCTCATTATAGGCATACCCTTGTAAAGAATTGTTTAAAACAATGGTCCTGAGGCGCCTGGGTGGCTCAGTGGGTTAAAGCCTCTGCCTTTGGCTCAGGTCATGATCTCAGGGACCTGGGATCGAGCCCTGCGTCAGGCTCTCTGCTCAGCGGGGAGCCTGCTTCCCCCACTCTCTCTGCCTGCCTCTCTGCCTACTTGTGATCTCTCTCTCTCTCTGTCAAATAAATAAAATCTTTAAAAAAATAATAATAAAATAAAACAATGGTCCTAGCTCCAAACTATTGGAGGGATTGGTATTCAGTCTTTATTTGTTACCATTTTGCTTTATGCTCTCTGGTAGCATATACGAATCTCAAGAAAAAGAGGGTCTTGGTGATGTAGAACCAAATATTCCAGTTTTATAGTTCTGTAGGATGAATTATTTAAATTGGCTCTATTTGATGGAACAGATGTTAAAAATGAAGAATATTTTCCCATTAGATAACAAATGATCCCACATTGTATATCTGCATGTAAAGCGAAGGATGTGTGGTCTTTATAAAGCAGGCAAGTGCTAAGTAAGAAAGAAATGCTTTTAGAAAATACTCCTTTGGTGTTGCTGCTGGTTGATAAATTTGTATGTAGTGGCTTTTCATAAAATCTGAAAGTATAGATCAAATACTACGGATATAGTCTAGAGTTTAAGAACAAACTCTAAAGACATGTTTTGAATAGAGAAAACTATTTAATTTGCTTCTTTGGCCCGAAATTAAAGAGGATTAGGATGGGGGGGGGGGAGGTTAATCTTTAGTTATATGCACACGTAGGTACAGTAATTCTCATTATTCATAGTAAAGTCACCACAACACTGACTTAGTGAATACTGACCCAGTTGCTGCTAAGGTAACATAGGGCTAGGGTCCTGCAACTCTTTGGTCTCAACATTTTCATCCAACAGTCAATACAGAACTTGTTTTATTCTCTTTGGTCTCACTTAATATGTATTATTGATGCATTAACACTGAACTCATGGCCAACAGCACTGTAACTCATGCTGAACAAAGCTTATCTAACAGGTAATTTCTGTGTCAGGCCTTTTTTTTTTTTTTTTTTTTTTGTGTCAGGCCTTTTTGCGCTTAGGAACACTAGGCAGCCCTTCAGCACTACACTTGGGAGCCATTTCAATCAGTGAAAGCACCAACAAAAATCACAAAAATGAAAAAAAAGACAAAGAAATGCAACACTAAACAGACTGTGAAAAAGATACTTGTTTACAGTATGAGAGCTGAAAGAAGAAGGCAGAGTATTGCTTTGTTCATTCTCAGCTGGGAATGTGCACACCAGGCAACTCAGATTTTTCACAGTTCTGTGCTTGTCCATGAATGACTAGTTGAGTGCTTCGAGTATTGATTTGGGGGGTTATAAATCAATGTTAACAAATAGGTGAATTTGCAAATATGAAATCCGTGAATAATGAGGATGGGCTATGTTTTCTTCTAGTCCGCTTCCCATGCTTTCCCTCCAAGTGAGATTTGGAGGCAGAGATATGATTTTTTCCCAGTCTTATTTAGTCTTCAGTCTTCCTATCTTGAAGAGCCTCAAACACAGGCAAGATTAATTAGAAGGGACTTGCACGGAGGGAAAAGATTTCAGCAACCTGGAGCATGGGAGGAAAGAGAAAAGGTAGAAAGGCACTGAGAGAGTGAAATGAGATTCCAGTGGCATTGAGAACTACAGATTCTCTCCAAATTCCAGCGTATAATTTTTTACCTGTAATCTTGTTACTTGTCCCTGAATTCTCAGTCCCTCAGATAAAAGCTTTTATTTTTTTTCTTATCTAATGATAAAAATATTAATTGATACTCTCCACATGCATTTTCTTAGGATATTAGCTGTTCAGATAAATACTGTTTTGTGATTTCCATTGGCATTTGAATATAAATATACTCTCGCTGTATTCTTCACAGAGAGGAACATGGATTTTATATTTGGGTAGACATAAACAATAGATTTCTGTGAGAAACTTCTCCCTCTTCACATGGTGGAGTGGAGGAGCAATTACTTGGATGTAAACACAAACTTCATCTCTAGATCATGTTGACTTATAACAGAGACATGTCAAAAGTGGAGAAATGAGGAAATGGAAAAGGAGGAGACTGAATAAGCTATAGACCAATCCCTCATCCCTCCATAAGTGGTCTCTTCCCTCTTTTGTCTCTATCAACTAATCCCACTAAGCTCCCCATTTTTTTGCCTTTAATGTAATGCAGAACTACTCATTTTGAAATTTTTTGGTGTTCTGGAAATTATTTCTTAAACTGTCTTCTTTCAAGTTGTCACCTGACTTAGCATATTTTGTGGGTTTTCCAGTTTTCACAGGTTATAGTTCTTCATAACTTT
This sequence comes from Procyon lotor, assembly GCA_028646535.1. Lineage (NCBI taxonomy): Eukaryota > Metazoa > Chordata > Mammalia > Carnivora > Procyonidae > Procyon > Procyon lotor. The sequence continues at coordinate 10,898,924 of CM053613.1, forward strand.
ATATACTTTATCTCTTACCCCTTACCCCGACTTCCCCCCAATAGCTTCTTTGACTTGCATTAGATGACCTGTGGCTGCTGGTAGATATATTTTTTAAATCTTTAGATTAAGGTTTGTGTCTTTAAGGTATTTTATTATATACGCTTGCTAGCTTTTTTTTTTTTTGTGGTAGTAACTTTTTTTCACTTGGTCTTTCTACATTTGCCCCTCTTTACTGCTTATATTCATCATAGTTTTCTAAACATGGTGGATTTCATTGACTTCTGACTTTGTCAACAGAGTGTTTTGTTTTGGTTACTATTAACTAGTGGCTTACATTATTAGTTGAGAATAAATGCTCATTGATAATTACAGTTCACCCTTGAACAACACAGGTTTGAACTTCATGGGTCAATTTACATGTGGATTTTTTTCAATAAATACAGAATGGTACTATAAATGTATTTTCTTTGTGATTTTCTTAATATTTTCTTTTCTCCAGCTTTATCTTAAGAATATAGACTATAGGGGCGCCTGGGTGGCTCAGTCGTTGAGCATCTGCCTTCGGCCCAGGTCAGATCCCGGAGGCCTGGGATCGAGCCCCGCATCGGGCTCTCTGCTCGGCGGGAGGCCTGCTTCTCCCGCTACCATTTCCTCTGCTTGTGTTCCCTCTCTCGCTGTGTTTCTCACTGTCAAATAAATAAAATCTTCAAAAAAAAAAAAAAAAAGAATATAGACTA
>CM053613.1:10899742-10911660 GCA_028646535.1 Procyon lotor
AAATCATTTTGTAGGCCTAGATTTATGGGAGAAGTGACAGCACTTTTAATTATAGAATATTTCCCATTATATCGGTTAAATTAACTTTGTGAGCTAAAGCCTTCTTTCCCTAGTCTAGAACAGAGTCATGGAAATTTTCAAATCTGGAATGGAGTCCTCCCTTCCCCATATATATGTTATTTTTCTTAAAAATAAATACTTCTCCACCTTCCCCATTCCCATTTTCCAATTTAGAGCAACTTGTTTAATCAAACTGCGATGTTTGACAATGAGTGTTGAAAGCAGATAGACCTGGTCCATCACTCACCTATAAGTTCATTCAAGACTTTCCATCAGAACCATAGGTGTCTAAGGTTCAGCTCCCACTGGTTATTGCTCCAATGGTGGTTATGAGAGCTGTTCTCTCAAGAATAGGATTGATTAATGGCCTTTTCTTTTTAAGCTATATTAAAATACTGGTTCCAAATCCCATCCCAGGTTCATTGAACTAAGATTTCTTGAAATGGGGTCTGGCAGGTTTTCAATGACTATCCCTAGAGTATACATTTATATGCTAAATATGAAGTCTAGCATTTAAATAATTCCTGTTAAGTTCTTTTGGTTAAAAATAAGAGCAAAAATTTATAAATGCCGATAATGAGTTTAATACAGAACTGAATGGAAGTTTTTTCTCTGTGGATTTATAGTAGGTAGAGATTTAACAAAATGTTTATTAGGACCCTGATCTCATCTTCTCATAAGAAAAATGAATTTGCCATAACATTAATTTACAGTGTGAATATGCTTTGGTAAAGAAAGCAAAAGCTTTGGAGTCAAAGTAGCTGGGTTTAAATTACATCATATCGCATTTGCTATCTCTGACCTTGAGCAAGTTAATCTGTATTTAATTTTTGAAATCTGCAAAATTTGATAATATTACCTAGTTTATAGGCTTTTGGTTGAAAAATAAGGATTATAAAGGGCCTATAAAATTATGGCATCTAATTTATTTTTTCTTTTTTCTAATTCGTTTTTAATACAGGTATATATATCTATATATATAGAATATGATACATATAACACAAATATGTATTAATACATTATAGAATATACAGGGGCATCTGGGTGGCTCAGTGGGTTAAGCCTCTGCCTTTGGCTCAGGTCGTGATCTCAGGGTCTTGGGATTTGGCCCCAAATCGAGCTCTCTGCTCAGCGGGGAGCCTGCTTCCCCCTCTCTCTCTGCCTGCCTCTCTGCCTACTTGTGATCTCTCTCTCTGTCAAATAAATAAATAAAATCTTTAAAAAAAAAAAGAATATACATATAACATACGCCTTAATCATTATGCCTTAGCACTTAGCGAGTGCATGTAAGTGCCATCTAGAACTTTCTTGTATACTATATACAGTAGGGGTTGTTTAATTCAGGGAATCTGGAAGGAAGCATTTTACTTATGGAATCATTCTACTTATGGAATACAAGATCTTAGGGACTATATAAAATCCGAGGTGGAATGGAAGCATTATTTCCACCTGGGAAGAGTAAAGAGTGAAAGGAGGGTGGTGGTATAAAAAATGCTGGAGGAAACTCTTGTAAGAGACTCTAAATCCACACTTGATGATGGCAGCCCGAAGGCCAGAAGCTCCCTCAGAGGAATGGTTGCAATGGCATTCGCAACTTAGAGTCCCCGTGGACTTCTTGAAGGTACCTATACCAGTTTCTACTGGTGCTCCTTGGATATAAACGTTGGAGCTGTGGCCCTGTGGTGTCTTTCCTCTGAGATACACTGTCTTTTGGCTTTTCCTGCCGCAGAGCAAAGTCAGCAGGCCTGCAGCTTCTCTGCCAGTATCAGAGTCCCCTCCTGCAGAGCTGTACAATGCTGACAACCCAGACTACCACTAATGGAGAGTTAGCTACATGAAATTGTGGTTTTGTGTATATGTTACTGGTAGAATTTGAAGGTAGGAGACTAAACAGAATGAAAGGACACCCCCAAATTTGATATTGTCAAGGAAGAATTTTTCCTCTTTTGTAGGAAACAAAATTGGCTATCCATTAGCATAACAGCTTGCACAGTTTTTTTAAGAATACATTTTCAGTTCCCTTCTACAGAGTTGTGACTGTTTTGTTTTCCTTTCTTCCTCCCTCTTTGTAGGTTGTTGGAAAGGACACCAATGTCATGTTGGTGGCTTTGGCAGCAAAATGTCTTACTGGCCTGGCTGTTGGGCTAAGGAAGAAATTTGGACAATATGCAGGACACGTGAGTAACACTCCTTTTTAGATATAAATCAACAGCATTACCACGAGTGGCAGGCTAGCTTGCTTTATGATTTAAAACAGCTCTTTGGAATAGATCTTTATATATTGAACCAAGTGAATTTTTCACTAAATTTTATTAATATTGAGCGTAACCCCTCACAACATTACAGTAAAGGTATTAGTTGTAACTAAATTCGTTAGCTTTATATAGAAAATTGGGTACCTGGCCTAAATACTTGAGTTGATTTGCTTATTACTTATTTGGTTTGCTTATTACTTATTTATTAATACTTTGCTTTGTTCTTACAAGATTATATGCAGTATAACAGGATAAAATGAAACTTGTGATAACCACCTGGACAGAGTGGTTATGAAAGTAGGAAAGGCAGTATAAAACTAGAAGATGAATATAAAAAATGTATTTTATTATATTTTCCTATTAAAAATAATAATTATATACTTGAGGCATTTTATGTAGAATACACTCTTGGTGGTGTATCAATTTAATTTATTCTAAGAAATGTGACTGGAGACATTTGTGGAGTATACTCTCTGTGTAAATTTAGAAACACTTTAGTTTGGTAACAGTTTTAATACATTGAGATGTTTTCTTTAACTGTGGCATTTGTCAATTGGCTAAATCCGGTCTGAATTACTTAGAATGGTGCAGCATCCTGAAAATTGACCATACTAAACTTTAGGGTTGAACTTGCTAGCTACTTGATCATTTGATTACCTAGAATGACTTTTAGAGGCTCCTCATAATTTGTAGTCATGTGTCAGTTTTATGTTGTAAAGTTAATGTCTAAGCTCAGTTATGATATTTGGAGCTTGCTTACTCATAGCATTAAAAATAAGTTTAGAGAACTTAACTGAAAAAAAAAAAACACTACCAAATAAAAATAAGTCATGACTAACTTGTTACCAGGGAAATAAAAATATGGGTCCAGAAAACACTTAGACATGTAAATTATGAATTGGAATAAAATTATAAATAATATTTTATAGCAATAATATTTATAATGCAATACTTATATATATGCAATCAGTGTATTAATTAACTTGTGGTCGTTTTTGTGTTACTTATTAGCATACTTTTTAAAAAAAGAATATACTTTTGTCTCAGTAATAACTTTGAACCTAGAAAACAATTTTTAAGGTACATTTTAATTTACTAAATCCTAGTCAGATGATTACGTGGCTCAGTTGGAGTTCTGATTCTGGCTTTGTGACATTTTGTTATGCAGCTTAAAGTTATAAAGCTTATACTTTGGAATATCACCCCACCCCTCCTTAAAACTATCATGTACAGGGACACCTGGGTAGCATAGGAAGTATCTGCCTTCAGCTCAGCTTAGGAACTCAGGGTCTTGGGATTAAGTCCCACATGGGACTCCTTGCTCAGTGGGGAGCCTGCTTCTCCCTCTGCCTGCAGTTCTCCTTGCTTGTACTCTCTCTCCCTCTCACAAATAAATAAAAATCTTGAAAAAAAGAAAAACAACTATAATGTACAGTATTTGATGTCAAGCATGTTAATAGTTCAGGTTTATTTTCTTGAGCTACTTATAAGGTATCTTTTTCATAAAATATATATAAAAGTAAACTTGATTTTCAAATTTTTATAACTAACTCCTAGTATCAAAAAGTCTTTTCTATTTCTCCATGGAAATTATATTTCTTCTGGTCTCTATCACTTCTGTGAAATCTTAAAAACATTTTTTTAGATGCCTTTGAGCTTTGTTATATCTCTTGGACCCTAAAAAAACAATTTTTTGCCTACTAGCACAGTGCCTCAGTAGATATATTAGGTATTCAATAAATATTTTAAGAATTGCAGATGGGGGGTGCCTGGGTGGCTCAGTGGGTTAAAGCCTCTGCCTTCGGCTCAGGTCATGATCTCAGGGTCCTGGGATCGAGCCCCACATCGGCCTCTCTGCTCGGCGGGGAGCCTGCTTCCCCCGCTCTCTCTGCCTGCCTCTCTGCCTACTTGTGATCTCTCTCTGGCAAATAAATAAATAAAATCTTTAAAAAAAAAAAAAAGAATTTCAGATGGGTTATACAATAAAAATTATAAAAATTCCAACTTTATTGATCTAAACTTAGTCCTTGAATAAGAAGATATCCTTCTGATCAAAATTGCTATGATTTTTAGTACTGTTTCTTTTTCTTAGTGTAGTAAGGGGGTGGGAGACATCCCCAGACTAGTGAAGTATATCCAAATCTTAGGTGGGTAAGAAAAATTATATACTATACCTGTTTTGCTATCCTAAATCCACCTAGTTGAGAATCTTTTTGTCTAATAAGAGATGTTACTGATAGAAATAGTTATATGGTTGCATTAAGATGTAGATGCAGAAAAAGGGTTGAGAAGCACTGCTACCATGGTGCAGAATGGGAACCCTTAATTATTGTGGCATAAGATCCTTGTGCCCTTCAAGAAAGGAAATGACTTTTTATCCATCTTAGATGTTCACTTTGTTTTGGTAATGCCAACTGTTGTTTAATAGTGGCTTTATTGAGATATAACTTACATACTATAAAATTCACCCCCTTAAAGTGTATAATTAAGTGGTTTTAATATATTCACAAGGTTGTGGAACTATCACGACCATCTAATTCCAGAACACCCCCCAGAAAACCCCTCTATCCATTAGCAACCACTCCCTACTGGCAGCCACTAATCTACTTCTGTCTGTGCGGATTTGACATTTCAGGGAATCATTTAAATGGATCCTACATATGTGGTCCTTTCTGACTGGCTTCTTTGATTTGGCATGTTTTCAAGGTTCATTCATATGGCATGTCAGTACCTCATTCGTTTTTGTTGCCAGCAAGATAATATTCCAGCTGCTCGCTTTTACAGGTTGTGCCAACCATTTTGGAAAAATTCAAAGAGAAGAAGCCTCAGGTGGTACAAGCCCTGCAGGAGGCAATCGATGCAATCTTCCTCACCGTAAGTCCACAACATGAGTTTGTACTTGTGTCTAATGTAAGTTTTGTCAGTGTAATATGTTGATTATTCTTACAGTTGAGAAAAGCTCACTGCCATGTTTTCTTTGCTAAAGACCACACTACAGAACATCAGTGAGGATGTGTTAGCCGTCATGGATAATAAAAATCCAACCATCAAGCAGCAGACATCTCTTTTCATTGCCAGAAGCTTCCGCCACTGCACTGCTTCTACCCTGCCAAAGAGCTTGCTAAAGCCCTTTTGTGCTGCTCTACTTAAGGTATAGACTTCTCTTTGGAATTGGGAGAATTTTTTATACTTAGGGAAGATTTTTTTTTTCGTATTAATTATGAACTGTGACTACTTGAGTTTCAGATTTCAGTAGATTATGGTCTTTTGAGGATCTGACCCTCTCTAGCTTTGGAAACTGAATCCAAATTCTTGTACTCTGTGTTCCTGTTCTCAAAGAAAAATACAAGTTAGCTTTATGATTCCACTAACTGCTAAACATTTTGTTTCTTATTTGGCGCATACACTGGTGTTCTGCTGGATCTGGCCAAGCACACAGGCATACGATTTGGAGTCTTTGAAGATCATTTGCATATGAGGCATTTTAAATAGAGGGTAGGAGGAAAAGGAAACACTTATTTGCTGAATGGATTACCAAAGGTTTCCTTAACCCAAAAAGAGTATGTGAAAAAGTAACTGTTAGTTGGCAAAAGGAAAGCTACACTTAGCTTCAGTAAACTGTAAAAAGCAAGTTCTTTATTCAGTAATCACGAACCTGAATTAAAATCAGTAATACCTAAAATATCTTGTATTAAGATCATTTTACTTCTTCTGGACCACAGCACATCAATGATTCTGCTCCTGAAGTCAGAGATGCTGCATTTGAAGCATTGGGTACTGCTTTGAAAGTGGTGGGTGAGAAAGCAGTAAATCCATTCTTAGCTGATGTGGACAAACTCAAGCTTGATAAGGTAGGTTAGTGGTAGGATTGTTGTTCACTTTCATTATAATCTATCTCTGTGTATTATGATTTTGTTTCGATTTTGTCTTTCTGTTTCATGAAGACAAAATTGCTGATCAGCTTGTGAAAGTTACTTCATTTGCCACTGGTAGTTCAGGCCTGGAGTGTGAAAACATAGCTTCTGAGGATTTAAATTTCATCTGAAGCTACAGTGGAGATATGAGTAGAAATAACTTTCAAATTATTAAAAAAAAAAAAAAAAGGCTGAGTGATCAGTCCATAGAGGAGGTAAAAAGAATGTTTTAAGATAAATTTGTTTCAAATATCTGGAAAATTACCTTTCTAAATATGAATGTTTTCTGTGAAAAATGTAGTTGTTGTATGCTTATTATAATTTTAATTTGTGTAGAAATAAATGTAAGAAAGTGGATAATTTATTTTTGCTGAAAAGGAAACTTTCTGAATTCTCATATACTTGTGGTTTAGGTGACTTATTAAGTACTAATGTAGTGATTATATATCAGAGCTGGGCTTAATGATGTGCATCTCAATTTCATTCTCTAGATCAAAGAATGTTCAGAAAAAGTAGAGCTCGTACATGGTAAGAAAGCTGGACTAGCCGCTGATAAGAAGGAATTCAAACCTGTTCCCGGAAGGGCTGCCACTTCAGGGGCTGCCGGAGATAAGGACACAAAGGACATTTCAGCACCCAAACCAGGACCCTTAAAAAAGGCACCTGCTACTAAGGTTAATAGATAAGTTGGAAAATATGGTTTAAAAGTTAGAATTTAATAAGGCAGGATCTGAATCTCAGGTTCATTGTTGTCCTTCCAATATGATTTCATTTGAGAAATGAACTTGGTACCACATTGAAAATATAGCAAAACATCCATCAACAAAGAATATTCCAACAATACACTTGGTTAAGTAAATTTGAATAGATCTAAAAATGGTAAGAATGTACAGGAGCGCATTTTGAGAGATTGTAAAGTATCATTAAATGAAATGTGGCAAAGCATTTAAATTAATAATATCACCTTGGTTATTTTGCTAATAGTGCTGCTATATCACATCACCAAGTCTACATGCCAGTCAAGGTCATGTACCTTTGCACAAGCATAGAAGAGGGAAATGCCTAAAGGTGAATATGACATTCTTTTAGAGAACCCTTGTCCTGTGGACTCTCTGAAGCATGAAATTATCTACTATAGATGCAGAAAGCTTATTCCTTTCCTCACCCTGAACCCTAACATGAAGTTAGGGGAGAGAACTGGTGTTTAATAAAGCATCACTTTGGAAAGTGTTTTACCTAAGTAATCTCATTTAATCATCAAACAACCCTTGAAATTGGTGTTTTATGATTCCCATTTTTCCAGAAAGGGGAAGTGAGACTCAGCAAGGTTAAGTATTCTGCACATGCACTTACAACTCACTTTGGTATTTTTATTGTTCACTTGTTTGTTTACTCTGTCACCTCACACTGTATTGTAAATTTTAAATGATGAAGGTCTTGTCACTGCTCAGTCCTGTATGCACAGATGAGTTTCTGGCAGACAGCTGGAACTGAGCATACATTTGGTGACTGGCTAGAGTTGCAGAACTGCTAGAGAGCAGGACCCAGGTGTCTCTGACTACAATCTGTGTACTTTCAGTCATATTATGCTGTTTCTTCAGCATTCTCATGGGGAGCTGGCATCGGTTCCCTTTTGTCTCACCAGCTATTGCCTCTCTGGACAATGACCTGGGCACAGACCTTAAGGCCTTTTCTCATCTTGCTCAACCCTGCCAGGCTGGCCAGCTTTCTCTTACAAAAAAATTCTTAAAAAAAAAAAAAGTGGGGGAACAACCTGCTTCATTGTTCTTTTGAAAAGACGTATTACCAATATGTCCTATTAAGCCAATAAACTTATATGTCTGTAAAAAAGAAAGAAAGAAAGAAAGAAAGGGAGGGAAGGAGGGAGGGAGGGAGGGAGGGAGGGAGGAAGGAAGGAAGGAAGGAAGGAAGGAAGGAAGGAAGGAAGGAAGGAAGGAAGGAAGAAAACTAGGAGATTTGTTAATTGAGGTACTCTCTGTACAGAGAGTGCTATTTATTACAGGAAAGGATCCAGAAGAAGTGTTCTGGTTAGTCAAAGAGTATAGAATTTTCTATTTTTTAGGGTCAGAAAACAATGAAATCTCTGTCAGGTTGTTGATGAACCAGCAAAATCATACTGCTGATAGGAACTGGCAAGTATTGAAGGTTTCATTTGATTAAAAAAAAAACAGCTTTTTCGTTTTGACTAACTACACCTTAAATGCTCAGATTATGTTCAGTATAACATCGGTTTTGGAGATCTGGATGTTGGGGACTAATTTGGCCCTCTGCATTTTATCTTTTTTTTTTTTTAGGTTTGGGGCATAGTTTAACAAGTATCCAAGATAGATAGGAAGAATGATGTACACAGTGATATGTGTTACCATATTAATGTTACTGCCATTGGCCATATGCCTTGTGATAAACTGTGATTTTCTTGTAACCTTTCAAAACTGGAGTGAAATACATTTAAATCAAGATATTTAAATAGAGGGGCGCCTGGGTGGCTCAGTCGTTACGCGTCTGCCTTCGGCCCAGGTCATGATCCCAGAGTCCTGGAATCGAGCCCCACATCGGGCTCTCTGCTCAGCGGGAAGCCTGCTTCTCCCTCTACCATTCCCTCTGCTTGTGTTCCCTCTCTCGCTATGTTTCTCTCTGTCAAATAAATAAAATCTTTAAAAAAAAAAAAAAAGATATTTAAATAGAGTATTAGCAGATAGAAGCCGGTAGGTATAATAAAAAGTATGACCAACTGAAGTTTATTCCAGGATTACAAGGATGGTTCAAATATTAATATCTGAAAACTTAACTAAATTTAGAGATAAAAAGAAATCTAATTTCAGACACTGTAAAAGAATTTAATAGATTTCAGCGTATCTTCATGATAAAAATTCTCAAGCACATAGAAATGGATGGATACTTTGACATGACTAAATAGGTAGAGAGAGGTCTATAGACAGCAGTAGACCTGGCAAACCACAGGTTAGCATCATGCTTCATAGTGATGAAATACTAGTACTCCTTTTAAAGTGAGGAGTAAAACAAAAAATGCCTGCTGATACCATTATTGTTGAATAACGTTCTACAATTAGATTATAAAGTAAAACGTGTTAATGTGAGGAAGGAAAAGGCAGAGTTACCACTTTGTAGGTCATATGGTCGTATACTTGGAAAATAAAAGTAGGCCGGCTGAAGAACTGTTACAACAATAAACAGATTCATTTCTGTGGCCATCTTCAGCATAACTAGACCACTTGCCGTTGCCATGACAGCCACTCCATTCCTTCAACATTAGGTGGTTCTACCTTGAGTTAATGATATATTTTCCTGTTATTAGGGTATCTCGTAGCGAAGTATTGGGTAGCTGCTGGAAGTTAGAAACTGTCCCTTACTAGTGTAGGAAAGACGTAGAGCTATTTAAAGGCATGAATGTTAATTCTCAAATTCATCTGTAAATGTAGTATAATTCCAGTCCATTTTCATTTCATTTATCTCTGGCTCATTCTGAATTAGAGGTTCTTACTAATGAGGTCTGCAGATTTCCCCATGAATGGTCTTCAAGAGGTCTGTCTGCCCCTTGAAAGTGCTAAGTTCCGTGAGTGCCAGAAATACCCTGTATTTGGTTGGTTGAGTGGTCCCTCATTTTTTATCAAATTTTCAGGGAATCTCTGGCCCAAAAAAGTTGAAAAACTGCTTTTCTAAATCCTAAGTGGTTTAGTTTTTTGTGTGTTTTTTTTTTTTTAATTGCTTTTAGGCCGGTGGGCCACCTAAGAAGGGGAAACCAGCTGCACCAGGAGGTGCAGGGAGCACTGGAGCGAAGAACAAGAAAGGATTGGAGACCAAAGAAATAGTGGAACCTGAGCTCTCGGTCAGTATTCTGCAAAGTGCCTCAAACTCATAAAAGCATGGGAGGTCAATTCCTCTAAGATTTGAATTCTTTGTTTTCTGAGTTCTACAATGAATAGTTAATTGGTATTTTTTAGTTTATTGAAACTGCGCCTTGAATGAGCTTCCCCTTTATGGTAGTAGGATAGAAGCCTCAGATACTGTAGCATACCTGTGGAGTGTTGACGTGGTTTGGCCTGGGGTATTTTTACATTGTTGTCATCTGTTTCCTTAAGCAATTCTTTTTTTATTTTTTAAAGATTTCTTTATTTATTTGAGCGAGAAAGCAGGAGTGAGCATGTTGCCAGGGGGGCAGGGGGAGGGACAGAGGGAGAGAGAATCTTAAGCAGACTCTGTGCTGGGCGCGAGGCCCACACAAGACTCAGTCTCCTGACCCCGAGATCACGGCCTAAGTTGATAAAACTAAGAGTTGGACTTTGACCGACTGCAGCACCCAGGCGCCTCCCCAAGCAATTCTTAATTTTAATGTTTTTGTATCTTACAGATAGAAGTATGTGAAGAAAAAGCTTCAGCAGTCCTTCCTGCTACCTGTATCCAGCTTCTAGACAGCAGTAACTGGAAGGAAAGGCTGGCCTGTATGGAAGAGTTTCAGAAGGTAGAGGCATGGGGATTAGTTGAATGTGAAATTACGTTATGTAAAAGTAATGAGATTGACGAAGTGCTTGTCCTATTTGCGGTGCTTTATATCCAGTGAACATGTTTCAGGGTGTTAACTAAAGATGAGTGTGGGGCGGGTTGTTTTGTTTTTTTTTAGGTCTGTCGTGTTTATCTTTCAATATCTGCTTTCTGTGGCTTCTATAAGCTCATAACTTAAGTAGGCTAATTCTGAATTACAAGATTTAGCTGAATTTTAATATCATTGTATTTGTTCATTAAACTTACTAGGCAAACAGCTCTCCTTAAACCATCCCTCATCAATTTCTGTTTCTTTCTTTGTTGTCATGATTCTTGGAAGAACAGACTTTATTACTTGGTATGAGAAGCTCCTTTCAGAAATCTGTGTTGGAAGGAGCGTGGTAGTTCCTTTGGACATTTACTCTGATTCTAATGAAAAGGGTTTATAGAAACCACAAGAGCACTGGGACTTACGGCAGGAGACCTGGCTTTCAGTCCTGCATGTGCCACACGTCAGATTTAGACCCGAGTTTGTGTATCTTTGAAATTTAATACTTAACTACTTCTAACCTAGCCTACTTTGCTATATGTTTTTAGGAAAATCAGATAACTCAAAATATGTATAAGCAGTTTCTGCCAAACACTAAATGTGTGTGTGCAAATGAAAACTATTACGGTTACATTCCTCGGACCAAATTCTTTGTGAAATTCTAAAATGTGGAGTGGGTGAGGGGAAGAGTTTCGATGGTATTAATATATAACTACTGTACATCAAATATCCAACTTTTTTTTTTTTTTTTTTAACTGAAAGGAACAATGCAATATTTATTTTATACAGCTAAACTGGGTACATAGTAAAGTGAGCTATAAAAATTCCAAGTGGTTATCTCTAAGGAGAATCCTTCGTTTACACGGTTCTACATATTAATTACTCTGGAAAGTTTCTGAACTCTGTTCAGTAGCAGATCTCCTTTCTTGATAGTTTCTTGGTACTGCCAGTTCTTGCTATCAGGCCTGTTGGTCTCCACTATTTCGTTTACTTTATCTATTTTGCAGTGTAGTCTCCCTGCAGCAATAAATCTGGACAGCTCCTGATCAATGAACTCCACACCAACACCAAAGGCTTCTGCCATATAACCAAGAGTTAATGACCTATAGGATTCCAGCA
>CM053613.1:10912160-10928198 GCA_028646535.1 Procyon lotor
CTCCCAGTCTCCGGCCCAGAGGAGCCGAGGCCTGGGCGCCTCGTTCCTCCACACGTCCTCAGAGGAAAGCCGTTATCACTCCCGGCTCCCTTGTCTGTGGCCCGCGCTCTGTGCTCAGTTGGCCCGTGGCGGAGCACTTCTATCTGTGGCGCGCGCAGCCCCGTCTGGAGTCCCCAGACCAGCAGATTCCTGCTGCGGGCTCCCGCACCGCTCCTCCTGGAGGAAGGAGGGGGTGTCTCTGGAGCTGCCTCCCGTGGGGTCCCCACTTGAAGTGCGGCATCCCTACATGAACTATATGTCTCAGTTCCTATAGTCTAAGGTAGGTCTATGTGGCGTTGCGTGGCTCCTTCTCTGCTGCTGGCTTCTCCGCCCCAATACCTGGGAGCTCTGCTGCACTCGGGCTCCCCTGGTCCCTCGGTGACCCCACGGGTCCTGAAACCACACTGTTCCCGTGAGGGCTGAACCCCCAGTTGGCCTCCGGAGCGATGTCCCTCAGCGGAGCAGGCTAGAAGTTCTGGATTTTGTGCTCCGTGGCTCTGCAGCTGCCGGGAGCCAGCCCCTCCCCCGGGGTCTCTCTTCCCGTCGCTTTGGATTCATTTTTTCCACACGTCCTACCTTTTGGAAAGTGGTCAACTGTCTCTTCCTTGAATTGCTGTGCTTATTCTCTTCTCTCTCCTGTTGTGTTTGCCGGCTTTTAGAATGGCTTGTTGCCTTTCTAGCTGGACTTCTGGGACCCAGCGCTCTCTGTGCCTCCTACACCTCTGCCATCTTGCCTCCTCCTCTACTACTAATATTCTTTTTAAAAAAAGATTTATTTCCAAAAGAGAGAGCACCCCAGTGCGGGGAGGGAGGGACAGAGGGAGACGGACAGCAGACTCCCCGCTAAGTGGGGAATCTGATGTGGGGCTCAATTCTAGGACCCCGAGATCATAACCTGAGCCAAAATCCACAGACACTTAACCAACTGAGTCACCAAGTGCCCCACTAATCTTTTACTAATCTTTTTTTTAATTAAGGTTTAACTTTAATATGATACAATATACAAATCCCAAGAATACAACTTAATGAAATTCTATGCTTGTGCATCTGTACATGTGCCACTGAGGAGGAGCTGTAGGACATCGGAGGACACCAAAAGCTCTTTTCCTGCCCCTCCAAGCCGGCACCTTGCCTCCCACCAGGGGTTACTATTCTTCTGGGTTTTCCTTTTTTTTAAACCACTATTTTTTTTTTTTTTAAAGATTTTATTTATTCGACAGAAACACAGTGAGAGAGGGAACACAAGCAGAGGGAATGGTAGCGGGAGAAGCAGGCTTCCTGCGGAGCAGGGAGTCCGATGTGGGGCTCGATCCCAGGACCCTGGGATCATGACCTGAGCCGAAGGCAGACGCTTAATGACTGTGCCACCCAGGCGCCCCTTAAACCACTATTCTGACCTCTAAACTGGTAAAGATTATTTAATTCCCATGTCTTTTTTTTTAATATTTTATTTATTTGACAGAGAGAGATCACAAGGAGGCAGAGAGGCAGGCAGAGAGAGAGGGGGAAGCAAACTCCCTGCTGAGCAGAGAACCCAATGCGGGGCCCGATCCCAGGACCCTGAGATCATGACCTGAGCCAAAGGCAGAGGCCTTAACCCACTGAGCCACCCAGGTGCCCCTAATTCCCATGTCTTTTTATTTCACCTACTACACTTATCCCAATTGTCTTAATCTGTAACTTGTCTTTTCATTTTTTTTTTTTTAACGTAGACTTCATAGCCAACACAGGGCTTGAACTCACCACCCTTAGATTGAGTCACATTCTCCACTGACAGCCAGCCAGGTGCCCTGCTTGTGTTTTAATTGTTATAAACAGAATATCTTGCGATAACCAGAAGATTTTAGAAATTTTAATGTAATAAAAGGTTTCTTTTTTCTTTTATGTTTTGTTTCTAGTTTTTAATTTTTTAAAAAAGACTTTATTCATTTATTTGACAGAGACACAGCGAGAGAGGGAACACAGGCAGGGGGAGTGGTTTTTTCTGCTCAGCAGGAAGCCTGATACAGGCCTCGATCCCACCAGGACCCAGGGATCACCACCTGAGCCAAAGACAGACGCTTAATGACTGAGCCACACAGGCGTACCTTGTCCAGTTTAAAAAGAAATATTTTTACTTCACATAATGTGAAGTAAAAAATGTACTCCTGTTCACAACTAGGTCTTTACTCCATCTGAAATGTACTTTGGTGTAGAAATAGCAATCTGTTGTTCCTATGGAAAATAATTAGTCTTAGCACCAGTTACTGATTAATGTAGCTTTTACAATGTGATTTTTTTTTTTAAAGATGATATATTTTCTTTTTTTTTAAAGATTTTATTTATTTATTTGACAGAGATCACAAGTAGGCAGAGAGAGAAGGAAGCAGGCTCCCTGCTGAACAGAGAGACTGATGCGGGGCTCGATCCCAGGACCCTGAGATCATGACCTGAGCCGAAGGCAGAGGCTTAACCCTCTGAGCCACCCGGGCGCCCCTACAATGTGATTTTTAAGGTCTCTTCTGTGTAACGTTTCCTATAGATGTTAGTCTATTTCTGGGCTCTTTGTTCCATCTCAGTGGTCGATCTGCTTGTTGGGGCCAATACTACACTCTTAATTATGGGAACTCTGTAGTCACAGCTGATGTCTGGTGACATAAGTCGCCTCCACTATGTTGTCATCTTTAAAACATCTTTAACTTTGCTATTTGCAAGCTCATTGATCTCCCATATAAATTTTAGAATTTGTTTCATGACTACAGAAAAACTGTTGAGATTTTAATTAGAATGGCTCAGACTGTATAGGTTACTTTGAGGAGAACTGGCAGTTGATAACCCCAAACCTTGTGAACACAGTATACTTCCATTTATTTGGAAATACTCTAATGTCATTCAATTTTCTTTGTAAAATGCTTGATATTTTTCTCTCGTTCTGTGGGGTATCTTTTTACTCTTTTGATAGTTACCTTTAATGCATAAAACTTTTAAATGTTGATGAAGTTCAATTTAATTACTTTTTTCTTTTGTTGCCATTGCTTTTGGTGTCATATGCAAGAATTCACTGCCAAATCCAGTATCATGAAGATCTTCCCCTATTTTTTTTTTTCTTTTCTTAGGTTATTATCAAAGAGAGACATGGGAATTATTCACCTGATGAAAGGAAGATTTCACAACTTCACTGGAATGAGCAGCTTCACACAATGCCATTTAATAATGATTTATTTCAGTCTACATACTTTCTGAGGATGTCGCCATCTCTAAATAAGAAATAATCCTTGGTGCACCTGGGTGGATCAGTCAGTTAAGCTTCCAACTCTTGACTTGGCTCAAGTCATGATTTCAGGGTCATGGAATTGAGCTCTGTGTAGGGTTCCACACTCAGCAGGCAGTCTGCTTGACAGTCTCTCCCTCTGCCCCTCCCCCTGCTTGCTCGCTCTCTCTTAAATAAACTTAAAAAAAAAAAAACAAAAAACAATACTTGTCATCTAGAACTACTTTGGTGCCTCCATATTCCAGACGAACTTTATCTCCAACTTTCACGCTAACTGGCTGAATCTCTCTACTCTTTTCTTTAGAGCCTGATCCAACAGACTCCTATTGCTTGTAACAGTTTTCCTTGAGATGTTTCTGGAAGCAAAATGCCTCCTGTGTTGCACTTCTGGCTGTACTTCTTTCAACTAAAACTCGGTCAAAGAAGGGAAGAAACTTTTTAAACACTTGTCCTGCCATGACTCATACTCTGCTCTCGAGCTGCCACTGCCACTAGGAGAAGTACCCACCCCCTACATTTCCTTCTAAGAGTTTACAGCTTTAGCTGTGACAGTAATGTCTGATCCATTTTGAGCTAGTTTTTGTATATAGCCTGAGTCTAACTTCACTCTTCTGCATGTGGATATCCATTTTCCCATTTTTTGTTTCCCAAAATGTTTTGTTTTGTCCAAATCTTTATATGTAATAAATCCTCTTTAAGTACTCTTCCCAAACCCTGCTCCTCTCTCCTGTGGTCATCTTGTCCCCTCCAGCAGTTTCATTGTGCTGGAGATTTCCATTCTGGTTATTTTGTTTTATTCTTCTTCCCAGTTACTGGGTCTCTTATGGTGTGGTTTGTTATTATTCTCTACTAAGTCAGGATTCACTCTTGGCTCTGCCTTTTGGAAATCCTCAGTCGTGGCAATCTGCGAATGGGAGACAGCAGTTTCTGCTCTTCTAAGTTTATGGTATGCCGGCTGGCATCCTATCAGTCACATGGCTCAGCACGAAGGGCAGGCATTTCTGCTCTCCTGTCTGTAAGGTAAAAAGCTAGAGACTTCTCAGTCTCAGTGAACTCAGCCTTTTTTGTTCAGCAACCTATATTAAACACTCATACAAACCACCGTTGTCCTTTCTTTAGGGGATCTGCTGGTCTCCCTGGATAAAGAGAGATCTCTTTCCAGGATGTTGGGTGTTGCGATCTTCCCTGGCTCTGCACTACTGAACTTCACGTTTTCTTGAAGGCGTCTATGTGACAAAGGCTTCTACTTGTAATAGATGGGGACTGATACTTGTCCACACTTCAGATACCACCCACCGGACTCAGCAGCTTCTCTGCTCAGAAATGACAGATGGGTTTGGATTGAAGTAGAGAAAGGCTACAGGAATGCAAGTATCAAGTCACTCTTTCCTAGAATCCCCTCCAATGTCAAAACTGTTAATAGGAGACTATTTGTCAAGCAAAACTGTTGCACTAAGATTCCCGATTCTTTCTTTTGTAGCCATCTGTCTTGATGGAGATATCTAACAGGCTGCTCAAGCTTAACACAGCAAAGACAGCTCTTCATTTCCAGCTTCTCAAGCTGCTCTTCCTCCAGCTTCCTCAATCACGGCACCGCCATCCATCCACCCGGGTGCTCAAGCCAAAGATCAAGGAGTTACTCTTGATTCTCTTCCTACCTTACTTTTCACAGCCCGTCTCTCTCTGTCTTGTGGACACTACCTATCAAAGATGACCTGAACTATCCGCTTTTCTTCCTCCCCACTGTGATAATCCTGGTACAGGCGATATTATCTTTCATATGAATTTCAGTCAGAGCTTCCTAATAGATCTGGTCTTTAGAGAGTGGTCAGAGAGACATTTTCCCCAGTAAAAATGAAGTTCAGACATTATAAAGATGTTGGCTATACTGTAAAAGAACATACAATTCCAAATCTGCTGAGGATAAGCTGTCAGTCTGGTGCTCCATGCCCATCTCACACTTCACTGTATTTCTTTGTCACAAGGACATTCTCCTTCATACTCAGGAGGCAACACTCAAAATTAGGAAATTAGTATTAGTGTGATTACCAACTAATCCTTCAGCCCCATTCCATTCTCTCCAATTTCCCCGATCACGTTCTTCATAGCTAAAGGCCAGTCTAGAATCATGCACTGCATTTAATTATGTCTCTTAGTGTCTCTTCAGTCTAGACCAACCTTCAGTCTTTCCTTGACTTTCTTGACCTTGACATTTGTAAAATATCCCTTAGTTTGCATTTCTCTGAGGTTTCTTCATGCTTAGATGACATTAGGAATGTCAGTAAACGCTGAACGTCAGTGACGCTGAATTCTCACCGGCTCCTATCAGGTGACACGTGATTTCATCCTGCCCTATTACTGATGTTCACTGTGAGCGCTTCAGGTTGGTGTCTGTGTTGGTGGCTGCTAAGCTTCTGTATTGTCAGATTACTCCAAGTATTTTGTATTTCTTGGTTACTTTTTGTATCTCAGTCCTTTGTATTCTGTGGGGAGGTACTATGAAACTGTAAATATCTCATTCCTCTTCAAACTTTTAATTTACACAGACCTGGACTTGGGCTTTCCTATTTTGTTAAATTTTATTGAATTGCCTGAATTTTATTCAGTTCATTGGATTATACCTCATTACTATCATTATTGATTTTGATGCTCAAGTTGTCCCCTGTTCAAACAGAGGGAGTCTGTTTCAGTTGGCCACTGGGTCCTACTGACATGTCCCTATCATTCTTTGAGCCTCTCCTCACCATCAGGTAGAACACGATATTCCAGGATTATCTTGTACTTCTTCTAATTCAGCCCTAGAATCTACCCATTGTCCAAGGAGCCCTCATTTCCTTTTAGTGGAAGATGGTATTTAGAAGCCAAGATTTGGGGGTGCTTGTTGGGGTACCGCTCTTCTTAGGTCCTCTCAATGAAAAGAACTAGGGAATATATATTTATTATATACATACATGTGTATCTGTCACATACATTTATACCACAGATATACATACATTTGTATTGATATTTCTACATCTCTATATTGAAAATCCTAAGTTCATACTGACACATCTAATCTAATTCTGGTCTAATGCCAGAGTTTATTCTATTTTGCTTTCCTTTCATATTTGTAGCACTCTTTTTTGACAGTAAGAAACAGGGCTTCAGGGGTACCTGGGTGACTCAGTATGTTAAGCATCTGCCTTTGGCCCAGGTCATGATCCCGGGGGCCTGGGATCAAGCCCTGAGTTGGGTTCCCTGGTGGGGAGTCTGCTTCTCCTTCTCCCTATGTCTCTGCCCCTGCTCATGCTTTCTCTCTCTCAAATAAATAAAATCTAGAAAAAAAAAAAAAAAAAAGAAAGAAACGTGGCTTCTATTTTCCTTATATTTCTTTGACCAATCCCTTTCCCATCTCTGCCCCCAGTCCTTCCTCATGGAGATGCCTCCTTCTCCTGCTTCAGCTCTGACTCTCCATTCTGAGCCACCTGCATGCTGCCCCACCCCCTCTACCCTAGTGGCTATCCTCCTCACCTTGCGAGGGATCCTACCATCACGCCACGCCAGAGTGACTGCCTGCATGACATGCTCTTCACCTTGCTTAGGCTCTGACTCCTGACTCTGCATCACCCCCCCCGAATGACACCATCCTTACAACACTTGGACTCTGAGACCTTCATGTGCGCCGTGATGGTTCCCTACCCCCACCACCTTGCTCCACCAACTTACTGGTTTTAGGACTAGATTGTTAGGGAAGGGAAGCAGAAGAGAATGATTTGTAAAAAAAAAAAAAAAACACGTAGCTTCTTTGCTCAAAATTCTCTAATGGCTTCCTATCACACTTAAAATCCAAACAACCTACCCTAGAGCTTTAAAGGTCTACATAACATGATCTTAGTCAACCTCTCAAATCTCATTCTGTACCATTCTCCCCCTTGCCCACTCTGCTCTGGGCACATAGGCTCAAGCTCATTCTTACCCGACAGCCTTTGTACTAGCTGTTCCCTCTGCTTGCACCCCTGACCACGAATCAAATAACTATTCAGCTCCTCTCTCTGATCACCCCATTTGAGCTATATTTATACAGTAGTTGCTCTTATCTGGTATCTTCTTCTTTATCTATTTTTCTCTATCTGCTAAAACCCAAGTAAGTTCCATGAGATTTGGGACCTACGCACTCAGTGCCATACCTCCAGCCTCTGGTGAATGAACGCAAGCGTAAAAATCAAGGATCCAGTAGAGCCCTCTCCTGGGAGGCAAGTGATGACCCTGAGCAGTCCCTGTGTGCTTTTTTCTCAGGGCAGTGTTAAACGCTGCCTACCTCCTTTAACTCTGTGACCTGGATGCAGCCACCACTCCCACAGCCTCTGCTGCAACTGCAATTACCGTCATGGGTCATACCCTCATTACCTGTGTCAGAGCTTGGATGCTCGTGTTGATGTCACCACTGGCTACTTGGGAGATAATGAAATTGATTGTGGATGCTGTATTACTGTGCATGTCATCGAAGTGTGGAGAAACAGCCCGGATTCTAGAGAGCAGAGAAAAGGGAAAAAAAAAAATCAATCTTTGTTACAGGACATCCTAGTGAATTGGAATTATGCAGTTCTCCACTAGCTCCAGGTCTGAGTAAAGAACTGTCACCAGCCATACAGTAATCAGTTCTAAAAAGTTCTGACTGCACAGAAAACTCTTTCCACATATGCACTCTTATGATCATGCAAGGCTGACACTTAAATGAAAGAGATTAACTTACTTGGGTTCTGGAATAAGGACCGGTTCAAAAATGTCATCCAGTTTGTGCTGAACAAGCTCTGGCATTTCACATCGGACTGTACTATTGTCATTCTCAATCTCATCTAGATCCAGCTGGAATTCTCGGCGCACCATCTGGGCTGCCTCAGGATGCGCACTCATGCTTCGGGCTTGGCTAAGGGAAGCAAAGGAAGGCTTCTGAACTAGAGACTTCTGAACCAAAGAGCAAGAGTCACACTGCTAGTTGCCCCAAAGCTTCAAGACAGATGTTCAACTTCTGGTTTCAGCCCCCCTGAATGATTTAAGTCCTTGAGCCTAAGCAAGTGCCTTCAATGGGCAATAACTCTGGTTCATGAATACTCTCGGAGCAGACCATTTTAACTTGTATTTATAGTACCTTCCAAATTGTAAGTATTGTCTCTAGTTCACCAAAGCCAAGAAACCCTGTACTGCTATTCCAGATGGGGCAGAAAATAATTAATAAAATATACTGACTCAAAGCTCTCTACTTGGGCAAAAATTTAAGAAAAATCTAGACTGGTT
The DNA here is from genome assembly GCA_028646535.1 of Procyon lotor. Lineage (NCBI taxonomy): Eukaryota > Metazoa > Chordata > Mammalia > Carnivora > Procyonidae > Procyon > Procyon lotor. Next base: position 10,920,724 of record CM053613.1, read on the forward strand.
CTTTTCTGCCATATTAACCAGTGTTTTGAGTTTTTCTAATCATAAGCATTCTTCCATGTAGTGTTTTGTACATTTTAGATGTTGAGGGACAGTCTGCCACCTCTTTTTAGGATTAGGAATATTCACTCTTGATAGGTCAGGGCCAGCATTACATCCAAACAATAGATATTTAAAGTTTCCAAATTCAAACTGGTTAATGTTAGATATTAGACATAGGAATGTTGCTCAGAAGGCAGTATTTTGAGTCCCTATGCCAGTTCTGGGTTGCATGCATTTTACTTATTAGCTTCATCTGGAGACTAGGAACCTGAGCATGGCCTGGTATAACACAAGGACAAAGGTGAACCAATGATTTCGCCAATGACACTCAGTTGCCACCCCTGCTAGCCAGGGGACTTCTGGGGAAGGCTTGATTCATGGGATACTGATGGATACCCTCTAACCTGTTTAGAGTTATAAACTCTATACGAATTGCCCTCCAGAGGGGATGAATCCAAGTCAGAAGTTAGAAAGATATAAGAGCCCTGCTAATGAGAAATTAGCAGGCAGTACTTACATCCTATAAGTGCGATACATAATTCTGTCCACGGAAAAGCAGTGAAAGAAGGCACAAGACTATTTAGAAGTGGTTTTGAGACAAAGACAAAGACAATGAAGACTGAAGGATTAAACATTTGGCTACAAGACACTTCTCCAGACACTCTGGCATGCATGGTAATGGCTACAGGAACTCAAGATTATGTCACAGGATAAGCATTAAGCACATGAGGCAAAGGCCACTTGAGATGTTCTTAGACCATTGTCTCCATCTACATACTTGAGTTTCGAGGACATGTCCTCGGCTGGTCCTTTGCGCAGCATGTTGGCGTTGGAGTTTACGCTCTGTGTGCGTGGAGGTTTCTCCTCCACCTGCTTTACTGGGGCAGCCGAAGGCCTCTTTGCTGACCGCTTAATCCTTTCCTCGAGCATGCTCATATCCTTTTCAGAGAGCTGTAAAAAGAAGCCAAATTGAATTAGAACGCCCCCTACCACAATATGAGGAGAATTAAAAACCCAACTGTGAGGCTCAAGAGTCAACATCTGTTCACATACTGAAACAAGCAGAACCTACTATGTTGGGATAAGTTTATTTTCAAAACACTAGCTACATTTAAAAGTAACTATTGTTAAAACCTGCTATAAGATAACCTACGAAAGAAGGCAAGGATGTGAAAGGAAAGGCTATTAGTAACTACAAATGAAAAGGGCAAAGATTAAATGACACTTCCTCATGTCTGCTGCATCAGTACTAACTACTGAGCAAAAGGCAGGAAGCTTCCATGCTGATCAGCTGTAAAATTCCCATCTGCTTTATCTCCTTCACTGACCTGTAGTGAGGATGTAAACAGATTAATCTAGGTAAAAACCATGTAAATATATGTAATACTCGGAGGCCACTGGCGTAAAGGACTGAGGTGCAACCATGCACGAGTGGCCGGGTCAAAGTCGGCCATCAGCAGCAGCACCCGATCGGTCTGCAGAGTCTGGCTCTTCTCATCTGACAGGTACCAGAATCTACATTATACATGTGAGTCCTTGTTCACTAAAAACTAAATGTGCTAAAAATTATAGAGCAGATTTCTAGGCAGAATCTAAATCCCAGACTAGCTCAGGATATGATTCAAAAACAGCTCTTGTTTCTAAAGCAAGTGGTATGAATAGAAGGTACAGAAAAGAAAAATCTGGTTTCCAGTAAGACAAAGCATAAATGTCCTACAATGATCAGACACCCTCAAGGGTTTATCTGGACTCAAGGACACATGGATGGGTTGAGTTTATAATAAAAAGTGGTAAAAACTTAGCCAGAGTTGTGATGGTATGAAAGCTGACCCCTAACCATTCACAACATGCTGAAAATGTTCCGAGAAAAGTCACTCACAGTTCCAATGAGTTTGAACACCTGATCCCCATGTACGTTGTAAACGGTGACGATGGTATTGAGGGCAGCATTGCGCACAGCGTTGTCACGGTCTCCTATGTGAATCGCTATCTCCTTTAAGGCTTTCCCTGGGGTTGGCTGGCAAACATTCATGCCGTAGGACTCGACCAGACATCCCAGTTCTTCCAGGCACTCTGATGGGAGATCAGGTTAGATTAATGAGACCCAAAACACATTCAGCTTAGAGACCTATCTTTACTAGATAAGTTTTCCCTGGCATACATGAAGAACTACAATCTTATTCTGGCTCAGCCTAGAATTTTTCCTTGTTTACTGCCTTCTGAGAAAGCACATAATCAAATAATAGTGCCAGTAAGTACTCCTGGAAGAAAGGGATGCCTGTGAGTCAGATGGCCCCTGTGCACTTGATTTTGTCACCAGGGTGGTACTGAGTGGTGCCCGTATCACCTGATACTGTGGCTCCACCAGTGTGCAACTCATCACTCTCACAGTTGAAATCAGAAGGTTGGAATCAACCACACAGATAGTGAAGAAACGTCCTTGGTTCATCTACAAATAATTTCTTTTAGAGGTCACTGCTGCACAGTCTCACGCCTCAATTTAAATTGTTGCTTCACCTGCTCTTTGCTTAGAGTTTTTGGATTTGGTTCCTTCCATGATGAAGGGGAACATCTTGCTGGCTGGGTAGACAAGGCACATCCGGTTCAGGATGGCACGGACATCTTTACGAATGACATCCTTTGGTTCTCCAACCTAGTTCACAAGGAAAATAACGATTGAGGCAGTTCCTGAGTGGCAAAGGGTCCTCCCATGTGTCCCATATCTCGGAAGAACAGGTGCACAGGAATGAGTGGGGGAAGGTATCATCACAGAATAAATGGAAAAGGGAGAGGGAATAAAGGATGGGAACTGAAGTCAGCTGGGACCTCGGGCAGCCTTCCAGAGTGAGAACAATGCATTACCTTGAGGATGAGATAGGGGATGAAGGAAGATGCTTCATTCTCAGTAAGATGATACTCCTCCTCACTTAGCAGGGTGAAGAGCAATTTTAAATATTCTAGGGCTTTCATCAGGACGCTTGTGTTGGTGTCAAAAAACCGCAGGGTAAGCCACTTTAAGATAAGATCCAGGCAACCAATAACACCCTCTTTTTCACTCTCCAAGTGCTTAAAAGAAAAGACAAATAAGATTGTATAAAAATTTAAGTTCTATCAGGTAAGTACATTTTAGATTTTACTAGAGTCCAAGAAGAAAATAGATTTTTAAGATTCTACTTAAGACCTAAAATTATGACAGTCCTTTATTCTATCAAATAATACAGTAGCTCTAAAGCCAAAGAATATGGTACATTCGAGTTCCTTCTCAAATCACATTAACTTCTGTTATTTCACAAGGCTCAGTATTTTCATGGATCTGAGATACATGTGCATTTATCTACTGGAAACCTACATCGACCATGACAGCAAGGGCTTTATTATGATGCTGAAAGTCTGAGTGAAACATCTCATCCTGTAACCACTTAGCCACACAGCTAGACATCTGGGTCTTTAGTTGCTCAATGTATTCATCCCGCGGAGTAGTAAAATTCCACTTCAGCACCTGAAAAAAAACAGGGAAAAGCGACCAAAACATGTTTAACTGAAATGAGGTAGAGAATTCTATTTAAAGATGCTGCAAAAATCAATGTAAGGATATTTTAAAATTCAACAAGATTAATTTGTAATTAAATATGAGTACAAAATGTATTATCAAGCAGTCATATTTCTGGAAGCTTAACTCTTAACATCTTCTAGGAATAGAATATTCGGCAATTCTCACTAGAAAAATCAATGCTCTATTATTGTATAACATAGTGGATACTACTGGTACAATAAAGGAAAAATTTGTAATATCTATAAAAATTAAATATGTACATCTATTCTAGTAGGAGTTTAATAAAGATACATTCACATATGTGCCCAAGTACCTACATTCAAAGATGCTCACGGCAAAATAGTTTATAATAGTTAAAGATTAGAAGTACCCTAAATGTCTATATTGTGGGTTGGGGATAAAGACAGGTACAGACACATGGGGTACCAATAAAGAGAATGAATGGATATATACATGCAGTTATGTATTGACCTTTAAGATATTTCAAACATCACTAAAAGAAAAAAGCAAAATACAGAACAAAGAGTATAGCATGTTCCCCTGCGTGTAAAAAGCATTATATATTTATACATCTATGACTATATAGTATGAAATACTCATACTTCTGGAGTAATACACAAAAACACTGGTAATAATATCATCCCTGTGGAGGGAGACTAGAGGGAGACATGCCTCTTATACTATACTCTGCACGTTTCATACTGCTTGTTTTTTTTAAACAATGTATGTATTTTGACAAAAAAATTTAACTGCCTAATAATACCAAAATAATATAAAAATAGAAATGACTGAATTAGGCAGATAGTCACCAGATCTGTCTTTTGAGATATCAGGTACAAGTAGGATTAAACAAGTAGCCTACTACAAATTGTAGTAGATAAAAATCAATGAATATTTTCCATTTTTTGATTATAAAAATTAAAACAACTTCTGTTTCCATTTGGAGGAAGAACAGGCAATTGCTCCATTCTATAGTTCCTTTTGTAGGAACTAACGCTCCCATAAACCGAAGAAAAACAAGCTATAATTTATAAGCAAAATATTCAGTTCATTATTAGGTATTTCAATAATGAAATGAATCCCAGACAGTAAAATTATTCTTGATTACAAAACAAAACAAGAAAGCAAAAAACTCCTGAGGGTTCTTGTCCCTTTCCTTACCTTTAATCCTTTTTCATCTTTCATTCTTTGTTCTTTTCCATTTGGAACAACAATGAAAATAGGACCAGATTTGTCTTCATCCTCCTTTAAGGTGGTTTTGCTGGGCACTTTCTTTCCTTGTGTACCCTACAGCCAAGGTTCAGGGAATGCTGGTTAGCTAGGCTACTAGTCCTTGGGAATATGATGTTATTGCCCGGTAAGCGGGCTCTCTATAAAAGACTCTCAAAATGATATTCCCCATGAAAGAAACAGATGAGCCACAGAATCTTGCACATACTATGTTTTTGCACATTTCCAAAAATGTATGCTTCTTTGCTTGTTGTTTCTTCTTCTTCTTTTTTTAAAAGTAGATTCTATGTCCAATATGGAACCCAAAATGGGGCTTAAACTCATGACCCTGAGATTAAGACCTGGGCTGAGATAAAAAGTCACATGCTTAATTGACTGAGCCACCCAGGAGCCCCATTTGGAGAGGGAGCGTGAGCTGGTGAGTGTGTCAGGGGGAATAGAGAGAGAGAGAGAGAGAAGAGAATCTTTTAAGCAGGCTCTGTGCTCTGAGCACGGAGCACAACACAGGGCTCAGTCTCACAACAAAGACTAAAACCTGAGCTGAAATCAAGAGTTGGATGCCCAACTAACAGAACCACGCAGGGGCTCCCAGATATATTTTTAATATATTCTCAAGTAACTGTGGGTTACTTTGGATTGGCATGTAATGTAGGTGGAAAAACTCTATTATCTTCTATTATCTGTCATTGGTCTGGGCCATAGACTCTTTCTTTACTGGACAGGTTTTTTTTTTGTTTTTTTTTTAAGATTTTATTTATCTCTTTGACAGGGAGAGAGAGGGAAAGAGAGAGAGAAAGCACAAGCATGAGGAGGAGCAGGCAGAGGGTGAGGGAGAAGCAGGCTCCCCACTGAGCAGGGACCCCGACATGGGGCTTGATCCCAAGACCCTGGGATAATGACCTGAGCCCAAAGCAAGACACTTAATTGACTGAGCCCCTCAGGCACCCCTGGACAGCTTTCTTTCTTATAATCTTTAACATCATTTACAGCTTTCCATATTAATGACATTTTGAATGGCATTTACACGTCTTAGTCAAGAAAGCTTTTCTGTTTCTCTGCATATAAAATGTATCTCTATCACATCATTATAACTGGAGATTCTCTGAACCTATTTCTAGAGAAACTTGCTCAAAACATTTTAAATAATTATTAAAGTGGTTTTGAAAATAACCCAAGATTTTGAATCTTTGTCTCAGATGGCAAGTAAACAGTGAACACTCAGGATATGTATTTAAAGTAATATTTGAATTTTAAAACTAGAATCATTATTACTTGTTAATATAAATGTAGCAAGAGTCTGTTATTTCTAGTAGGCCAGAATTTCTTTCTAGTTCAAATACTGAAGTCATTCAGTTAAAACAAATATGAGATCATTTATGTGAAACTGTTTCATAAACTGCAAAAGACTGGGGAAAAAAAAGTATAGCATTAAGAACAGAGTCAAAAATACTTCAAAGCACTTGTGATCAAAATACTAAAATAAGCACTTGTTAAATTTGGGATGAGGACAGTGGGGAGGACAGGAAAAGAACAGCTTTCACTGGATAGTTTAGAAGATAATTATCCATTTAAATTAACTCACTGAGTTAAAGGACCATGCATAGGGAAAGAAACAAGTAACTAATATTCAAACGAATGGCCAGCAGGCCAGCATGCCTACTGTATATGAGCATATAATAATAAATGTACTGGGGGCACTTGGGTGGTTCAGTCGGTTGAGTGTCCAACTTTTGGCTTCAACTCAGGTCATGACCTCACAGGTCGTGAGATGGAGCCCTGTGTCAGGCTCTGCACTCAGCGGGGCGTCGGCCTGAGGATTCTCTCCCTCTGCCGCTCCTCTGGCTTGGGTTCACTTTTTCTCTCTCTCTTTCTCGCAGATAGATAGATAGATAGATAGATAGATAGATAGATAGATAGATAGATAAAAGGAGTAGGGGCGCACCTGGGTGGCTCAGCTGGTTAAGTGCCTGCCTCTGGCTCAGATCATAATTCCAGGGTCCTGGGATTGAGCCCCACATCAGGCTCCCTACTCAGTGAAGAGTCTGCCTCTCCCTCTGTCTCTTCCCCTCCTCCCTGCTTGTGCTCCCACTCACGCCCTCTCTCTCAGATAAACAAAACCTTAAAAAAAAAAAAGAGTAATTTTTTTTTTTTAAAGATTTTATTTATTTGACAGACAGAAATCACAAGTAGGCAGAGAGGCAGGCAGAGAGAGAGAAGGGGAAGCAGGCTCCTCGCTGAGCAGAGAGCCTGATGTGGGGCTCGATCCCAGGACCCTGAGATCATGACCTGGGCCAAAGGCAGAGGCTTACTTAACCCACTGAGCTACCCAGTCACCCCAGTAATGTTCTTTCATACATAATATGATCTTTCCTAATAGAATGACTCAATGTATAAAACACACTTAAAAGCAATTCTACATCAAAGTATGCAGAGCTAACATACCTTTGCTTTAGAGGAAACTCCTAGAGCTTTGGCCTTTTTTGGATCAGGCTTGGTTTCTACAGTACTGGAAACAGAATCTTCAACAGGTGCTTTGAGGGAAAAAAGACATCTACTATAAATATAAACTCTAACTAATATCACTTTATTTGGAGCAGGTTAAATATATGAAATATGAAATATATGAAAGCCTAGAGTTTTAAATGTCAATTTT
>CM053613.1:10928698-10976364 GCA_028646535.1 Procyon lotor
TCCGGCACTAATTCTTTACCCACGCCTCCATCCACATCCTCCGCCCTGTGGTTTTATAGGCAAAGGTGTACTTCTTTCCCTGCTGACTTTGGCCTGGAGCGGGTGGCTCACCCTGGCCAATGGAACGTGGGTAGACCGGATGCACTAGTTCCGAGCCTAGGCCTTGAGACATGTTGTGTGTTTCTGAATAGATTTTTGGCCTCTGCCATCCCCCTGGGAGACGGTGCCTTTCAGCCTCAGCCCCAGAATGAGTCATGTGGAGCAGACCAGGACCCGACCCCCACGGGGAGCCAAGCTCAGCAGGCTGGTCGCTGGAAGCAGAGCCGGCAGCCAAGCACAGGGGCTCAGCCGCCCAAGCGAGCCCTCAGGCACAAGGAAGAAACGTGTATGGGTATGTGCCCCTGAGCTTTTGGGGTTTGTGACTTTGTGGGTTTCGTACCATTATCGTGGCCAGAGCTCACTGACATCACGTGAAACACAATGACAGCGTCGCGCCCGCCTAGGCGCTCTGAGCTTTACTCTGCAGTGCTCAGAAAAGGGCACGTGCACTGAAATGGTTAGGGAGGGCTTCCTGGACGGAAGAGGGCCTCCAGCAGGAAGGAAAGCATATTTGGAATGAGCCACAGCCTGGGTCACAAGGAAGCAAGGAGGGGCACCTGGTGGCTCAGTCAATAAGCGTCTGCCTGGGATCCTGGGATCAAGCCCCGAGTCAGGCTCCCTGCTCAGCAGAGAGCCTGCTTCTCCCTCTCCTGCTCCCCGTGCTTGTGTTCCCTCTCTCACGGTCTCTCTCTCTCTCTGCCAAATAAATAAATAAAATCTTAATAAAAAAAAAAACAAAACAAGGAAGCGAAGCCTGGGGAGGCCGCAGGGGACCAGCTCTCTTGGGTCCCCTGCCTTCGCTGACCCACAGGCCCAAATGTGTTGTAAATGACTGACCCATGCTTGAAGGTAGCCGGGATCTGGACCTGGCTACCTGGACCACGGACCGCCCAGCCCTCCCCGGCTCACCGCAGACAGGGATGCTGCACTCCTCCCTCCGCACGGTGGGGTCTGTGGTATAGCACCAGGGCCCAGTGGCGCTGCCATCCGGGTTACGGCAGAAGTTCTCCTGCAGGTCGGCCCCCGGGTGGGTGGTGGTGTTGATTCTGGAACAGGAACTTGCTCAGCAGCGGCACCCCCCTGTCCAGGGTCTCCCAGCCCTGTGCCCTCCGCGACCCCCCACCCCCGGGGCACCGGGCCAGCCCGTCACTCACTCAGGCTTGTGTGGGTAGCGACTCCTCCAGAGCTGACACTCGATGCCTGAGTGGGTGACGCTCACGTTCCCCCGGTAGTTCATGCCCAGACCTTCCGCACAGCTGCCTGCAGAGACCCCAGCCCTGATCTCTTGCCCTGAGGCTCCGTCCCCTCTCTCAGCAGAGCCCTGTCTGTCCGCCTCGGCCAGGCTAACTCTGCTGTCTGCCCCCGACCCGCATTTCCTCGGCTACCGCCGAGGTTGGCCAGTCTACCTCGCGGCGCTCACTGAAGTGCGCTGAGTGCCCACCATCCTCGTGACAACCGTGGCCCAGACCCTGCGCCAGGCACTACAGACATAGCGATGAATAAAGACAGAGTCAAGGTAGCTCCCTGCCCTCATGGAGCTTAGAGTCGTGGCTCCTCGTGGCCAGTGGGATGACAAAGTGAACAAGGTCCTTCTAACCCGGCCCTGGTCTACCCATCCTAGTAGCCGAACTCCCCAGGTCAGGGCCCTTGAACTGGAGCTTTTCCAGCAGTCACACTGATACTCTGTATTTTTGTTTCCCTATGAGATTGGGGAGTTCCTTTATTCTCTTAAAATGCCCAGCACCTGACACAGAGACTGGTACATAGCAGGGGTTGAGTAAAATGTCTGTTGAATAAGTTATTTAACAAACTAAAGTATGGCCAGTGGCTAAAGAGTTATTAAGAGCTGGGGTCTAGAGTCCTATTAGAGGTATATTCACAAGACTGGGGAGGAGGTGGGGGCTCCATGCGGGCTCAGCAAGATGATGGCATTGGACTAGTCCTTAAAGGACAGGGGAGTTTGCAGGAAATGGGGACAGCTGCCCCAGGGGAAGGTGACAATGAATGCAAAGGCCAGGAGGTGGATGCATCCTGGCACGTTCAGAGAAGTGCTCAAGGTCAGAGTAGCTGGGGGTCCGGGCCCGTGGTTGGTGCAATGGAAGATAAGGCCAGAACCTGCCACGTTTGCCAGGCTAAGAAGCCGGTGCTTTATTCTGGAGGCAACGGGGAGCCACACAAGGTTCTAAAGAATGAATGGGATCTCATCAGGGCTCTGCCCTGGGAGCAGGGGGAAGACAGACTGGAAGGGGCTCGCATGAGAACAAGGCCTTAAATATGAATTCCTCATCCGTTCATGCATTTGTCCCTCCAACATGAATCCTCTTCCTCACTGCCAGGCACAGAGCCCCGTGCAAAGATATGTCCTTGGGGCACGTGGGTGGCTCAGTGGGTTAAAGCCTTTGCCTTCAGCTCAGGTCATGATCTCAGGGTCCTGGGATCGAGCCCTGCATTGGGCTCTCTGCTCAGCAGGGAGCCTGCTTCCCCCTCTCTCTCTGCCTGCCTCTCTGCCTACTTGTGATCTCCTCTTTGTCAAAAAAAAAAAAAAAAAAAAGATACGTCCTTGACCTCAGGAACAGAACGGCAAGGTCAGAGGCTGGGCCACAACCCCTGACCCACCCCACCCTGCTCTTCTCCCAGGGGGCCTGCTCACCCCCTGCCCCCCACCCCCACATCAGCTCCTCACCATCCAGACATTCAACGAGCTTTTCTCGAGGTTTTCTCACCGACTCACAAGCTGAAAAAGACCCAGAAACGCTTTTGGGATTGGGGTAGGGACAGGAGGGGTTCAAGTCAAGGGTGGGTGGACCAAAGGGCAGAGACAGAGAGGTGGACAGACAGATGGAAGGATGGAGCGGAGGGAGGGAGGAAAGGGGCATGGGTAGAGGGAGAATGGCTGGATGGACCAGAAGATTCTCCAGAGTAGAACATTCTCTCACTGGGGTGCCCACGACTCCCTTCCGGGAGCAAACCCTTCCCAGTGCTCACCTGTGTACTTGCTCCAGAACACATCCTGAAAAATAAGAGTTGGTATGAGGCTGTGGCATATCCTGTTTCCTTTCATTTTCTCAACAGACTTCATCTCTTCTCCTCATACTTTCCTCTTTCCCCTACCCTCGGTCACGCAGGGGGCAGGCTCTGGGGAGGTTTGTGGTAGTTTCTTACTTTTGGTTCCAGAATCCCGAGCCCACTGAGGAGAGGAGTATTTGAGGAGAGGGGAGCCCCCACCAACCAAGACTGAAAGGGTTCCCATAGGTGGGCTAGAGCGGAGAAGGGAGCTCGTGGGGCCCAGGCGGAGCCCCGAGGAGGGGAAAGGCCGCACAGAGCTCCCGGCACCCTGAGGCCTCGCCGGAGTCCCACACCCCACGGCGGCAGCAGGGCTGAAGCTGAGCGGCCATCCGGGCCGGGGCCTCCGGGGACCCCAGTGCAGACAGACATCGGAAGACGGAGGGGCCCCGATGACCTGGAGCCTCGCTAGGCTGCCAGACCTTGACAGAGCCCAAGGGTTGGGACTTTCAAGAATAGCTGAGGGGGCACCTGGGGGGCTCAGTCGTTGAGCGTCTGCCTTCGGCTCAGGTCATGATCCCAGAGTCCTGGGATCGAGCCCCGCATCGGGCTCCTTGCTCGGCAGGAAGCCTGCTTCTCCCTCTCCCACTCCCCCTGCTTGTGTTCCCTCTCTGCCTGTCTCTCTCTCTCTGTCAAATAAATAAAAACATAAAAAAAAAAAAAAAAAAAAAAAGAAAGGCTGAGGTCACTCATCTTGGCAGCCCAAGGGGACATTCAGTTACCAACAGCCGAAGAGCTGGGACATCCCCTGACCTTCTGTGGCCCTAGAGCTGGGCCCACCTGGAGGGACCTCGCCCACTCCCCCTACCCCCGGCGCATGGCCCTCACCGTGGCGATGACAGACTCCAGGGCCTCAAAAGCCTCCTCGTAGCTGCACTGCTCCTCCACACACTCTCGCTCCAGGTTCCCCTTGCGCAACTCCTCCAGGAAGCCTTTGTTGGCGCGTGGGACCCGCCGCAGCAGCGACAGTGCCTGCTGAGGGGCCAGGAACACTGCCGGACGAGGGGCGTGGGACAGTGGCCTCCGTGAGCCAGGCGGTCGCGGCCACTGTGGGGGCAGGAAGCCAGCCTGGCCTGCCCTCCCGGCTTCCGAGAGGGGACGCCCGGGATGGTGGCAGGGCCCAAAAAGGCTGCCAACGGTAGCCCCCAGCTCCCCTCCATTCCCCAGAGGGCCCGCTCCCCATGTGGCAGGAGAGACGCAGCCCCTGTCCATCCAGATCCGAGCGCCAGACTCCTTCCCGCAGCCGTGTACCGTAGCCGAGACCCACCTGGGCCTTAGCCCTGTGGTGCTCAGTTGAGTCAGGAGACCCCAGCCCGTGCACCCACATCCCAGCCTCCAGGCCCCCTTACCATGCTGGCTGCGCACAAGGCTCAACACGACAGCGAGGGCCAGGGAGCCCGGTGCCCACAGGCCTCGGACGTGCGCCATAGTGTGTCAGCTCCCGGGACTCTGAGGACTTGTCCTGACCACTCTGGGTTAATGTTGAACTAACATGAAGAAATCAGCCAAGAGGGAGAGGTCAGCAGGTCAGGGCCATGGGACTAGTGTATAGACAGTCCGCCCCCACCATCCAGGAAGACAGATCCTCTTGGGACCAGAGAGAGATGGCCTGGGAGGAAGTCACAAAGGAAAGGCCATTGTAAGTGGCCCCCATGGCCCCCATCGTCTGGCCCCTCCCTCCTGAGATGTGGGCTAACTTAGGCTAGTGGGGTCACACGATCTTCCTGAGGCTCCTTCCAATCCTAACACAAGCTGACGGTTGCTTTGATCTCCGTGAGCCTCAGTTTCTTCATCTGTACAATGGGATCAGTACTTTGTGGCGAGGACTACAGGAGACGATGAATGTGATGCCCATGAAATACAGTAAGTACTTATCAGTAGGTCCATGGATCTAAACCTATAGGGAGGTTGATGTAATCACAACACACACATATGAGAAAGCTGAGACCAGCGCGCAGCTGCATGAGAACCTCCTCTCAACCACTTTCCCACCCGGGAGCTGTGGGGGTGTGTCCACGGGTAGCAGCTGCTCGGGGGGAGGAGCGAGGTCCAGGGCCTTTGAGCCTCTGGTCTATTTTCCCTCACCTCCTAGGACCCGCTTCCGGCCCTGGAACAGAGACCAGCCCAAATCCTTGGGTCTCCCTGGCAGGGCCCCTCCCTCTCCTCCTGCCTATCTGTACTGGGCCGGGCCTGGAGTGGCCACCAGTCCCACCCTGCCCCTCGCCCAGCCTGCTCCCATCCCTCCCCCATTTGCTGTTTGCATTCCACAAGGTAAATATTAGTCCTGGGTCTAATTAGGACAGAAGGACAAAGAGCAGGAACATAAGGGACACTGTTCCCATTCTGCCATCCTTCAGGCCCAGCTGTTCGGGTCCAGACCGCCATTGTGGGGAGTCTGGGAAGACCACAGGGCAGGGCCTGAGCGGGGAGAGGGTTCCCACAGAGCTGGGGCTCAGGACTCCCGCGAATCAGCTGAATTCCTGGGTGGCCCTGTTCCTATGTATCTCTATAGATACATATATTCTTGGTTTTCTATATGTTTTTTAAACCAAGGTTTAACTTATATTCAGTAACGTTAAAACAAATCCTGCGTTTAACTCACATGTTTATGCAAATGCCCATGTACCCACCACTAGATCGACATTTTGAGCCTCAAACAGACTCCTGTGTGTTGTCCCTAAGCTCACCACAACTCTAACCCCCATTGCCCTAGACCAGTTCTGCCTAGTTTTGAACTTCATAGAAGTGGAAACCTACAGCCTATACCTGTTTTCGTCTGGCTTCTAGATTGTGTGTATCACGTGTGTATCAGCGGTCCCTTCCTGTAAAAGCCGTGTAGTATCTCATTGCATGAATATTTATCCACTGGCTACCTGTGATGGGCATCCGGACAAGTTTCCTGTTTGGGCTCTCATGCATCGGCTGCTACAAACACTCATGTACAAGAGCAGATTTGCCGGGTCACAGGGCAGGCGTAGGTTTTGCCTCGGTCACTGCCCAGCGGTTATCCTGAGTGCTGGTACTAGCTTACACCCCCACGAGCAATGCTTGAGAGTTCTAGCCATTCCGACTCCCGCCAATGCTCTATAGGGTCTATCTATTTCCCATTATCCATCCCGAAACAGGTGCAGGGGTCTCACTGCGGTTTTAATTTGGATTCCCTGTTCACTGAGGACGTTGAGACTTTTTTTTGAGGTTAGTGAAAAGATCTCACCTCACTAATTTCTTTAAAAATTACATATCAAGGGAAGGGTTCCCGAGAAGTGGAGAAGAGAGGTGTGGCATAAATGAATAAACAAACAAAGACTGATGCGCTGGATGGCAGGCTTGGGCTCTTTGGCGAGGAGAGCGCCAGTGTGGATACTGTGAAAGCCATGGCGCTTTGGGCCCAGGAATGACAGGACCAGCAAGACTCTAGACCATTCTGATAAATTTAGTTTTGTGTTTTATCTGATCTACACCATTCCTTTTGTCCCTGCAGAAGTACCCCCAGTTCTCGGAGCTTGTAACCTTCGGGCTCTCACTTGCTGCAGTTCTTTGGATTCCCTATATCCCTGCCTCCCTCTGATCTAACTGGATTCAGAGTCAAGTTTATCTTTATGAAGGAAATACTAAGCTACCCCTTCAAAGCATATTATAACATTTGTAAAGTATCACAACGCCCGCCATGTAGAAAGCAACCAGTAAACATCGCTATTATGTATCAAACAGGAAATACACAATGTGGACTGGGAAGGGCTCTTCCTAAAATAGTGGATTGAAATTAAATGAGCCTCTAGCTTTAATTACTAGCTTATAGGAAATACAGGTGATAAAGGAATAAGTTAGGCACCACCACCAGGAATGAGGGACATTTAGTAGGACAAATGGCCCCAGTCTCCCCGGCAAATTCACGACATGGAAATAAACGGGGTGGGTTGGAGAGACTGTTCAGAACAATAGAAACCAAGGAGAGGGGCGCCTGGGTGGCTCAGTCGGTAAAGTGTCTGCCTTCGGCTCAGACGATGATCCTGGGGTCCTGGGATCGAGTCCAGCATGGGGCTCCCTGCTCAGTGGGGAGCCTGCTTCTCCCTCTGCCTGCGCTTCCCTGCTTGTGTTCTCTCTCTCTCTCTCCTCCTCTGACAAATAAAGTCTTGAAAGAAAGAAAGAAACAAACAAACCAAGGAGAGAACTAACACCCAAATGCACAAAAGGAACAGAAATATCATGATTGGTGTAGACTTTTGAACCAAAGAAGTGTCAAATGTTTTCTTTGGGCAAACAAGAAAATGTAGATGAGATATTCAATGATATGAAAGAATTACTGTTAATTCGATAAGTGTTATAGGACTCGTGGTTATATCATTTCCATCCTTAGGAGTCACAACAGATTAAACAAAGCATGGCAAAAATGGAACCAATCACTAAATCCAGGTGGTGAGGTGACTGAGTACATCACTCTTTTAAATTTTGTTTCAAAATTTTCACAATGAAAAGTAAACTTAATTCCTTAATAAGTGGAGGCTGGTAATACTAAGTGGGTTCTAGTAAAGCAGCCTCCATGTTTTCTTGGGTGACAAAAGACCACACCTGCCCCTCCATTGTGCAGAGGGGATCGCAGGAGAGCATCCCCCACCCCGTGAAAGTGGCTCTGGAAGGATCCGAGAGTTCTCCTAGACCAGGGTGGCCTCACCATGGGTGAGCACCTGGACCCAGCACGACCTCAGGCTTCAGGGTTCACTATAAGCCCCCCAGCCTCCAGCAACTGTTCTTCCTGGAACCCTCTGAGCCCAGTGGGTGCCATGCCGCTGAATACGTCCCTCTTGCTTCTCACCCCAAACACATGCCTATGCGCTTAGAGCAGACTGTATTTCCGCTAAGCACAAGGTGATAATGAAAGGCTGCATTTCTCCCAACAAGTTGATGTCAAACAAAATCATGGGTAAGGCCAATGCTGTGTTGTAAGACAAAGCTCTGTAATCACTGAAAACAGTAAAATTATGTTCCAAGACAGAGAATTTCAGAGCTGGAAAGAAGGTCAGGTATCATTAAATCTAGACGTTTTGAAGCCTAGGGCTCTGTGTATATACTACAGAACGGTCTTGTCCTTTTGTCTATTTTCTAAACCCTCAAAAATTGCAAATTTAGGGGCACCTGGGTTGCTCAGTTGGGTAAGTGTCTGCCTTCAGCTCAGGTCATGATCTCAGGGTCCTGGGATCGAGTCCTGCATCAGGCTCTCTGCTCAGCAGGGAGCCTGCTTCCCCCTCTCTCTCTGCCTGCCTTTCTGCCTACCTGTGGTCTCTCTGTCAAATAAATAAATAAAATATTTTTAAAAATTATAAACTAGCCTTAAGAATGTTTTTCCTTTTTAGCTGAAATTATGTCTTTTGAGGTGATTTTGAGCATTCTAAAATGAGTGAGTTTCTCTTTCTCTCAAAAATAAAATCTTAAAAAAAAAACATTTAAAATGAGATTATTTCTATTTAATCAAAAGCTTTTATTTTTAAAAAAGATTTTATTTGTCAGAGAGACAGCAGAGGCATATGTGTGTGTGTGTGTGTGTGTATAGATAGATATGTGTGTGTGTGTGTGTGTGTGTGTATGTAGATACGTATATTCCACAGGAGAAAAAGTTAGCAAAAAGGCTCAATGATGGAGCTGAGATTGGGAAGCAATGATCTGGTCCGATTTCCCCCATCACAGTAAGGAAAGGGACCCTACTGGATGGGGAGCTCATCAATCAAGGTTGTTGAGTGTCGGTGATAAAGCGAAGAGCAGGACCCAGACTCCTCCCTCTCAGACCATTGCTCTTCGAGTGACCTTCATCCCCTTCACTGTTCTATGAAGCACGCCCAGTGGACATGCACCCAAAGTACGAGACTATTGTGAGCGATGCTGACCTGTCCCAAACAAGCAACACCTCTAGGAATAGGCAAGCACCTTAATCTTGTCTTCCCGTTCAGCAGGGCTGCCTGTAATACCACCAATAACCAGCTACAATTTATTAACTGCTCCCTATGTGCCAGGTACATCATGCTGATGAGGTAGGTACCATAAATATCCCCATTTTACAGATGAGGGAACTGAGGCAGAGAGCAGCCAGGTAACTTGCCTGAGTGTATGCAGTCGGTCTGAACCTGCCTAGCGATGGAGCTCTTTACAGCCCATGATGCTTTGCCTTGTTGACCGGTCCCTAAACCTGATTCAAATATTCTTCTGTTGTAAGATTTTCTGATACTGTTAAAGTTGCACATGGGAACAAAAGATCCTTAATCTCCTACACCTTCTGATGTTTGGTTCAGCAGCTGGAGACATCGCAGTTAAACCTGCCTACTGTAAGAGGTCCTGTAAGGTCCTGTAAGGACACCTGTAAGGTGTCCAGCACCACTTTCAGAGCACCTCTGCCCTCAAGCAAGCAGCAGCAAATTCAGTACTAAGTGCACCAAACTGTTAAAAGTGACTTTATCCGGGGATGGAGGAAAGAAGCGGGGAATAAAGGGACTTTAAGAGTAGAATGAATGAGAATTATTTTGACATCAGTGGACAGTATTTCCTCAATGAAAAAATTACTCCAGGGAATCAATCTTATCAAGAACAGTTACTGTGTTTTAACTGGAATAGCACTAGACCAGGGGTCAGAAGACCGGGACCCCATCCTGGTTCTGCTGCTTACTGGTCTCAGGCCTTGGCAATGACTCCTCTCGAAGCACTGATTCCTCAGACACCGGGAGCTCGCACAGTGCCCTCCGATGCCCACACGGTCTCCCTAACTAGCATGCAGTTAGGTGTGCTGGCAGAGCCGAGGCTCCCCAACCACGGGCCTTTGGATTGATTGGCTTTAATCTGGCCCCGCTCTGCATCACGTGAGGACAGCCTTAATGGAGAGAAAAGCTCTCCATCTGTGTGGTGGGTGGAGCAGAGGGGCGCCAGCATCCCAGGTTTGGGCCTAAGGAGGGTTGTGGGGTGTAGACAGGCCTCCCCAACAACCCAAAGCACGCCCAACTTGCCTACACAGCTCACTACCGAGTGAGGAAGATGTCCTTCGCTGCAGAGCTGGGGGTCATGTGATGAGAATGTCCCCAGGACACCTGAAAACACCAGGAGGACGCTGACACTGGCGCGACCCCGCCTGAACCGGGAGAAAAGAACAGGACCTGTCAACTTCCCACGGGCTCCAAGAAACAGGGCTGGCTCACTCAAAACTATTATTGGCAGCTCTTTTTCGGGCTTTGGATGGTATGACCTTTTCTCCATAGAGCGCCATGATTTCCTGCCGTGCCCCCCTCCCCGTGGACAATTTCAGACTGCTGTGTCAGCAGGTTATTCGATGGGGTGGGTGCTGGGTAAATGTCAGGGGCCAAGCAGGAGACATGGGGCTGCCCGTGACATCGTGATCAAGGGCTGGGAAGCCAGGGGACAGACCCGCCACGCGTCAGTCCTCACTCTGCCCCTCACTGGCTGTGTGATCTCTGCCAACGACTTACCCGCTCCGACCCGCAGTTTCCTCATCTGCGACCCAGGGATGACACCTGCTCTGCAGGACAGAAGGAGGAACAAGAAGCGAAGTTCTTCCTCTCTTGCCGCCTGCTCCTCAAAGCAATCCAGTCTGGCTTCCAACTGCCCTCACTCTGCTCAGTGACTTCCCAAACTTCAACTCTCTTGACAGGAGTGGACGTTCTTGCCTATTTCTTTAGTGAAACGCTCTTCTGTCCGCTTCTGTGACACCTACTCGATGAGTTTTCTGTCTTGTTGGAGGCAGACTCCGTGTCCCCTTCAGAGCGGCTGTCCCCTAAGTGAACCTGGAGAGCCGGGCCATGTGGACGTCGGTCCAGCCTCTCCCTTCTGCTCACCTCCCACGACCACAGCTTCGAAGCCCCCCGGCCACGAGTGTCTGCCATGACTCCCCCTACAGCAGGCCTTTCTCCCCACACCCTGCTCACTTCCGCCAGAAGTTGCCTGTGATCTCTACTGCCGGTGCTTCAAACTCGGCCCACCCCCAGCCAGAACCCTGTCTCGCTCCCTCCCCAGCGCCTCTTCACACGCTAAGTCAGAAACCAGGAGTCACCTCTCCCTTCTTCCCTCAGTCCACGAATTGTCACTTCTCTCAAAGCACGTATCCCACCCCGGCTCAGTCTCCAACCTGCCCTCACCTCTGTCCATCCTCTGCCAGGACCACCCTGCTCCTTGCTATTGCTTGAGCCTGCTGGGCTTTGCCAGTCCTGTTCCCTCTCCCTGGAATCCAGCTCCCCCGGACATCAATGTGGCTCATCTTCTCCATAATTCGGGTCTCTGCTCCTGCTAGTGTGTGTGTGTGTGTGTGTGTTTAAAGATATTAATTTATTTGACAGAGAGAGAGCACAAGCAGCGGGGATGGCAGGCAGAGGGAGAGGGAGGAGGCCCCCTGCTGAGCAGAGCGCCGACGACGTGGTGCTCCATCCCAGCACCCTGGGACC
This sequence comes from Procyon lotor, assembly GCA_028646535.1. Classification (NCBI taxonomy): domain Eukaryota; kingdom Metazoa; phylum Chordata; class Mammalia; order Carnivora; family Procyonidae; genus Procyon; species Procyon lotor. The sequence continues at coordinate 10,940,293 of CM053613.1, forward strand.
ATGACCTGAGCTGAAGGTAGATGCGAAACCGACTGAGCCACCCAGGCGCTCCTGCTCCTACTCATGTGATTAGAGGCCTTCCCTGACCACCCTCTGTAGTCACACTCCCCATGTTAACCTCTTTCCCTGCATGACTTTTTTTCACTGCATTTACCATCATCTGACAGGTTTTGTTTATTGTCTCCGCCACCAAGATTAACTCTGTGAGAGCAGAGGATGTTTCTACACGGTCTCCCTAACTAGCATGCAGAAGCTGCTCACAGGTTGGATGATTCTACTTCTCTGCATTTTTAGTGCTACACCCCCGCCCCCGCACCCCGGCAGCCTCCTGACTGATTCCCCCCAACCACACCTCACCAATCCATCCTCCGGCGGTCTCTTCAAACACAAATCTAGTCAAGTCTTTGAGCTCCTCATTTTTCTGAGAACAAAGCCCCGGACTCGCGAAGCAAGGCGGGCGAGACCTGGCCCTGCCCCCTCCGCTCTACCCCAGCCCCATCTGCCTGCTGCTCCCAGGCCTGGGCTCTGACCACTGGGCTCCTGCACCAGGGTCAACAGCCTTACCCCAGCATGAGACCAGGAGAGTTTCTCTCGGCTCCGCTACCTAGGAGCTGTGCCACCTTAAACGGGACTCTTCGAGCTGTTTCCTCATCTGTAAAACCAGAATACCACTACCCCTGACCTCACAGGGTTGCTGTGAGGATTATACAAATAAGCACGGAGAACTGGCCCACCAGGGCTGTTTATCATCACGATCCCTTGGGGACACTGTCCCTGACGCCGATGACCAAGTCAGACCACCCCACGAACAGGGCCACGCAGCACTGGCTAGCGATCCCCTGCAAACGCCTGTCTGACACGTCCTGCCCTAGATCGTGAGCTCTGTAAAGGCCGTCGCCCTGGTCTGGCTCAGAGCTGCGTGCCAGCACCCAGGGTGGCCCAGGCCCGCCGCTGATGCAAGACCCGTGTTCATTCCTTCCCTCAAAAGGGCTGCCTTTGGCCAGGTCTTCCAAAGGCTCCAGATCTGTCCCCAGCTGCCTCCAAGAGTCTGTGGTGTCTACTGGCACAGAAAGAAAACTAACTTCACGGCCCTCAGACGGTGAGAAAGGCTGTGCAAACCACCTACAGACCAAGTTAGAGAGAACTGTGACCCATGAGCTGAGCTCACCATCTGGTCTTTTTTTTTTTTCCCCCAGCCACTTTTCAGTCATCCTATTTGGTTCGAGATGGAAGTGACTGACCCTCCGGGGGCTCAGGGGAGTGACGATCCCAGCACTAAGCGCCCCAGCAGGGCAGCAGAGCTGCCAGCGTCCCACCTGACTGGGGGGGGAGGGTGCTTCTGCCGTGTTTACAGAACGGCACCCTGAGGAGTTGCTGGGGAAGGAAGGAGAACAAGCTCTACTGAAGTCAGTAAGTTCTTAAACCTGGAAGAGGTTTACCTTACAGTCGGGAACCAACGTGGTGGTCCATAAACAGGAAGGGAAATCCTTGCTCTGCTTCCTAGAGTAGACTAGACTCCATCAGGCAACCCAAAGAGAAAGACGCAGACGCCCAGCAGCTAGAAAACACTAGCTTTATATGGAACTCCCCTGGGGGAGCGGGTGTGGGGGGGTGTCAGGTGCCCGTCTCCACCTCCACCACTTCTGCCCAGGCACTGAAGGCCATGTCCTTATGAATGAGCACCAGGCTGGAGGCAGGGCCTGGCTCCTCAGGGACCACAAAGCACTTGTCCTGGCTCTCAGAAATGGCGACCGCAAAGACGTCCCGGGCTGGGGAGACGCCCTGTTCCCCGCAGGTGTCTAGTTCTGGCTCCGTCTGCAACAGTACCACAGTGGGCTCAGAAGCCGCGGGAGGCACATGGGGAGGGCTGGCAGGTTCCCCGGGCTGGTGGCTGAGCTGGTGCCGCTTGAGGCTTTGGGGGAGGGTGTAGCCCATGCCGCAGGTGGGACAGCGGTAGGGCTTGTCGGCCAGGTGGGATTTGAGGTGGCGCCTCAGCTTGGTAGCCAGCGTGTAAGCCCGGCCACACTGGGGGCACGAGAAGGGCCTCTCCCCTGAGTGCAGACGCTCATGAGCACGCAGAGTGTGTGGGTCTCGAAGGGCCTTCCCGCACACGGGGCACAAGTAGGCCTCCCCGGTGTGCGAGATAAGATGACGCCGCAGCTCAGGCAGCTGCGGAAAGGCGTCGGCACAGTGCGGGCAGCGGTAAGGACGCTCCCCCGTGTGCAGCCGCAGGTGCCCACGCAGGTTGCCCCGCTGGCGGAACGCCCGACCACAATGCGGGCACAGGAAGGGCTTCTCCCCCGTGTGGAGCCGCATGTGGTTCCGTAAGGAGCCCTGGTTGGCCAGGGGCCGCCCACACACGGGGCACGGGCACGGGGCAGGGGTAGCTGGCACCTGGTGGGTCTTGCGATGCAACCGCAGGGAGGGCCGGCGGGCAAAGGCCTTGCCACACTGGTCACAAGCAAAGGGCCTGGCACCTGAATGTACCACCTGGTGCTCTTTGAGGTCTCGCCGGGTGCCATAGGCCTTGTCACATTGTGGGCAAGGAAAGGGCCGCACCCCGCGGTGGCCCAGCATGTGGGCTTTGAAGCTCTCCTCTGAGCTATAGCTCTTGCCACACTCAGTGCAAAGGAAGGGCTTGTGGCCCGTGTGCACGAACGTGTGCTTCTTCAGGTGGCACAGCTGCAAGAAGGCCTTGCCACACTCCCCACAGCGGTACCGCCGCCTCTGCTTCGAGGCGTTTCCTGCTGGGCTGGGAGGGCTCCGCAAGCGTGCAGGGAAGCCAGGGGGCCGCTGATCACCAGCCTGCTGGGCTCCAGGCTCTGAGGTCTTTTCTCTGGGCGGGCACTGACCACGGGGGCTGCGTAACTTCCTGGCCAGGTAAGCATGCAGCTGGTTGCCCCTGGCAGAAGACGAGCAACCGGCCTCACTGCTCTCTGCGCCCTGCTGGGGAGGCTCAGGCGGCACCAGTGTCTGGGATGGGTCCTCCTCCTCCACGCCGCCATCCTGGGGGAGCAGACCGAGCAAATGGCTCTCCTTGGAAAGCTGATCCTGGGTTTGGGGCTTAAGTCCAGGGATTACTGTACTCTCTGTCTCAATGCTGGGGGATGACTGGTGACCAGGATCTGCAAAGCAAGAGCAGGGTGCTGGGGTTAGGAGAAACTGTAGCAGGTGGTAGCAGTGGTGTTACCAGGAAATTTTAAGAATATGTGTCTCCTCCTACTCAGCCCATGAACTTCAGCAGGGGCAAGGACACCAATCTCTTCCTTGGAACATGAACCACATGCTCTGCTCATCTTCATGTCTGGTCTCAGTACCCCCTGGGGAAGCACTCTTGGGAACCAAGGTGCTCCAAACCTCCAGGCAGTCCTAGAGAAGGTGACCCCAGGGGCCCCCATTCTCCCTCTGGAGACACACGCTTAGGATGAATTAGGCCACCATCTCTTCACCTTAGCTCATCTGAAAATAAAGGAACCTCCGCCCCGACCCCAGGTAGAAGAAACATAAGAAACTGGAAACCTTATACACAGCTTACTGTCTTCATCAACATGACCTTACTATTCCCGAAAACTTACTCAGGAAGATAAAAGTTGCAAATACTGATACTGTTCATTCTAAGGAAAAGACTCATCACTCTGCAATAGAAAGCATCGAAGGACAGGTTATACCCCCAAGACTCTTTGGGTCTCTTGCCTGAAAATTCTAGCCTGGGGTCCATGAATTCTACATGATTATGTCATGATCCTTATTCAATCCCGTTCAAGACCCGCCCCCATTCCACACTGAAAGATCGGCCCTATACCAGATTTTAAAATTTCAATAAATATTCAGGCTTCACCCTTCCTCCTCAGAAAACCTACTAAGACTCTGTAACGTTCCTCTTTATCTCCGTGAGCCATAGCTTTGCTTTGTCTTGTCAACAGGGTGTTCTGGTGATAATCTGGGAAGCTGGCATCTGTCTGCCACATACCTGTCCAAGGTTCTGCTGCATCTTGCTCTGGGGAGTCCACCTCCCGCTGGACAGCAGAGTCCACTTCTGTCACCACAGCCATGGCTGCCTCTTCTTCCAGGCCGGGCTCAGTGGGGCTCAGGCCCTCAGAGGGAGGCTGGGGCCACAGCAGCAACTCGGAACCTGGCAGTACGACCCGATATACCTGCAGATGGAGCTTCTCGCTGACCCGCACCGGGGCCACGTTCCCCTCACTGTCCAGCCTGCCCCGCTGCACCAAACTGCAAAGCAGAGGAAGAGCTAGCTCAGGAGACCCTCTTCAAGTGGCCCTCCCTAAAGCCCCAGCTTCTGGCAGTCCGAGTCCTAAAAACCCCATGCCTTTGGAAGACTCACTGCAAAAACTCACTGGGTAGGGAATTACAGTAGGGCTTCTCATTCGTCTCATGCCATGACAGAAAGCCTCAAAAAGGACCATCTTCACTACATACTCTCCTGTAACTTACCTGATCCAGCCTGAACTCTGCTCACAAGCACACACGTCTGCCCATGGGCCTAGTGACACGTCCTGAAATAAACCAATAAGAGTCCTTCTCCCATGTGTTTGGGGGGGGGGACCAGGGTTGTGGGGGAAAGGGGATGTAATCTCTCCTGAGACAGATCTAATATGAAACCCCCAGAAGGTTAATGGTCTCTGGTTCTGCCTCTACAGGACTGTGCTGATGTTTCATCCAGTAAAGACCAAAAGACTAACCTCCTCACCTCCCTCCCACTGTGTGGAGAATTACTAAATTGAACACATTACTGCCTTCCAGTGGGTACCAAACAAAAAAGAGTAAGAGGTACATCATCTTTTCTTTTTTAAGACCTATTATGCAACGAAGCCCTTGACCTGCACTGTCTCATCATTGCTCCAAATAACCCTGGAAGACTAAACTAAAGGAAACAGCTATCCCTTTATCTTACAAATGAGTTGAATGAAACATGTCATTTCACTAGCTAGGTGACAAAGCTGGGATTTGATTCCACGGCTTTTTAATTCTGAACACCTTCGCTCTTGGCTTTCATCACTCTTGACACTATACTAATCTAGCTTTCAGCAACTTTTTGCACCTTGATTCCTTAACTACTGCAAGTGAAGGAAAGAGACAGGCCTGGAGCAAAGGGGCAAAACTCTTGAAGTACCCTGCTTCTTCTAACAAACTGAAGGGCTGCCCAGAAATGGCTGAACCACTTCCAAAAGTTCAGTCAGGGAGAGGACGAGTCCTATCCTTCAATACCTCCTCCTGCCGTGGTTTCACTCCTTCATCCTTCTGCTCCGAGACAGACTCCTCTTCCAGCGGCCCCCAGAGCAGTCCCGGCTGCAGGGGGTCCCCGACACACCAGACCCCTAAGCGCTGCTCCTCCGCGAGTGAAGGGCCAAGGGCCAAGCCCCGGGGGAGGCTCTTTAGAGCGAGGACGGCCCGGGTCGGCCCGAGCGGGAAGTCTTTGAAGCTCCGAGCACAGCCTCGTCGTCCAGAAGGGATCCATCCCAAGTCCGGGCCCGGGCGCGGGTCGGGGGCTGCAGGGAGATGGGGAGGCAGTGAGGGGACGGCCGAAGAGGTCGTGAGGGTGAGCACAGGTGCGAGGGGAACCGCAGATCCGGCTGGGCCTTGGCAGTTTGTGGGATCTGTGAGGGCTCTAAGTGGGCCGATCGGAGGTTTGAGGGGGTTCGAGGACTCTAAAGTCCCCAGAGACTTCTGAGGGCACGGTGGAGGATCCCGGGCTAGGGAAGAAAAGTGCCTGTGGTAGAGTGTTGACCAGGCAAGGGAACGTTAGGTCTATCTAAGGCCAGGGCCGAGGGTCCGAGACATCGCAGGGCACTAACCCAACTGCAGTTTCTCGCCCTCGGAGAGTAGCTCCTCCGCCTCCTCCATCCCTCCAGAAAAGCCTCCTTCCGCCGGAAGTGAACGTCTTCTTCCCCGCTCCTCCCGGAAACAGTCATTGGTTTCCAAATTTTCTGTCAGGAAAGAATGCTAAGAGTCAGGTTTATCGGTGCACAAATCCAGGAGTTGGGGAATACCGGCGAGGCAAAACTCCGTCCGAGAACAATAAGAACCATAGGATTCCAGAGGACAACAACAGATTCCAGCATCAGAAAAGCGGAACTAATGGTTCCAACCACATCCTTTTGGGAGGGACGGGTCGGACACTTATGCTGTCCCCCCATCAGCCTCCCCCGCCCCTCCCCGGCACTTAGGCCGGCACGTGCAGGAAGTGGGCGGGGATCCTGGAAAGCCATATTTGGACCGGGCAGCGAACAGGAAGTGGGTTGGAGGTGTGGCGGAAGTGGTTGGGGAGTGAGGAGCCCGGGAGGGGGCGGTTCCCGTTCTACAGCGGAGCCGGATGTTTGCCGAGTTTTGACAGGCGTGGCAGAGCGAGCAGTGTCGGACCTCGGTGAGCTGCAGGGCGCGGGGTCTTCCTGGGTGGTTGGGGGGAGAAAAGGAAGGGACTAGACAGGTCACCGGAAGGGACAAGGTCCGGAGGGGGATGTTCGGAGCAGATCCGAGGATGGGAGCAGGAGTGGGATGAGGCCTAGGAGCCTGGCTTTCCCACTACAGGGATTCAGCCCCATTCTCGGGTCTGCATTAACCGGACTTCGTTTCCTTCGCTACTTTCCTCCTGCATTTCCCAGGGCAGAGTCCAGGTCAGATCGCAGTCATCGAGCAAGCCAATGGGAAGGGGAGATCTCTTTGATCTGATCTGGCGAAGCTCTAAGAACAAGAAATTTGGGGGAAGTATTCCAGCCTGCCACTAACTAGGCCACGTTTTCATCTCTATTTCTTAATCTCTGAAATGGAATAATTACACCCAGTACGGGTTTTGTAAACTATGAAGCTCTGGACAAACGCACTTGTAGTTGAAAGCCTTGCTATTGTATCGTGGGATTTGCATTTTCGCAATTCTGGGGCCCCAACGAGGAGGGTGATCCCAGTGCCAGAGAATAGGATTTCACGTTGTTATCTGAGCTCTTGATGAAGATTAGGGCAGAGGCTTTTCTTTGTCTTTTTATGGGCCCTCTCTGAACCTTCAGAATCACATGAATGACAGTCACTTAGAGAAGTGTTGAGGGATTGACCTGCATCAAGAGACCACCTTATACAGACATAGGTTAAAATCTTGACTCTGCTGTATGACCTACCTAAACAATTTGCTTATTTTTTCTGGTCCTCCCTTTCCTCTAAGAGTAAAATGGGCTTAGTAGTATAAACCTCATTGGTGGTGGTGTGAAGTTAAAAGGTAGTTTGTTTACTTTATGGTGCTACAAATACTGGTTCCCTTCTCCATTTAGGAGATCATTCATTCAGTCATTCAATAAATGACAGCATCTATATGCTGAATAGGTCAGGGATCCTTAAATGGATTCTCAGAGGGACTGTGAAGCCCTTAAAATTACATGAAAGATTTCATACGTGTGCTGATTTTTCTTAGGGAAAACCCCACAAATTTCATCAGAATTTCAGAGAAGTCCAGAGGTTAAAATCTCTGCCTAAAATTATTCTCAAAGATTTTTGTATAAGTAGGTGTTTTACCCACACAGAAGGGAAATACTAATCTCAGAGTAGGGAATATTTTTCACAGAGAGGAACAGGGTTTGTAGGTGACTAGAGCCTTAGATGGTCAGGATACTTCAGGTCACCACTTCATATTAGAATTTCCCCGAGCCAGCTTCCTTCACCTCCCCACTGAGTGGGAGCTAAACTTTCAGGGCTCCCAGAGGGAAGCATCTGTGGGTTGGAGGCCAGTCTGGCTGGGAGCTGGAAAGAACTGTGATTAGTTTTGCTGGAAAAGGAGGTTATGGAATGGGGGAGGGGTCGGTTCTGGAAGAACAGACAAAATAGTGGAGGAGTTCCTGGAAAAGGGGTGGAGTTCAAGTTCAGCTCCCCTTCAGAGGGTGTCCCTCTCCTTCCCTCACACAGACTTCAGCTCACAGCTGTTCCTTCTAATCCTGTTGTTCGCTTTAGTGCGAGTGTGTTAGAATACTGGAGAGTTCTGTTTCTGGGAGGAGCCTGTGCTTCTATGGATAAGGAAATTTAAGTCTGGTTAGGAAAAAAGACTTGCCCAGCATGTTTGCAACTCATTGGCTGAAGCAGGACTATAATCCTGTTCTCCACAAACCTCATCTCCTGCCTTTTTCATTGCATCAGGCACCCACTGTGTGCAGAAAGACTTCTTGGGGTAGCTGTGCGCAGGGGCAAATGGGACAGTTGGTGCCTGGGCAGTGACAGAAGAGAAGGCCCAGAGAGAAGGCTCAGGCCTACCAGGGGTTACTGTGAGCCGAATTCTGTCCCTGTTACCCAGTAGAGTCCCCTTTTGGGGAATACTCACGGCCATCTGGCCGAACGGGGGAAGGAACCTGTAGATGAATCAGGAGTAGATTCCTCGAGACTTAGAGTTGCCTGTGTTGGAGTCTTGAAGGGGAATGGGTGAGCTGAGGCGCGGGGCACAGCAGGACTCGCTGGGAGAAGTGCGCTCCTAAATAAAAGAGGGTCATCTCTCTCTGCGTTCATGAAAGGGGCTTATGTCGGGTGGTATGCAGCAGGAGGTAATAAGGGCAGCAGATCAGAGGCCGGAGGAAAGGAAAAGGAAGGTTTTTCGTTTTTTTTGTTTTGTTTTGTTTTTTGTTTTTTTTTTTAAAGAGTCACTTTTTTTTTTGTAAGATTTTATTTATTTATTTGACATAGAGATCACAAGTAGGCAGAGAGGCAGGCAGAGAGAGAGGGGGAAGCAGGCTCCCTGCTGAGCAGAGAGCCCGATGCGGGGCTCGATCCCAGGACCCTGAGATCATGACCTGAGCTGAAGGCAGAGGTTTAACCCACTGAGCCACCCAGGCGCCCCGGTTTTTCGTTTTTTTGTTTTGTTTTGTTTTACGGCCTTTTGGCTCTTTGGCAGCTTGGCTTTGGCTCAGGAGCTTGGAATGGCTTTTGCCACTGAATCAGCGTGGTTGCCCCAGTAACAGGGTGGTTGTTGCTAGGCGCAGGGAGCCGGTTCACCATCCAGAGTCCTCAGCTGTGAGGTGATGTGTGCTGGAGCTTGTCACATTGCCTCAGAGCCCTGAGGTTTTCGGGGTCTGGATCCTGGCTGGCACTTCTCCCCTCTTCTCCCTCCCCGTGCCTGGTCTTGTCTGCACTCCTTATCTGTCCTGCCGAGTCTCTGACCATATATGTCATTTTTGGACTCCAGGAATGTCGTGGGCTTAGAGCAGCCTCTTCTCTGGGGCTGGACTGAGTGGATTGAATCCAATCCGAGAAGCTGCTGCCCCCAGGCTTCACGCAGCCCCATCTTTACCGCCAGCCCCAGACCTGGGCAAACCCAGCTTCGGCGTCCAGCTCCTCTCCCTCTCAGTTGGCTCTAGCTGTGGGTCTGGTTTTCACCTCCTGTGACTCCGTGCTCTGGATGCCGTGGGCTCCCCCCTTCCCCATCTGTGCTCTCCAATCCTTGGGGCAGCGTCTTGACCTTTCCCACCTTGAAACTGGCGTCAGGAGCTCCCTATGGATAGGATCGGGCTCGGGAGCCCCCAGGAAGCTGCAGATCGCCTGCTGCTACTGGCGGGCGGATTCCAGCCCTTGCTTCCTGTTTCCGTCCTGGAGCAGACCCTGCTGGGCACCTTGACCGTGGCCTTTTTTCTGGTACTCTGGGGTCTCTGGCCACCTCCTGTTCCCCGGGCCCAAAGTGGGAGGTGCAGTCGCCAGTGCCACAATTAACCTTTTTCACGAAGGGGGTTCGGAACATCCCTGTACACCTTAGATGCTTGCAGCGTCTCTCCTCTGAAACCGCTGGGGCCTGGGGAGCTTCTGTGCACGATGACCCCTGAGGAGAGGGGTGTGGACTTTTCCGCCCTCTGCAGCTGGGACCGCATGACTGTACCCGAGGGGCGGTGGGCAGCATAGGGGCTGGCGCGGCTCGTCCCTGGCCAGCTGGAGGGCCTGAGGCAGGCCCTGAGCTGCGCCATCCTTTGTCCCAGCTGCCTTTTCTGGCAACACGCCTGAACTGTGGAGAACCCAGGGTGACATGGAGCTCTTAAGAGGCCGGGATGCGAAGTGTTGAGGAGCAGGAATGGGAGGTCGGGGCGGGGGGGGCAAGGGAGAGCAGGAGGCCTTGCTGTAGCAGGTACGAGGGAAATGAGGGCGTCCCTGACTTGCCACCCCCACCCCAGGTTTCTCTTCAGGTTCTGTGGAGTGAAGCTGCGGGGGACAGGCCTGGTCATGGACCCGCTTTCAGAGCTGCAGGATGACCTGACCTTGGATGACACCAGCCAGGCCCTGAACCAGCTGAAGCTCACCTCCATTGATGAGAAGAACTGGCCCTCGGACGAAATGCCCGACTTCCCCAAATCAGGTGGGCGCTTCCGGAACTCAGGCGGCCCTCCGTGCCTTAGAAGGGGAGACTCCCCTCCTGTTGAAGGGAGACCCCAGGAGAGCAAGGGGAGGCAAGCAGAGCAGCCCCAGGGTGGGGCCGGGAGGACAGGTCCTACAGGGGGGGGAAGATCAGAGGACATGAGGCTCAGGGAGAACACTGCCAGCCCCCCAGCTTATCCCCGGACTGTGCGGTGTTCCTCAGATGACTCCAAAAGCAGCTCCCCGGAACCTGTCACTCACCTGAAGTGGGATGACCCTTACTACGACATCGCCCGGCACCAGATTGTGGAGGTGGCAGGTAAGCACGCCCAGCATGGCACCTTTTACCTCCTGGGCCGCACTCCCGGCCTGAGGAAGCCCGCCCCTCGTGCCACAGGGGAAGGGACAGGGTGGGGTGGGGGTGGGGGACGCAGGGACCCTTCCTGTGGTCTCACCCCTGACCCTGGGGCTCCTGAGCACACACGTGATTTTTTAAAATCACAGACTTGACTGTGATAGCCGCTTGGTCTCCTCACCGGCAACCACATCCTGACCTCTGACCCCGTTGTCTCTGTTGGCTGATGGTATGTGGGAGGCAGTGTGGCTTAGTGCCTTTAAGGTCAGAGAGTGGTTTGTTTCCAGCTCTGCTGTCTGAGCTCATTTCTTCCTCACAGGATTATAGCAGCAAATGTCTGTCAGGGCCTAGCTGGGAGCCAGAACATAACGGGCCCGGGACAAGTTGCTGTTAACCTCCCCTCCCTTTGCTCTGATGTCCGCTTTTCTACCCCATCAGTTACTGGGGACCAGGGAGGTACCCATTCCTTTTGGGGGAAAAACCTACCTCTGAGGAAGTCTGGAACGGCAGAGCCTCCTTCCAGAAGTGAGGGGCCCCATGACGCCCTGGGAGCATCAGGTTTCTGGCAGATGGGCTACGGTGCTGAGCGTGGTATGGAGCCCCCCTTGGGGCTTGGCCTCAGTGAGCTCCCACTTTCTCGTTCCTAACGCAGGACGCAGAGCAGGACAGGTAGCAAGGATGTTGGTGACTGATTTCTGCCCTTAGGGTCCTACTGCCACTAGAAGAGGAAATCAGAGCGGTAGGATTCTTTGTCTTTTCCCTAACGGCTGTCTGTCCTCACTGGTGAGCACAGGCAGCTGTAAGCCAGGATGACAGCATGGCCTTGCTCTGAGGCATGGGGGCGGGCAAAAGAGGCCAGTCAGGGCCCTGGAGCCCAGTGGTGCTGGCTAAGGGGGCCCTGCAGGCCTCTGGCTGTAGGGAAGCCACAGGGAGGTCTAGCTCTTCTGAATGCCAGACTCGGGGGGTGGGAGTTGAGGGGGGCTCCTTGAAAGAGTTGCCCCTAATGTCAGCGGTGTTTCCGTGGCATTTGTGTTCCTGGTGCCTGCCCTGGCCTGAGTCAGGGGCCTCAGCTGTGGCTTTTTTCACTGCTGCAGAAGCAATGTTGAGAATTCTTTCGTGGCCTGATCCTCACCTGGGCACAGGAGAGTCACCCGAAGGTTCAGAACTTTCTTTCCTCACTTTCTGAAATGGACCTGCTTGGGGCATGGGGATGGGTGTCTGAGGTGAGGTAACGTAGTCTCTGTCCTCCCGGTGCGGCCAAGACACCAGGCAGAGCAGGGGGGACCCGCCCCCAGCACGGCCGCGGGCGACCCCTTTGCTGCAGCCTGTTTCTGTTTCCCCAGGGTGTGATGAGCCTGAGGGGGCCCAGCCAGGTAGGTGTGTTCCTGGCTCTCTGTGCTTGGCCTCTGGGCTGTGGATCAGGAAGGGCTCTTGGTGGAGGCCAGGTGGGGCCTGCTTAATTGCGGCCCCACTCCGGGGAGCTGGGAGCTGGTGGTACCTGGGAGCCGGAAAGGGCAAAGGGTTTTTACAGAAGGTTTGACAGGGGGGTGCCGTGTGGGGACACCTCCAGAGCCCAAAGGGAAAGGGGATCCTGGGGACAGTGGGGCCATGTCCTGTGGTGGATGGGAGGGCAGGGGGCTGGCCTTAGTGTTGGCTCAGGGCCCCTGTGGTGGGGGCGTCCCCGTGGCTGTGTCTCTCTGACTGCTGAGAAGAGTTTGGATGTCATTTGATGAGACCATGGTGATGTCCTTCCTGGGAGGCCAGTTTCCTGGCATTAGAAACTGGAGAAAGAGCCCATGTTGGACCAGAGGATGGGGGGCGATGTCCCCAACTCGTCTGCAGCCTGTGTTATCCATGCTGGTGGTAGCTATCTTGCTCCACAGTCAAATTTGACTCAGTCCAAGTGGGTTCTTTCCAGTGGTGTGCTGGGAAACGTTTAACAGTTTGGTCTCTGGAAAGAGGGGGAAATAAGGGCTATTATTTATTTGTAGCATTTGTAATTTCTACCACAGCAGATTTCAAGCACCAACCTGATGTCACTTGGCTGCAGTATTCCTGACCATTTGCCAGTTTAGCAAATGTGGGAGCCGGCCCCAGCCCCCACCTCCCGTCCCCTGGGCCCGCGCTGCAGGTTGTGGGCGGGTGGCGGCTGGTCTGGCGGTTCCCAGCATGCCTGCTGGAGGACTGAGCTGTTGCTGATTAACACCCAGGCCAGCCCGGGAGCGGTCCTGATTGGCATCCAGGGAATGCAGAGGCTCCCTGCTCCGGTGGCTTTCTCTTTTCCTGGTGCTTTCCACAAATGCCGCGCCTTCTCGTTGAGCCCCTCAAGCCCTCGCCCGCAGTGCCCTGGAGGCACCAGGGCATCCAGCTCCACTCCCTTTAGGCTGTTCTCTCCTGAGGTCAGGAGGCAAGTTCCCGGACTTTTCACACTTGCTTCGTGTAGCGGCATTTGCCATCTGCTGGCGAGTGCCAAGCCACCCGAGAGCTTGAGCAACGGACTCCACTCCAGGGAGGGGGGGACGGCGGCTCGCCCCGGGGCCACCAGCTGCTTGTTCCTCGCTTGTCTGAGAGTCTTGCCATCCAGCCCCTCACCGATCGCCCTTTGGCCCTCATCCCCATCTGACGGAATCTAACAGGCATTTTTAAGGCCTGTGGTCAGCACGGAGGACTCAGCGAGGAAAAACACACGTTACTCCCATCAGGGAGCAGTCAGTCCAGTGAAGGGGTTCTTGGAACTGGTCAGAGTCCTCTTTGAGAATATGAGCAATGTGGACCTCTTCTCCTAGGGTATGTGTGCATGTGTTTGTTGTATTTTTCACTGATCATCATGGCCTTGATGGAGGCCTGGTTGAGAATGCAGTTTCCCATTTACGAGGTGTCGAGGCCAGCAGAGTGAGCCACGGGCCCCTGGGCCCTCACCTCAGTTGCTTGCTTAACCAGTTACTAGCTCTTTAAATTCCACAGCCCTGTGAGCTCAGACTTCCCGTTCTGCCTGAGTCCTCAAAACTGCCAGCCAATGAGGGCTGCCTTTGTGTTGGGGGGAGGATGAAAAGAATCTTTTGGAATGCCCCATGCTCCTCCCTGCATTTCCCCCCACATTCTGGGTCTTTCCTCTGCTTAGAGGGGAGTAGGCAGATGTCCCTCCCCTCACAGGCTCATAGCAGAAGGCCCAGGGGTTTCTGAGATCCCAGATTGTGCGTGAGGCTGGTTGACCAGAGGGACCTTTATCCCTCCTCCACCGGTCTGCTCCTTCTCCTGTTGGAGCCTACGGGAAGAGCTCAGAACAGGCCCGAGAGCCACCCGCACTGGGCTGGAGGGAACCGAGCAGCTCAGGATCTAGGTGAGCATGTGACAGAAAGGTGGCTGCTGGTCCTTCAGAACAGACCTGCTGCCGGCTCCAGCCGCACCTTCTTGGGGGCGGCTTGCAGAAGCTTCTCTGCTCCCAAATCTGGAGAACCTCTGTCCCAGGCTTTGGGAAACCGTCTAAAGCAGTCTCATAACCTAGATATCATCACGAGCAAACTCCGAAATAGAACCAGGCGGGCCGTGTAATGCTCGCCGATGGCTTTGTGCAGGCTTCCAGCGTGTCTCGAATACGTGCCACATGCTGGCCTCTGGAGCAGCCTAGAGTTTCCGAGATGGGTGAGACACAATCCCTGCTCATGAGCCAGTGGAGGGGACAGGCACATGAATTGTGCAGGAGAGTCCACGTGTCACGACAGAGAAGGGTGGAGCCCTCCCTAGGAGCCCTGTCCCTGAAAAGGGACCGCTAACCTGTCTGGGGAAAGGAGGAATGGACACAGGCTTCTGGGAGGAGATCATGCCTGGAGTGAGTCTTAAGGATTCCAAGGAGTTGTTAGCCTGAAGGAGGGTCGCAGGATTGTCTTGAGAAGTTCTGTCTGGCCAGAGAAACAGCAGAGGCCCAAAGCTGTTTGGACTGGGTTGCAAGCACATCTGTGTTGGAAGTTGCACGGTGTCGAGCCTGGAGGGTCCTGTGAGGCATTCCAGAGAACGTCTGCGGGGCGGGGCGGCAGGGGGCCCAGATTGTTTGTTTATCTGGGGTGGAGTTCAGGATGAAAGGAGGTTTCAAGGCAGGAGGGTTGTGGACAGGTAAGTGTTCGTAATTCTCCAAGGCTAGAAGTTGAGGCAGTTTCAGAGGGAAGAGCAGAGCCTCTCTCTAGGCTCCGGGGGTGTTTTGGGTGGAGGTGAGCTGGTTGGAGGGGCTGCTCTAGAGGGTGGACATGGCAGTCAGACTGTTGGCAGTGAGGTGCTCAATCAGGCCAATGCGCCGAGCCATGCAGCCAGCAGGGCCGGGGGCCACGCTGCCCACATTCCAGAAGCCTCCTTCAGCCCCTCTGATGAGTCCTGCCTCAGCCCTGCAGAAAAGGGTCAGAGCCTTGGCAACCACTTTGGAAAAGTACTGACTCCTGGGTTAAGTCACTGACCGAGAAGAAGCATCAAGATTGTGGTTTACTAAATATGGAGAAGGACACTCAGCCAGGCGTTGGGGCGGGGTGGTCCTCAGTCCTCGGAGGTCGGTGGAGAACAGACTCCATGCATTTCATGGGTTGTAGAAGTATTTTCATCTGCCTCTGAAGCAACGGCAATTAGGCAGTTGTGGTTTGGTGTCCCTGGAGAGGCGTGAAGGTTAAGATGTAGGGGGGGTTCCTGGGACATGGGGGCGTGGGGACCAGGCCTTGTCCTCACCGAGCTTGCTCTGGCGTCCCCGACCCGTGCTGACCCTGGAAGAGCATCTCACCCTGGAGGGCAGTAGCTCCCTGGCTTCCTGACAAAGCCAGACGATCAGACCATCAAAATGACCAGTTGTGGACAAACACCCCTGAGCACTTACAGCCAAATGAGCTTTTCCCCAAAGCATCACCAACTCTGAACTCCGTGTTCTTTCGAATATCCTTAATGAGAAACGATAGGATGTTTAGAAATGTCCAGAAGTCAGTCAGAGCCATGTGTGGTTAATAATCCTACTGATAAAATCAGAACGTGCTACTGGTGGTCAAAACAATGAGACCTGACCATTACGTGATTACTCGCATGTCCTCCGTGGCCTAGGACTTGCCTCGAAGGCAGCGTCAAGACGTTTTCCAAATACATGCTGCCCAGAGGGGGTGCTTCTGGAATAAGCATGGGCTTTTAAGATGACTGTTTGGCAAGGTAACAATTGCTTGGGTGAGTGTGACTTGGCAATTTTTTTTAGTTAACCATTTTAAAATGTGCCGCTGGTGCTATTTCGGACCTTCACAGTGGGGTCCAGCCACCTCTGTGTCGTCGCCCAGGTTCGTCCCCACCCTCGCCAGATCCCATAACCATAAACAGCCGGTGTGTAATCTCCTCTCCTCCCAGCAACTGGCAACCACTGATGTGCTTCCTCTGTGGATTTACTTATTCTACGTAACTCCCAAAAACGGAGTCCTGCAGTAGGTAGCCTTTGGGGTCTGGCTCCTTTCACGTAGCTCACCTAGCATCCTGTTCTTGAGGTCCACTCACAGTGGAGCACGGATCAGTACCTCATCCCTTTTTTACGGCCAGCCCGTGTCCCACTGCATGGATATACCACGTTTCCTTTAGCCATTCACGCCTTGGTGGGCCCGTGGGTGTTTCTGCCAGGTGGGATTTTTTACAAAGTTAACGTTATTTTTTTTAGACCCCAGCTCAGTAGCCCTGAGAGCAGCCTGTCCCTCTTTCTTCCGCGACACACGCTTGAGTGCAGACAGCTGCCCAGAGATGGCTGTGCGTCGGCCGCACTGGTCCCTGTACCACGTGGCACGGGGCTCTGGCACCCTTCGGTTCCTCGCCCCGCTTCTCTCCATTGATCTTCCACTCACCGCTCCAACTTTCTGTACACCTAGGAGACGACAAGTACGGGCGGAAGATCATTGTGTTCAGTGCCTGCCGAATGCCCCCGAGCCACCAGCTGGACCACAGCAAACTCCTGGGGTGAGTACCCATGGGGAAGGTGGTGGGATTGTCGCCCAGACCCTCCCTCCCCCCCGCCGCCATTGTCTGAGGCCATCCTCCTTCCTGTCACTTCCAGCCCAGAGGGACCAAGCCGCCTCCCTCCTCGCCTCCCCCTGCGCCTCCCGTCTCCTCCCAAGGGAGCTGTTCTTTACAAATTCTTTCCGTTTTCTAAAGCTATTCTTTACAGGCTGTCTGGGGAGAGCACCGGGCTAGGTTTCTAGTCTGGAAATCTGCATCCTTGGCACGTGTCTTCATCCTTCACCGAGGGCATCACAATGCAGCCCTCCTTCCTTGTAGGGTGGGGATGCTGCGCACGAACACGCTGGGAAAAGTCAAACACCGTCCCCGGGTGCGCACTGGTGGTTAGGATGTGTCGCTTCTGCTGTGCTTATGGTTCATCGTTTGCATTAGGGTTATTTTGTGCCACATTTGGCGCCAATGGCCTCTGTACCTGTCTGGGCCCTATTAGCAAATATATGTAATAGCTCTGGTTGGTCTAGAAATCGGGTGCCGGTCCAAAAGCTGACTGAAAGCAGGAGTTTGACAGACCTGTTCTTTCCTTTTTTTTTTTTCAAGATTTTATCTGTTTCAGAGAGCAAGAGAGAGAAGGGGGAGGAGCAGAGGGAGAGAGAGAAGCAGACTCTGCTGAGTGCGGAGCCTGACACGGGACTCGATCTTGTGACCTTGAGATCATGACCTGAGCCAAAACCAAGAGTTGGATGCTTAACTGACTGCGCTGCGCAGGCGCCCCTGACAGGCCCTGTTCTGATAAGCATCCCTTATTGAACCACAGTGGGCCTCCAGCACGTGCCCGACCTCCAGGGAGGCAGAGCCGTAGCGGGCGCCTCCTGAGGCACCGTCGTGCGTGTCCAGTTAGCGTCTTGCACGTCTTTCCTGGTCTCTTTAAAGCACTCCCCAAAACTGAAAGTGGCTGCGCTGCCCTTAACCAGCTCTTTGGGATCCTGACTGTGTGTGTGTGTGTGTGTGTGTGTGTGTGTGTGTGTGTGTGTGTGTGTGTCAGGGTGGGGAGGGCTCAGGGACAGGCCTGGGAGCTCAGCCAGAGGGTGGCTGAGTCACACACCACGCCCTTTGGTTTCACACAGCGACGGAGCTGGCAGGTGACAGACTCCTGGCCAGATAATAGTCCTAGTGGGAGGAAGTCAGAGGAAGGAGATGGGAAAGCACCCAGTTTTCAGGAGAGCACTTGCTGAGTCCACACCACTCGGGAGCTTCCTCTGACTTCTGGAAGCCCTCTGCCGTCCTTCCTGTCTGTCCTCCGTCCCTTCCTGGAGGGGTCTCCCTGCCCCCACCCAGCCTGCGGGGCAGGGCTTTCTGTCAGTCCCATTATCGCGGCCTTTGCCTTTCCCAGCTGTCCAGCCACATCTAGGAGGTTGGAAAGGAAAGTTCCTGAACCTTGGATTCAGAAGACCAGTTCCATTTCACTGTGCCTCTTACTAGCTATGTGTTTGGGGGCAGGTCTCTTCTGAATCCTATAAAAATAAGAATTGTGCTCACCTCACAGGGTTGTCGTGAGCATTTAGTAAGATAATAAACATGAAATGCAAAAAAAAAAAGTAAAAAATAAAAAAAATAAACTTGAAATGCCATTGTATATATTTGTAAAGTATTACAGATTTCAAGGACTTAGAAAAATGTAAGTAGCTACAAAGAAAAAATATATCCAATGATAAACAAAATCTCCCATGAACCTACCACCTGGGGAGAAAACCGCTGTTAATATTTTCGCGTATTCACCTATTTTTTTCTATAAGTTCTATGCACATCTTTGTATAGTCACCTCTGTATCTCACACAATGTTACCTTCTGAGCACTAAATACACTTCAAAGACATCGTTTAAAAACATGTTATTGGCGTACATGTGTATGGAAAAGTTAATTGTCATACCACCTGACGAGTTTTCAGAAACCGAATACACCCATCCACACCCACAGACGTCCCTTTGTTCTTCTTGCCACTTCCCCAAAGGCTAAGCACTCTCCTGACACCTAACTTCACAGACTGCTTCTGTCTGCGGAAACATCCTGTGAGGTATTCTGTTTATAGGTGGCCTGGAATTTATTTAACGAGTTCCCTGTTTTTGAACAGTTAGCTTGCTGCTCAAAAAGTTTTTTCCATTGTGAAACAGGCTGCCATGAACAGCCTTCTAAAAAAAAAAAACGCTTCTGTTCATTTCTGGTTATTTCTTTAGGATAACTTCCTGGATGTGTTTTTACAGGGTCAAAGAGTATGGGCATTTTTTAGCTTCTGATAAACATCACTTTACTGCCCTCCAAAAGGTCATACCAGCCAGCAGAGGATGAGTGTGTTGTCACTACAGTTTTTGCTATCTTACAGTTGCAAAATGCCATCTTTTCACGTGACAGCCCTTCGCAAGCTGCGGAGTGCTCAGCGTGTACAAGGCTCAATTACCCAGCAGCAGGAAGGGCTGGAATCAGTGATAATCCAGCGTTAGGCACTTCACATGCCTGTCTGTGTGGTCAGCAGGGTGAACTTGGGAGTTAGTCCATCTCCAGGCTCCAGGACAAGCTGGGTGACTCTAGCTTAGCACTTAACCTCTCTGAGCTTCACTGCCCTCACGTGTCAGGAGGGGATAATCAGCCCCAGCTGTTACAAGGAGGGTGTGTTATCGATAATGTACACGGAGTGCTCGGCAGACCCTAAAAGCTAAATATTGATGAATGGTGACTGTCGTCATAATGATCAACTCGGGCCGGGCCCGCAGGGTATGCAGGAGGGCCCCAGTTCCAGCCCTGGTCTCCTGGGTTCTGGCCAGGGTTGCTGTTCTCATTCTTCTTCCCCTGCCCAGCCCAGCCGCCACCCAGAACCTCCTCTACACAGTGGAGCGAGCGGTCGTGCAGCCCAAAGGGGCCGCACAGGAGAGGGGTTTGGGGGAGGCGGAGGATGGAAGCAGGGGACGCCTGTGGTGCCGGGTCGTGCCTCTGGGGGCCCCCCCTGAATTGAGGCTGGGCCTGAGTGGGGCTTTGCGCTTGTAGGTACCTGAAGCACACGCTGGACCAGTACGTGGAGAGCGACTACACACTGCTCTACCTGCACCACGGCCTGACCAGCGACAACAAGCCCTCGCTCAGCTGGCTGCGGGATGCCTACCGCGAGTTTGACCGCAAGTGGGTCGGGGCCCAGGGGCAGGTGGCTGTGGACCGCTGCCCTCTGCCTGCTCAGGAGCTTATTCCGTGCTGGGGGCGGGGTGGGGGGTGCGGGCCGGTGCTCCCCCCGCCCCGGGGAAAAGCAAAGAACCTGAAGTTGGAAGCTCGTGGGCTTAAATCCCAGTCTCTATACGTCCTCGCTCTGTGACCTTTCATGGTACTTAACCCCTCTGAGTCTCTGTTTCCTAATCTGTAAAATGGGACAACCACGATGGCACCTACCTCTCAGGCCTTCCCTGAGTACGCAGGCCAGAAAGTGCACCCAAAGAGCCTGGCTCCGTGCCTCTCGCACCACACCCGCTGCTGAATTCCTGCTGTCTCTCTGCAGGTACAAGAAGAACATTAAGGCCCTGTACATCGTGCACCCCACCATGTTCATCAAGACCCTGCTCATCCTCTTTAAGCCCATCATTAGGTGAGCAGGCTCATCGGGGAGGACAGTGGCCTCCCCATGCTTCCCTTTGACCTCTGAACCAGACCCCTGAGGCGGCCAAGCCTTCTGAGGACAGGCCGTCATGGGGCCCCGCCGTTGTCTGACCTCGGGGGGCTGCTGAGGGGAAGGTGGAACCCTGCCAAAATGGGCCCACCAGTGCCTACCCGTGCCCTTTGTTCTGCCGGCAGCTTCAAGTTCGGGCAGAAGATCTTCTATGTCAATTACCTGAGCGAGCTGAGCGAGCACGTGAAGCTGGAGCAACTGGGAATCCCTCGCCAAGTGCTCAAGTGAGGCGGGGGTGGGGGCTCAAGCGTGTGCCAGGCTTGCGGGGGGCGGGGTACGTGCCAGCCAAGGGGAGAGGGAACCTCGGGAACCCACGGATGAGTTGAGGAAGTGAAGTAGTGGTGAAGAGCCCGCACACGGGGTCGGAGAGCGCGGGTTCAGGTCCCGCTTCTGTCACTTAAAGAGCGCTATGACCGCAGCTCCTTAGCCCTGCCCGGCTGGCCGGGTGCAGAGCAGGGCTGCTAGGCAGGCCGGATGAAGCGACCCCGTGCGGCCGCACAGTGAGCGCCTGCCGGACAAGGGTTGCCAACGCGACTGCAAAGTCAGGTCGGCGGCCTCTTCCTTCCATCTGCCTCCCCAAGGTATGACGACTTCCTCAAATCCACACAGAAGAGCCCCGCCACGGCCCCCAAGCCCATGCCACCACGGCCCCCTCTGCCCAACCAGCAGTTTGGGGTCTCCCTGCAGCAGTGAGTATGGGAGAGATGGGCAGGGCCGGCCTGTGGGGGCCACCGAGGGCGGCAGACCCCGCTCACTGCCCCTGTTCCCAACAGCCTCCAAGAGAAGAACCCCGAGCAGGAGCCCATTCCGCTCGTGCTCCGGGAGACCATTGCCCACCTGCAGGCCCACGGTGAGTGCCAAGGCTGCTGACTGGCCACAGTGCCTCCGGGACCTGCCCCTACCCCTTCAGCCCCGACCCCAGGCCCCTCCTCAGCCCGGCCTCCCAGCTCCCCTTGGGAAGCTGCTGGGCAGGGCTGAGAGGCCCCACGTGCACAGGCACCCACACTGACCCTGCCTGGAGCCCTGGAGCCCAGACTCAGGGGGGCCCACCGCTGTTTCCCAGCTCTCACAGCTGAGGGGATTTTCCGGAGGTCGGCCAACACCCAAGTCGTACGGGAAGTACAGCAAAAGTACAACATGGGTGAGTGGTCAGGGGCTGTGCCCAGGCCCGCAGGGCCAGGAGGGATCCGGGGACGGGGAGGTGGAGATGGGGACGTGTATGTGACTGTGAGGGGGCTTCGTTGCTTTCTGTTCTCCTGTGGTTCTGCTAGAGGTTCTGTGGCATTTGGCCCGACTACAGGGGTCCCGCTTCTGCCTGGCTGTCCCAGGTCTGCTGCCTCATCAGCCAGGCTTCCGGGCCCCGGGTTTCAGGAATCACTGTAGTGTGTGCTGGGGGCCCCATTCTACCCGGCCCCCTTGTCACGGAGCAAGAGGGGAAGGCCTATGCAAAAGGAGGCTCCATGGGAGGAGGGGGCTGGGGCAGTGGCGTGGGCAGTGGGGCCGTGCGGTCTGCTCGGCCTCCAGGCTAGGCCCAGCTCCTCTCCGCCCCCCACCCCAGGGCTGCCCGTGGACTTCGACCAGTACAATGATTTGCACCTGCCGGCGGTCATCCTCAAGACCTTCCTCCGGGAGCTTCCTGAGCCCCTGCTCACCTTTGACCTGTACCCCCACGTTGTGGGCTTCCTCAGTGAGTGCCCCCACCCCGCCCTCCCGAGCTCTGTGCTTTTTCTGCTGGGCTGGGGTCAGGACTCAGAGCAGGCAGGGTTGGCCTGTCCTCCACGGAGAGCCCGGGGGGGCTCATGTTGGCCTCGTGTCGGCCCAGCCCCGGGCTGCTGTGACCGGGGCCCTGGTTCCTTGTAGACATCGACGAGAGCCAGAGAGTGGGGGCGACACTGCAGGTGCTCCGGACGCTGCCCGAGGAGAACTACCAGGTGCTTCGTTTCCTCGTTGCCTTCCTGGTGCAGGTGAGACCGGGGCCTCAGCCTCTGCTGTTCACCTGGAGGAGGGCGGGAGGAGGAGCTGCCGCCCCACCGCTCCCGGGCGTGGGAAGCAGGGTCCGTGGCTTCCTGCTGGAGCCCCCCGATTCCCTCCGCAGATTTCTGCCCACTGTGACCAGAACAAGATGACCAACACTAACCTGGCTGTTGTCTTCGGCCCTAACCTGCTGTGGGCCAAGGACGCTGCCATCACCCTCAAGGCCATTAATCCCATCAACACGTTCACCAAGTTCCTCCTGGATCACCACGGGGAGTTGTTCCCCAGCCCTGACTCCAGGGGGCTCTGAGCCCCGCCGCCCCTTCTCGGAGAGCCCCAACTGGGACTCTTCCTCCCGGCTTCAGCCTTCTAGGAGCTCGGGGCTTTTGCCCAGGAAGGGGCGGTGAGGCCCTGGGAGCTGGAAGCTGGGCCCAGCCAGCCAGGCAGCTCCTCCTCCCCTACTGTCCGGCCCACCTCACCGGCCCCGGAGGCCTCGCTGTAACCACGGGACATTCTTCTTCGCCTTATACTTCTCACTGCCTCCTTGGATCCCTGGCTCCTTGCCAGGCCGTGCGGAGCTGGCCTTGGCTCTTCCAGCGGGAAGAAGACTGGCCCCAGCAACTGCTTCCCCACTTTCTCCTGCCTCTGTTTTCCTGGCGACCGCCGAGGCCTACATCGCTGCCAGCTGGGCTGGTGGCTGGGGTTGGTCCTCCCCTTCGCGGCTGCTGGGGAAGGAGCCGCTGAGTGAGCTGGCGTGGGCCCGTCCTCCCTCGGGAGGCGCCGGGGTGAGGGCCCGGGAGCAGCACCTGCTCCTGTCCGCCCCTCTAGAGGTTCAGCCTTGGGGGTTGACACAGCTAAGGACTGGCAAGGTGGGTCTGCTTCCTCCTTCTGCCTGCTTCTCTTGCACACATCCTGGGTCACCCCCTCTCAAGTGACGTGCCCCCACGATGTCCCAGCCCCCTGGTTCTGCCAGGACTGGCAGCTTGGATGATAGGGTTGAGCCCAGCGTCCATTGGAAACAGTCACTCCATTCCTGCCCGAAAGCCCCCTGTGTCTGGTTGGGACAGTGACAGTCTCGGCCCCCCATGCCTTGCCTCTCCTCCCTTCCCACTTGCACAGATCCTCAGCCTAATTGTGGACAGGTCTGTGGTGGGGTCACACTGGTCCCTGCTCTGGCTGGAAGCAACTCAGTGCCTCAGGATCTGTGGCTTTTTCCCCCAGCTAGCGGCTCCTCGAGACGCTGAGCGAAGACCTTGCTAATTAAGTCAGCCCCTGCCGGGGAAGTTCTAGCAACGTTCCCCAGGGTCTCCGGGCCCCAGGGCCCTGTCATCTTTCAGAAAACCGGGATCCCGATGATTGGTACTTCTCATTCCCACTGTGTTCCTTAGAATTACATGCCTTCCTCATGAACCCTGGGGACCCCACTTCCTGCAGCCTTGTCCCCTGGCAGCGGAGGGAAGTACCTCACCGTGGCCCTGCTCCCCTAGCCTTGGCCAGAGCCTGTCCTGTGGGGGCCCTCATGGACCAGGCCAGTCCCGCCTGCGCTGTGGGCTCTCTCCCCACATGTCAGCCCCTGCATCTCTGGCCCGAGTCGGGCTTCTGCTTCCTGCCCTCCTTTGTCAGGTGTTGCGCACAGCCCCATTTACTGGGGAGCCTCGTAGATCTCTCTGGTCTTTCTCCTGTCCCCTGTCCCACTGGTCTGTACCCGGGGGGAGGGGGAGAGTACTGTGAATCATGTGTTCACATTCACAATGACTTCCTGGGCACCAATCATGTATTTCACCTTTGCACTTTTTATATTTCAATAAAAAAGGATGATGGAAAACTGCCCAGCTGGGTGTTAGGAAGCACACCGGGAGGCTCAGAACGGGCGGCAGGTGCGTGGCTGTGGAAGCCGAGCAGGTGGGGCCTCAGGAAGTCCCCTCTGCGGTCCACCTGACCCCATCCTTCCTTGTCTCATTCCCTCGGGAGCGGGTGTGAATGAAGCTGGCTTTCTGATGTCATCCAGACCTGGATGTGTGAACGGTGACCCCCACATTGTACGTGTGCAGCATCCCAAGGGGCCACCAAGGGCAATGTCCCTTGACCAAGGCCTCTTCTGGTCCTGAGCAGAGGGGACTGTGGTGACAGCAGTGTGGGCTTGAGTCCTGGTGCCATCACCCTCCACCAGCTCCGCATAGTAACAGCCATATTGTCAGGCCACCTGAGACATCTCTTCATTTCTCTGAGGCTCCAAAATGATGCACACAGGATATGACAGAGCGAGTGCCCAGTGGTGACCAGAATGACTGCTGCTTCACAGAGGAATGAGGAGATGGTCCCAACCTCGTGCAGCAGCTACGATGGGAAGCCTCATGTGACCCTTTGCTTCTCCCCACCCCCCTCAGCCTGAGCACCTTGGCCATCTCCACCTGCCACCCAGTCCCACTGAGGCTAGGGAGAGCCAGTTTTCCTTTCCTCTCTTGAGTAGGTTTTGCTGTGTTTTAAAGATGACGATGGTAAAATTTCCATGTGTATTTTACCTCAATTTAAAGATAATGGTTTGTCACCGGGAGGACAGGCCAGAATTTCTCTTGGCACAGCGGTCAAGGTCAAGGGGCACCTGTCTGCTGCCTGCCTGTTGATTGAAATCGGGCAACGGTGGCTTCGGTCGGGTCTGTGTTTTCACTCTGTGCCTGCTCTGGCCCCCAGAGCTGCAGGGAGGCAGTCCCATTGCCCAAGTGTCCCTCACACCACCACCACCCCCACCCCCCCCCCCCCCCCCCCCCCCCCCCCCCCCCCCCCCCCCCCCCCACCGCAGGCCCCAGCAGGAGGCCCCAGCAGCCTCTTACGGGCTCCACCCCGCCCTAAAATGAGTGATTCTTAAAACAGAGGAGCAGTATCCCAGGGAAACTGAGAGGGGAGAGCCCCGGAGAGCTGTTTACTCGGTTGGGCTCCTGGCAGGGCCTCTGCAGAGTGACTCAAAAGCCAGTTTACCCCTGCTTTGGCAACGGCAGGTCCCTGGGGGCCAAGTGTCGGGCGATGCTTTAAAGGGGCAAGACACCATCATGAGACACGGGGAAGTGAATGTTTTGGGGGATCCCAACTGAAGGTGAAGACACAGGACAGTCTCTTCACCATTTCTAACTCAGAGGTAGCGCAGCTCTGTCTCAACTGGCTGCATGGTCAGTTGTCATGGTCATTGTCAGGCGCAGTTAACTGACAAGCCAGAGCTCCCAGGGCCCGCAACAGCAGCAGTGGGCAGCCTCCTTCTTTTCAGCCCTAGCTTTGGGCTAAATTTAGAACTTTCTCACCGTTTTCTACCCTGGCTTCAGCCTAAAGTGGGGGCAGGGAGGCAACCCACACCACAGTTGCCCCCATCTGTCAGGAAGTTAGTCCCTCACCTCTAGGACCTTGCCTCTCTGCCTCTAGGACACTGGCTGCACCTCCCACTCCCGTGGCCCAGCGCGGGCGCAAGTTAGGAGGCAGGAGCTAGCTTTGCCAGGGCTCAGAGGCCTGCCAGAAAAGCCCCCAGGGGGCCAGCGGGAATAATCCCCGAGGGCTCTTCTACTGGTCATCATGACTCCTCAGGGAGCACCCGAGGGCCTGGCTCAAGCTGTCTGGCAGATCAGGGCAGCTAAACACATCCGACGGGCCCTGCACCTCCCGATCCCTCACTCAGCCCCTTCCCCTCTGTCTGGCTGGCTCAGCCACAACTCCTCACCCCAGGTTAGCAAACAGACACCAGCACCCAAGGGAGGCCCACATTCCCCGGCCGCTCCCGCCTGAAACACAGCAGAGGCCCGGCAGCTCTTTCTCACTCCGAGCCAAAGGCTATTGCCTCCAGGCCGAGTGGAGGGCGGCGCTGCACGGGGGGCAACGGCTGATGACCGTGATGGCCTACGTCTGAGGAGCTTTTACTCTGCGTGTCGACCTCACACACGGTATCTCACTGACTATTCACATACGAGCCCACGAACTGGGAACGGCACAGCCAAGGAAGATGAGCTCTCAGTTTCCTGACAAGGTGGCACAGCTGCTAGGTGGCCAAGCCCCAAGACTGCAAACAGCCTGCCTGACTCCGAAGCCATCCTGCACCTCACATCCAGGGCTCTTCCATCCGCGGAGGGGGCCCGCCGGTTACCAGGGCCCACACGCAAGTGCGAGCACGCAGGTTAGCGTTTAAGACAACTGGTAGGACAGCAGGCTGTAAAGTACAGAAAAAATTTATTGGAAATCTCTCGAATACATTTTAAAGTATAGCTCAATATTTCCAAACAAGGTGGGTTGGAGGAGGGGGAGGGACTCTGCCACCTGGAGCCAGGTGACGGGTCCCAGCCCTGCCCCAGGGGCTGCTGCAGGAGTCAGTCTAGGGCTCATCCCTGTCAGTGTTCGGGGCCGAGGGGCAAGGGCCAGCCTTGACAGGTGCTGCTCCTCCCAGGCTCAGCTCAGCTCAGGGCTCAGCCTCCCTGGCCTCCCTGACGGGATCCTAAAGGAAAGGCTGCTGCCTGCAAAGCCAACAATCATGAGTCAAAGAGGACGATGGCTCACGGGCCTCTCCGTGCTCGGCCTCAGGACAGCGGCTGAGACACTGGCAGGACGCGGGACGTGAGAGTGGGGAGTGACAGCTTACTAGGGTTTCCCCTTCTCAGCACCGGGGCCTGGGGGTAAATCTGGAATGGTTCAGCAGGCCATGGGTGCACTCTGGCCCAGATTGGAGGACCAACTGGACACCACTGCTGGGAACATTTCTTTGTGGCAGCAGAATGCATGCATCAGGGGCAGGGCTCAGCCTACCTGAGACAGCCTTGAGCTCACTCCGGCCCTCAGAGCTCAGCCTTGCGGGTGGGAACAATGTCACACGCATTTACTAACAAGCAACTGAGGACCACCTGCGCCACTGTAGAAACGCTGCCGCCGAGGAATAGCCCAGGTGGGCCAGGAGGAATGGGGCGGGCCTTGTTTCCCTTGGCCAGGACTACCGGGTGGGCTGGGTGGGTGGGGGGACAGGTGGCAGGTGGGTGAGGCTAGGCGCTTGACCAACGCCGGTAACAGTACCTAAATGGTTAAGTCAATCAGACACCTAGCTTTGGTTTCTCAACAAGGAACCAATCCAGCCAGTGAACCTCAGGGCGGGGTGCAGAGGGTTAAAGAAACTGGTGGCCGGGCCAGGCGGAAAGAGGAAAAGGCCCATAACCTAGCCCTGAGAACCAGGAACAAGTCCCCACAGAAGCAGGGGCCCCTCGGGCCTTCCCCGGGGCCACGGCAGGGCACATACAGCGCACTCTATGGCACTAACTCTAGAGAGTTGTGCACACAGAGCTGTACACAGTTAGCAGCCAAGACTTCCTGGGCTGCCAGAACGGAGTCAGCTACTCGGCAGGAGCTGGGATAGATTCACGCTCTCGCCAGGAGTATGCAGGAGTCTAAGGTAAAGCCTGTCGTCAGTTCAAGTGCAGCGATCCTGGGAGGTTCCTTTGCCCTCAGCCGGCCCTATTCTTAGATCCCATCTTGTGTACACGGGAAGGAAGATCTTCAGAGCAGCAACCCAGAATCTGAGGAACCTGCAGCAGCGGAGGCCCTACTACGGGAAGAGGCCCTCCACCTTCCCCAAGTGAAAACATCTAACTTCAAACATATTTTCTCTATAAAATATTGGATTTCTCTGAAAGTAATAAATATTTACCGTGTTTATAACCAAGGAGCAGCAACAGGGGGAGGAAGGAGAGAAAAAGAACCTTTGCTGTGACTCCCAAGGACTCCTGGAGACCTAGGATTATGCTTCCGTAGGGCAGAGGGGCTGAGCACACGGCCGCCGGGGCTGCTCAGACCCTCTGCTGAGAGAGGGGCTGGCCCAACCCTCAAGAGCGGGAATGGCTGACTCTGGAGTTCTCGCCACCTTGGGCAGGAGGCCTGTCATATTGCCAAAAGTACAGGAACAGGGGCAGAGAGAGGGAAGGAGGGAGGAAGAAGACATCAAACCCAAGGGGACCAAAAAAGAGCCTGAAGGAGCCCTTCCTTCTTCCTCCCAACACTGTCTCCTGTTTCCTTCCTCTTCCTGCCTCCACGCCAGGCTCGGGGCCACCAGCCGGAATGTCAAGCGCTTGATGGTAACGGCAGGCCGAGGGGCCAGCTGCAGGGTGGACCCAGGGCAGGGGGCCAGCAGGAGGAATGGGATGACAGCCGTTGTGAAGTAGCCGCTGACGGGCGGTGGAAGCAGATGGCCCTGCCGGGGGCCCCTTTGTTATAGAGTCCTCCAGGCTCCAAGGCCAGGGCTGAGTCCTCTCAAATGCCACCACCAGGCTTGACTGCTGCCGGGGAGTCCCCAGGAGGAGTGAGAACGGGGACTTGCAGGTCCCCATGGGGGAACCAGTCTCTCCTCTGCCTGGAGCAAGATGAGGGATAGGAGCAGCTGAAGAGTGGGAGGCTCTGTCTCCTGGGACCACAGAAAGGGGGTGCTTCTGGTACCCCAGGTCACCAACTTTTACTGCAGGGTCTCTACGAAGGCATCAAATTCTCGAACGTTCTTCTCGTGCACAGCCAGCTTCTCTGGTAGTGAGTCCTGCACCGGGAGGGAAGAGAAGAGCTGCTCATTCAGGTGGGGTCCTAAAGAGGCAGCTCGCGCAGGCCCCCCACCCCGGCTGGAGAAGGGAGCAGAGCACAGAGCCCAGTGCAGCAGCGCGGGCGGTGAGAGCAGGAGCTGCGGGGCAGGGGGGCCGGCACCGCCCTGTGGGCTTGTGGGGGCCCGGGGGCTGGGCAGAGCAGCCCAGGGAGTCCACATGGGCCACACACTTAATGGGCTAGAGAAGGAGCATGCCAACAGCAGTGTGACACAGGGAAGCTGCCGCTGGCACAGATGAGACGGACACTGGAACGAAACGGTAGGCTGAGCACGCTCCAGACCAAGAAGAGCTCACAAGGGTTCTTCAGGACCTGTGCTGGGCAGCAGAATCCCTTGGGGGCACAGGAACAAGGCCGTCCCAACCATGCTCCCAAGGGAGTCTGACTCAGCAGGTCTGTGGGGAGGCCTAGGAATGGGCATCTTAACACCTGCTGAGGAAGACAAGCATTAGAGAGTTGGGAGAAAACAATAAACAAGAGAACCTCAGGAGTTAAGTTTAACTGCCCCGAAGAATCAACTACTAATAAAAATGTGACTCTTGGGGCGCCTGCGTGGCTCAGTGGGTTAAAGCCTCTGCCTTCGGCTCAGGTCAGGATCTCAGGGTCCTGGGATCGAGCCCCACATCGGGCTCTCTGTTCAGCGGGGGGCCTACTTCCCCCTCTCTCTCTGCCTGCCCCTCTGCCTACTTGTGATCTCTGTCAAACAAATAAATAAAATCTTTTTTTTTTTTTAAGATTTTTATTTATTTATTTGACAGAGAGAAAGAGATCTTTGTCTCAAGAAAGTCAAGAAAATGGACACTGTAAACAGATAACTTGCCCCTGGTCACACTGAGCTGGCAGCACACAACTTTGGTCCCAGAGAGTCGGGCTTCTGATTTTAGGCTTTTAGCTCCGGGCTCCCTGGCTTCTCACGGGAAACGTGCTTGGGAGAACCTGGACCCTGACGGCTCCGGGAGCGACTGCGGCCAGGAGTGGCCGGTCGCCGCCGCCACCTCCTGCAGCTGCCGGGCTACTCCCTGCGCGTCCGGGCCGCTGGCCAGCTCTGGGGCGGGACAGGCCACCGTGCCCAGCACCTGGCACCGGTCAGGGACTCTCTTCAGGTGCACATGCAGCACTGGAGAAGTGAAGGGATACGCTGGGATAGTAAGAAAAGCTACCTCTTAGGATTGTTGAATATTCGTGTAAAGCACTTAGAAAAATGCTCGGCGCCGAGAAAGCCTCAATAAATGTTAATAATAATGATATTGTTTTAGTACTGTTATTACTGAGCATGCTTTTCTGTTTTGAGCAAATTAGGGGCCGATATTCCAAGATTCCTACTTCTACTAGAGCCACTGACATTCCCACCTCAGGTAGAGGGGCCCTGACATCCTGGGGTGTTAGAGTGAGCAGCGAGCTAGGTTTTAACAGGATGCCTGGGGGCCAGCAGAGGGAGAGTGAGGGGCAGCTACGGGGAAAGTCAAGAGGCCTGTCCTGCCCGGCTGCACTCCAAAAACAAAGCCAGATCAAACCAGACAGGCCAAAGTCAAAGAAGGCCTGAGACCCTGACCAAGTGAGGGAGAAAAGGTGTGAAAAGCTACTCCCAAAGAAATCCTCTTTCCAAATAATAAACACTCCCCACCCCCGCCCCAGTTAACAACTGTCCAAATAAGACAGAGACCCAAACCCTGGGTGCACAGCTCTCCTGAGCTCGCCTGCTCTTCCATCTCGAATGTACTCTCACTGAAGTAAACTCTTCCCCTGCACCACTCAACCACTGTGTCTGGTCCATCTCTGAATCCTTTTCTTACAACTAGACTAAGAGCCTGTGGGGACATCCCAGGGACGGGCTGGGTGGAGGCGTAGGGCACTCGGAGTTTACAGCTGTGCACATGCTCCTTGGCCCTTTGGACACAGGAAATACACTGAGCAGCGATGCGGAGATTGCAGTCTGCATCAGGATATCTGGCTAAATGGGGAATGAGCTCTCGGAGGGACGAGCAAGAACGCCAGTACTCAGCATCTCACATTTCTTCTGCCCTGCAGCGGTGAGCAGAAGACCTAAGACACCGAACAGCAGGGAAGGGAAGGGATGGTGAGTGTGCAAGCAACTTGAGGACAGTGACTTCCAGGCACAACGCAACCTCAAGGGTGAGGATCCAAGTATCTCTTTCCTGTTACAGAGAAGATGGGAGGTGTGGGGATGCGAGGGAGTAACAGGAAATTTCTAGGCCTTTGGAGCAGGAATGTCCGTTCAAAGAGCATAGGAGGTCGCAGGATGAGGTCTGGCGGGGGAAGGGATTTCCATACCAAGTCCTCAGCCATGGACTGCGCCCCGATATCTATGGAGAGGCTGCTCAGCTGGGGAGGATTCTGAAATTCACGATAGAAGGTCCCCAGGTCCATCGGAAGAATGTCGTCTTTAGAAAAAGCCGGTTTCTTCAAAAACAAGACAGACTCAGTTCAGCTTGCTTTAGATCACAGAGGAAAATCAGGGGAAAGAAGCTATGAACAACGCTCTTTCCTTCCACTAATTATCAGAAAAAGGGTTCCTCCAGGTTCATCTTAGGGAGAGGATTCGCCATACCTTTCTCGTCTGGGCAGCTGAACTCTAGCCCTGGTGCCAACACTCTTCTTCCCTGGTAAGGTTTATGTTCCCTTCCCTCAGACTCCTTTCCTCAGCCAAGGGCCACCCATTCAGGCAGGAATAGGGCCTACATGGATACTACTGGCAAATCCTCATTTAGAGCTGAATTTCAACCAAAGACACGGCACAAAATGCCTTCTTGTTCATGGGCCTCCGAATGTGTCCCCAAGCAGGGTGTGGGGGCAGGTTCCACGCACAGCAAAGTGCCCACGCATCCCATCCCCTCTGTCTGTACCAGCCCATCTGATCCCTGTAAAGGAAGTCCTATTTTCAAGTACCCTGGACGCTTCTAGGTTTACTTCCCCATGGCAGCAAAGGTCCAAGAAGGTGACAGCAACTTACAAAGTCGATCATGACAAAGTCATCGTGGGTATTGCCGCTGCTGCCCCCGCTGGAGCCATCTGAGTGCAGGCTGCCCTGGAGAGGAGATTCGGTCTCTGGGGAGTCTGGAGGATTCACCTGTTTCAGAACAAGGCGGAGGTAGGGGCAGGTTCCATGCACTGGTGCAAACTGCTGTTAATAATCAAAGGATCAGGGATGCCTGGGTGGCTCAGTGGGTTAAAGCCTCTGCCTTCGGCTCAGTTCAGGATCTCAGGGTCCTGGGATCGAGCCCCGCATCAGGCTCTCTGCTCAGCAGGGAGTCTGCTTCCTCCTCTCTCTCTGCCTGCCTCTCTGCCTACTTGTGATCTCTCTCTCTCTGTCAGATAAATAAATAAATCTTTAAATTTAAATTTATAGATTATAAATAAAATAAAATCTTATAAATAAATAAAATCTTTAAAAAAAAAAAATAATCAAAGGATCTGTAAGGGACCCAACTTGAAAATCTGTAAGCCAAGGAGCACGGCTAAGGGTCTGTGGAGGACCAGTGACTTGCCCAGGAAGACGACACAAACAGCGCCATCTGCCAACTGTAGTCAAAGGGGGACTCACCATGGGATCTGCATCCTCCAGCTCCAAATTCTTGGGAGCAAACATGGCAAAGGGGATGTCCAAACTGGTCAGGGTCACCTGAAGAGACACGGAAATTTCAGTGCCCACGCCCGCCCCGGCTTACCGGCTTCCTCAGAGGCGGCCAGCACCCTGTCGGCCCAGCAGATTCGCACACCCAGGCTGAGCACTGTCCTCAGGTTCCCATCCTGCTGGAGAACCCTGAATCCCTGCCTCCCCTCACACAGCCACAACATAAGCAGGGGTAGGGCTCCCCAGGACCCCGGGAATCAGCCTTGGAGGCCTGACCCACAGTGAGTGGGTAGCAACCGTTGTGTGCTGGTAGAGCTGAGGAGGAACTTATTCTGAGTAAGGCTGAGGCCCTGACACTTGACTGCAGGGCGAGTGTAAATGGGGCCTAGTCTCCCTTTCCTGTGGGAGGCTTATTTGATCTTGGAACAAGAGCCGTGAACTTCTTCTCGAGGGCGGTCACAGGTTACTAACCCCCTTCCCAAAAAAGTCACACACACACACACAATTTTGCATGCCATTTCAGGGGTCCCACAGACCCTAGGTGAAGAGCCCTGCCTCTAAGGCCTCCCTCTAAAGGCTCAGACATTCTCACAGGCAGCAGTGCCAGAAAAATCACCTGGTTGATGGGCTTGTTGACAAAAGCCCCCACTTTGCGGACAAAGATGGTCTCCAAGACATCGTGGGGGGATGCCCGGCCCTCACTGCTGTTTGATACCGTTTCAGTATCCTCGCTGGAGAAGAAAGACAGTGTTGGTACGCATTCTCAAACAGCAGCAGAGCCTACGTGGTTGCCCAGAAACCTACCATCGGTGGGGCTGCAGTCCTGGGCAGGAGTGGCCCCCCCCACCAGCTGACCATACGGGGCCTGGCTACTGCCACCGTCACTCTCCCTTCTGAGTTGAGGGCAGAGGACTGAACTTCCAGGAGCAACTACAAATGAGGCATACGTGAATGAAATTCAGTGTTCCAACTGGGCAACACTGATGAGCAGTGTTATCCAACCACTGATAAGCCTGTCACCAAGCAGACAGCAATCATACAAACAGGGAAGCAGCGCCCATCAACAGCTGTGATTTTAATAGTCATCCACGACATAGGCAGACGCAAGCTTTAAGCTTTTCTTGGCCTTTTCGTTTTGTTATCTAAAATTACTGTAAGAAGGAATCATTTACAATGTTTATATAGTACCATGTTTAATTTAAGCCTTACCTCACCAGGGGCAGTGTCATTATTCTAAGTTTAGAGTCCCAAATTTGGCTCCTTAGATAGCCAGAGCTGTCTCCGCCCATGACATACCGACTGGGCTGAGGTCCTCCGTGCCACATACCACGTTTCCTCCCCTTGCCCCCAATCCATCCTCTGTTCAGCAAGGTCTCTCTCAAGGACACATTACATTTGGCTGCCCACTCCCTCGCTTTCCAGCTCTCCAGAATGATATGGAGTCGTGGATGATGGGGGGTGGGGGGCCTCCCCCACAGCGCCCCCACGGCCACCAGGCCAGTAGTCACGGCCCTAGCAGCAGCAGGGGTTAGGAAAGGTCCTCTGGCCAAAAGCAGGGGCTCGAGGTAGGAAGGAGGACTGTACTGGGTAGGTAGACTCGGGGGGCTGGCCAGCAGGAAGGACCAGCACTGAGGAAAGGCCTGAGCCCTGACGACCTGCACTTAAGAACCCCTTACCCGAAAGAGAAGAGACAGGGTCCTCTATCTCTAGCTACTCCCAGACATGTTCCAGGAATCAAGGCTCAGAAAACTGGAATGTCAAATGACTAACGGGCTCTGCCTTTGATTATCTGACATGGGGAGTGATAGAAGGATGGACATTTGGGAAGCCAGGAATTAAAGTAGTTATTTTTCCTGATGGATGGCATGAAAAGATCTTCCCAAATAATTTCCCTCCCACTGCTCCACTGTGGGAATGAAAAAAATACCAAAAATTTCTATTATCCAAAAGTTCATTTAGGACGCAGTGGAGCAATCAACGTCATTATCTCTGGGGCCTTGTGGTCAAAAGAGGGCAGGGCAGGGCAGGACGGCCTCATCTTCCCACGGGAGAACTCCGAGTGTGAAGGCAAGAGGAGCTCAGCCTGCGCCAGGTCATTCTGGGAGCTAAGTGCTCTCTGGCAAATCACTTAACCCTCTGAGATCCTCTCGTTTTTGAAAAGGCGGTAAAACAGTGATGATTTGTGCAGGGTAGGATTCTGAGAACTTTTCTGTTCTACCTCATCAATGTCTTCATAACACGAAATTTACAGAATGTATCACTTCTGTAATCAGAAAAGACAAATACTTAAAAAACTTTTTTTAATGAAGAAAAACAGTTGTTTCTAAAGAATCTCCAAGAGGTACTAACATAGCAGAGGGGGGAAAATAAACCCAACAATCCTAATTATCGCCACGGATCCACTGTGGCCCCAAACTTGAGGGTTAGACCCCCTGCTCTCATCCTCAGGAAACACTGAGGACTGACTCTAAGGGAATAAATTTGGGGGTAAGAGAAGAGAGAAACACACGCGCGCGCACGCGCACAAGCCCCCTTCACTGGATGAGGGTGATAAGAAGTCGGCCCCGGCTGTTGACTATTAATAGCAAGCTCAGGGCAGCTTCCTCACTTGCCAGCTGCAATGTAAGACCCTTACAGAGAACTCGGAGAATTCCACATTCGGGGTATAAGTGCCAAGCCTGAGGCGATGCTGAGGGCGACTTTACTAACACCAGACAGGCACACGTGTCGGGGAGGATGGGCTCCTGGCCACTGTGAACTCACCTGCTGGAAGGTGTGGCAGCACAGTGGGCCCCATCAGACGGGGTGTAGGTCGCCAGTCTCTCCTGGTCAGCCTGGGCACCGTGGGCAGGCTGGTTGGGAGCAAGGGGTACCCCACCTTCCTTCCCAGGAACCATGAGCTTTGGGGGAAACGGAAGAATATAGTGAATAACAGCAGCGTCAGGCAGGACGGGAAACTTGGCCTAGTGTGAGGGTGGCTGCCTCTGAGCTTTTCCACCGCCAGTGCTGCCACCAAATGGGGAAACCTTGGAGCTCTCTCTTCTCTGGGACTCAGCTAAGGGGAGACAGGACAGGCGTGGTAAGAACTACAAAGGAAAGAGGGAGAAAACCCTTGGAAGCTCTTCTTTCCTTTCTGAACTCTACCAGCTCTTCCTCCTGGAGTCACCTTGGCCCTCTGAAGTTATACAAGAGCTTTGTTTCAGAGCACTTAGCCTCATACTGGTGTGTGATGAGGCCCCTCCGCGGCCTCAGGGCAGGGGAGGCAGCACAGGAACCCCCAGGGTCCTCCCCATCTTTAAAGATACCTGGTGAGGGTGTGTGGCATTTAAGCCAGCAGCAAACACTACTGGGTAAGCCAGGTCAGCTGATCCGACGCCCAGGGCAGCAGGCTGATAGGAAAGGCGAGAGCTTGAGAGCTAAGCGAGAGAAAAACAAAGAGGGGCAGAAGAAAGGAGGAGGAAAAAATAGGCACTCCTAGAGTATGACTAATGATCAAGATTGTGGAGAGGTAAGGAAGGGATCCCAGCCCACATCTTCACAGTCGGGAGCGGGGGGGGGGGGGGGGGGGGG
>CM053613.1:10976464-10987717 GCA_028646535.1 Procyon lotor
CAGAACTCGCAGCCAAAGTCATTGGTTTCTCCCAGGTCATTCTATTTTCTCCCTTGTCCTTGAGGTCCCTTTGAAACAGAAGGCCTCTTTCCTAATCACACCCTCCATCACCCCTGGGTATGGGAGGGTTCCTATTTATAATGAAAAAGGAAGAATACCACTCTTGGATTGTTTATTTGGAAATAAGATATAAATAACTCCATGTATTTTTTACATCAATGGTAGGAGGAGGGGCAAACGAAACATCCTATTTTGGGCAGCTGTGCTATAGCTGCATCCCGTTAAAAATCAATTACCAAACCTCAAATAACCCCCAGAACACTTGGGGACATTTAAATAGCTAACCCTTTTACTTTATGTATACTTTTTAAATAAAAAGATGCTACCTGATTATAGCCCCTTCTTCCCAGTATGGACTCACTTGATGGGAAAAGGCCAGTCCTGCCATGGGGACCCTCAGAGTGTCCGTCACCACAGGAGTAGGGGTCTGAAAATGTGCCTTTGTGACAGTAAACACACACTGTGCACAGATACACACAGAGACAGGAGAAACGAGAAGAAAACAGAAAAGGGACTTGAGAAAGAAGTGAAAACAACTCTGGAAGGGGAGATAGCCACAGGGGCCGAACTGCACTCGGGAAGTCGGGGGTGCGGCAGGGAGGGGGCAACATGGCTGCCTCCCTAGAAGGACAACTTGGAAGCATCTGAAGAAGGCACATTTATCCCAGGGGGCTCCACTGCATGCCTGTCGCCGGATGAGCAGGTGGAAAACAAAGCTGAGTCAAGCTGGTATGACTTGGCAAAACAGGGAAACCCAAACCAAGCATTAGTGTGTCTTCAGTCAAAAGAGGCGGAAGGGTGTTAGAGAATGGCTTCCAGCATCAAGGGCTTAAAAGCAGGTGCAAGGCGCGCTGAGGAAGAAGACACTGAGGTTCCAATGCTAGACTGGAGACCTTTTCCTGGGGACCCAGAATCTGCAAGGACAGGTTTAAACAACAGACATTTGTTGACTGGAACTTTAAACTGCTTGGGTCCAGGGTGCCTGGGTGGCTCAGTTGGTTAAGTGTCTTGACTTTGGCTCAGGTCAAGATCTAAGGGTCGGGGGAAAAAAAAAAAAAAGATCTAAGGGTCGGGGGTGCCTGGGTGGCTCAGTGGGTTAAGCCTCTGCCTTCGGCTCAGGTCATGATCTCAGGATCCTGGGATCGAGCCCCAAGTCAGGCTTTCTGCTCAGCAGGGAGCCTGCTTCCCCACTCTCTCTCCCTGCCTCTCTGCCTACTTGTGATCTCTCTCTCTGTCAAATAAATAAATAAAATCTTAAAAAAAAAAAAAAAAAAAAGATCTCAGGGTCCTAGGATCAAGCCCCACCTTGGGCTCTGTGCCCAGTGGGGACCTCTGCCCCACCCCCTGCTCATGCTCTCTCTCTCTTAAAAAAATAAAATCTTAAAAAAAATGCTCAGGTCCTCAGCTGCACACTTGACTACGCCATCTGAAGCAGGACAAATGGGTGTGTACAGGTGTAGGTGCGTGTGTGTGTGCACACGCGCACACGCGCGCACGCACCCGCACGAGTGTATTTGTGCGCATACCTGAGACAGTGTGTCTGTTTCAGAGCCCTGCATGGTGAAGGAGAACTTGATGCAGTAAAAGCGGGGGCACTTTAAAAACTCTTAGATTTCAAAGCTAATTAAGATTATTTTGGGTCTCGCTGTTCTATCTTTAAGTCTTACCAATTAGCTAGTTAATGCTTAGAACTAGAGGTCGGACCTGAAATCACAGCAGCAGGTTCAGGGTCACAACTATTTCTTGACTCAACTCCGTGCCCACATGACACGATGGTCTGTATTTGGTTGGGAAAACAAACACCACAATAACACGCATTTACTGGACTCTAGCAAAAAGCTCAAATAGAAATTGTTGAACAATTATGCAATTCCCTAGGTTAAACCAAGGAAGAAACTAGTTCAATATTTACAGGAATGATGAGACCTGCTGGCAAATCATTTTCTTTCTGTTCTACCACTAAGGTTTAAAATGAATACTTTGGGGCACCTGGGTGGCACTGTTGGTTAAGCGTCTGCCTGTGGCTCGGGTCGTGATCCCAGGGTCCTGAGATGGGAGTCCCGCATCAGGCTCCTTGCTCAGCAGGGAGCCTGCTTCTCCCTCTGCCTCTACCTGCCACTCAGCCTGCCTGTGCTCTCTCGCTCTCTTGACAAATAAATAGAATCTTAAAGAAAAAAACAGAAAATGAGTACTTCTGCAGCAAACTGTACCAGCCTCAACTAGAGGTACTTAGAGGGTAGTGACATGGCTCACCCATGGGATGCTCAGTGTTGATAAGGTCTAAGCATGATCTACTTTCAAACTGTGACAAGACAGCAGGCAACTGACAGAATGAGAAAGATAGGATCCTCTTACACAGGTCAACCAACTTTGTGCAAACAGGAGATGAAGTAACTACTTAACTTCCCCTTACTTTTGGGGTAAGGTCAAATTTCCACTGCACTCGAGAAAGAGACATAACTGATTTGTTAAGGCCCAGCCTCACCACCCTCATATCTCCCAAGTCACAACTTCATTTACTGTTTATGAATTTATCACTTAAACAAAATGGGGGCGCCTGGGTGGCTCAGTTGGTTAAGTGTCTGCCTTTGGCTCAGGTCATGATCCCAGGGTCCTGGGATCAAGTGCTGCATCGGGATCCCTGCTGAGCAGAGAGTCGCTTCTCTCTCCCTCTAAGCACTGCCCCCC
Organism: Procyon lotor; assembly: GCA_028646535.1. Classification (NCBI taxonomy): domain Eukaryota; kingdom Metazoa; phylum Chordata; class Mammalia; order Carnivora; family Procyonidae; genus Procyon; species Procyon lotor. The sequence continues at coordinate 10,979,213 of CM053613.1, forward strand.
TCGTGCTCTTACTCTTTCTAATGAATAAATTAAAAATCTTTTAAAAAATTAAAAAACAAAACAAAACTTGATTATCTAAAAAATAATGGACTTGCACTAATGTGCTCTGGTGGGCGTTCCCATCTTTTTGGGTCAGTGCTGTTCTATGTCAGTAAGAGTGCCCGAAGCTGCCCCCTCCCAGAGCAATGGTGACACTCATGCCTACATACATTCACCAGGGGAGGGGAGTAACAGATCCCAACCCCCACCCACCAAAACTGTCTAGGCAACTTTACAGCAAGAACCTCCTTAACTCTAAATTGGGACAACAGAAATAAAAGAGACCCATGGATTTTGTAATTTCCTCCACACACATTAAGCTAGCTTTTTTTTTTTTAAAGCTAACTTTTGTGCCTAACTTCTATTTTTGAAACAGATGAGAACCATAATTTTAATCCAGTATCTCCTAACAACTCAGAATGAAGTAAATTTAAATATTTTCTAAATTAAAAAACATAGAAAATAGAAATTTATGGGTAGTGAATTAATCTGGTGGGCTCCCAAAGAAAGATGGTTAAAACGGATAATCTGGGACCAGTTTAGAGGTACACAGAACTGAGTCAGGTCTAGAAGAAACTGCCTAACGTGTAAGTCAGAAAGGGAGTGATAGGGAGGATGCGCAGGCAGAGCAGGGAGCTGTAGGCCATGAGGTAGGAGGTGAATGACTCAGGGTGGAAGGGAAGAAACTGGCCCTGAAATTCAGTCATCTGGCAACAAACGACTCCGTCGCTCACGCAGACCTGGTACCGTGTACATTATACAAGGCCACCCAGGTGGGTCCGCTTGGGGAGCTGGGAACCTTGTCTGGGGCCTGTTTTGCTGAAACTGGGTTTGACACCGGAGATGGACTCAAGTGGAAAAGTTAATGGTTAAAAATATTCAGATAAAGAATGCAGATAGCCAGAAATCTGTGTCAACTAGGAAGAGAAACGGCCCTGCTGGTTTCTTACTGGCATTCTATGCCAAATAATTATTGGTTCCTTTTGCGCTCCTTCCATTACGAGGAACCATATTTACCCCTTCCAAAGTGAGGCAGCAACCAAATTAAGAAGAGTAGACAGAACACCTCTTTGGTATCACAATGCATTCGGAATTCTAGGACTCATTTTCTAGGGAATTTTATGATGTCTCCGGGAATGTAAAGGTCACATGTAATCTTGTGGATTAAGAATGGTTACGGACTAAAAAAAAAAAAAGAGAATGGTTACAGACGAGAGAGGCACCTGGGTGGCTCGGTCAGTTAAACGTCCAACTCTTGGTTCAGCTCAGGTCACCATCTCAGGGTCGTGAGATCGAGCCCCATGTTGTGCTCCATGCTCAAAACACAGTCTGCTTCAGACTCTCTCCCCCTCTCCCTCCCCCCTCCACCTCTGCTTGTGCACACACGCATGCATTCTCTCAAATAAATAAATAAATAATGAGATCTTAAAAAAAAAAAAAAAGTCATGGTTACAGACTAGAAACACTGCAATATTACCTGCTGGATAAGAAGGCTCTCCCTCAGCCCTCAAAATAAACCCCTGGAAACAATGACCACCACCAACACCACCACCAAAAGAGACTGTATCTAAATTTTGACACCATTTCATGCCCATATATGTATCAAATAACCATAGCCACCCCAGAACTGTTTCCTCGTACCTGAGACGGAGGAGAGGTGGAAAAAGAGGTGGTACACACTTCTTGAGAATCTTCTACAGAAGGATATGTTACCCCGGTGTCCTCACCAGCAGTTCTATGACGGGGAGAAAATAAATCATGAATTTTATGGTAATAGCAGTCGATTTCAGAAAGGATACAAAGGGAGGTTAGATAAAGATGAAAACTGTGACAAGAGCTGTTTCAGGCAGAGCTCATTACGGTATGGCAAGAGGCGTGCTGAGTCCTTGATAATGTCAAATATATCCAGAGAAAAACATCTACAGGTTGACCAAGGCTTTTATTTTTAACCTAAACATCCTACCTGACATATCATTTGACAATATTTTCTTAAGCCTGGGGGCGCCTGGGTGGCTCAGTGGGTTAAGCCTCTGCCTTCGGATCAGGTCATGATCTCGGGGTCCTGGGATCAAGCCCCACATTGGGCTCTCTGCTCGGTGGGGACCCTGCTTCCCCCTCTCTCTCTGCCTGCCTCTCTGCCTACTTGTGATCTCTCTCTCTCTCTCAAATAAATAAAATCTTAAAAAAAAAATTGTTTTCTTAAGCCTCGCCAGTGTTGGGACCAAAGAACCATCAGCAATAGAGATGCAGTGAAACAAAATCTGGACTCCAAAGATGAACCTATCATACTTCAGAAGTCCTTCATGTACAGGCAGTATCCTTCCTAGTAAATATCTGTTCTGACCTCTACAGAATTCTGTTTTCTGGAATGTAGGCCTGAAGACATTGGATTCTAATCTATAACTAAACTGTGCCAATGGTGACCATAAAACCATTTAATTTGTGAAGGACATTCTGTTGATTACTGCCACTCTTGTAGTCTCTAAGTAAAATCAAATCGAAAGTCAAATCACTACCGTCAAGATCCAAAATGTCCAAGAATTTTCTGAGACAGTCTGTATATTCCAAAGCTTGGTGTTCCTTGCAGGCAGCAGTAGGAAGGGAAGATAACCACTCCACTGCTCTCCGTGTGTCATCTCCATCACTGCCCCTGCCCACTGGTGAGTGCTGATAAAGGTGCTCTGTGTGCGAGATGAATGCTTCCCTAGCTGCAGTTTGGGAAAGCCCCTCCACATTCCTCACCTGTAATTGCAGGGGTGCATGGGTGAGGAGCTGGGATAGGGACGGTCCACAAAGTGATCAATGATAATCCCCATGATAGGTGGGGTCCTCTCAAATTGCCTGTAATGCAATAAGCAGATTGCAATATTTGTTAGAATGACTTGTCACCCCCCTGAAATCTTCAGAGGGCCCCACATCTTCTATCTATTGGCAGGAACAACTAGAGTCTTAACTATTGCATCCCTAAATATAAACCACAGCTCTACATTGATGGCTCTGAGACACCCGGATTCTCCCATCTGGAAACGGGGCTCTCTCTCGAGTTTATTTTCCAGAAGGACACTGATTTCAGCAATGGCAAAGCTGAACTATAGGCTTAGTCACAGAGTTTGAGGGGAAAAACAAACTTTAATATCTTGAATATCTTTGGCAGAGCTCTTTTGGATTCCAAGGCTCTTTCCTCACCTGGTAGACATAAATGCCAAGTTAATTCTATAAGCACAGGAAAGAGTGATCGTGCCCACAGGGGTGCCTACTGTCCCAACACGAACTGTCTGGAAACCTAGGAGAAGAAATACATAATTAGCTTTTCCCCAGAGAACACTGACACTGTCCTCAGTCTGGCTTTCCCTGAATCATTCCAGCCTTTCATACTATCTCTGGCATTATCTATTCTGCGCCATGAGTGCAGCAGCCTCAATTTCGAGTGTGTGTGTGTGTGTGTGTGTGTGTGTGTGTATGTATAATTTTTAAAATTTATTTTACATTGACCTAATACTGAAGAGAAAACCACATTCTCTTTCCAGATAAACCTACCTTCAAAGAGGCAAAACAACTGTTAGTCCTAAAGCTTGCACAAGTCCTAATCAACCCGGCCCCAAGGTGTCACATGCCCCGTGAGACAGGAAAGGGGTCCCGGGGCTTTATCACACGAACCCCTCGGTTTATGTAGGCGCAGAAGTGACTGCACTTCTACTCATGCTGCCACCCAGATCTAAGTATAGAAAAGAGCCAGGGCCTTGCAGGTGATATTTCCAACAAAGCTTTCCCGGTTTTCTTGGTTTCATTTCCAATTTTTCAAAATTGCTTATGCTCATCAGAAACATTTAACATGCTCTTTATAGAAAATTAGGAAAACAGACAATGGTATAAAGAGTAAGAAAGAATACTAAGTTCCTAGAACTCTGGGAAAAATTATCCAGTCATTCCCTGGCAGCTCTTAGGACCACCTACCTGTCTTTGGCCTACTTGTATCACACATATTAAAAACACAAGCTACACATTATGACAGGCAGCATCCAAGCCCATCTCCAAAGTCAGGAGGACTCTTAGCACTACAAATGGCTTTTTGATACATACCTTCTCCTAAGCCATTCAGCTGAACTTCACCAAAATATATCCTTAGGAAAGAAAAAGAAATAGATGATCCTTTTTTTAAAATTTTTTTTTTCTTGTTTGACAGAGACACAGCGAGAGGGAACACAAGCAGGGGGAGTGGGTAAGGGAGAAGCAGGCTCCCCGCTGAGCAGGGAGCCTGATTCAGGGCTTGATCCCAGGACCCTGGGATCATGAGTTGAGCCAGAGGCTCAAAGGCTTAATGACTGAGCCACCCAGGAGCCCCAAAATAAATGATTCTTTATTCTAAGGGCCTTTATAGCCAAAACAATTTAACAAACCCTTCTTTTCTTATCTGCATTAACACCTCTCGTAATGAAGCAATAATGTTACTACTTCAATTAAGCTGCAGGCTTATATGGGAAGAATTGGTTAAGAAGTAAGGAAAATAATAATAATTAAGTGGAGTCTGCGATTTTAGTTTCTTAGTTCCTTTAGTTCCTGCTCCTGCAATGTATTTTTAAAGTATACCTCCCAGGGAATAAAGAATATAGAAATATAGAAATAAGACTGGCGAACAGATCTCAAACCACTATTAGAAAATACTAGATTTTTTTTGAGGTATGTTCAACATACAAAATTAAAATAGTTTCAGATGTACAAGATTCAATATTTGTTTATATTAGAAATTGATCAACACAGCTACGTCCAATTAACATCCATCACCATACATACAGAATGTTTTTTCTTGTTCTTAGAACATTTGAGTGTTCTTAGAACATTTGAGATCTCCTTTCTTAAGGGGAACCCTCTTACACTATTGGTGGGAATGCAAACTGGTGCAGCCACTCTGGAGAACACTATGGAGGTTCCTCAAAAGTTAAAAATAGCTGTACAACCGAGCAATTGCACTACTAGATATTTTATTCAAAGGATACAAAAACACTGATTCGAAGGGGCACATGAACCCCAATGTTTATAGCAGCACTATCAACAATAGCCAAATTATGGAAAGAGCCCACATGTCCACCAGCTGATAAATGGACAAAGAAAATGTAATATATATTTATTCTATTATATATTCATATATATACATTCCATATATATATATAATAGAATATTACTCAGCCATCGAAAACAATGAAATCTTGCCATTTGCAATGATGTGAATGGAACTAGAGTGTAATATGCTAAGTGAAAGAAGTCACTCAGAGAAAGACAAATACCATACCAATTTCACTCATATATGGAATTTAAGAAACAAAACAGATGAACATAGGAGGAGGGAAGGAAAAATAAAAAGATAAAAACAGAGTGATAGGCAAACCATAAGAGACTCTTAACTAAAGAGAATACGCTGAGAGTTGCTGCAAGGGAGGTGGGTGGGGGGATGGGTTAAATGGGTGATGGGCATTAAGGGGGGCACTTGTGATGAGCACTGGGTGTTATATGGCAACTTTCAAATATGCAACAGAATTTGTACCAGATTTTGAGAGTGGTCTTCAATTAAGAGGAGCTCTCCATGCTTGTCACAAGTCATTCCAAAGTAAACTGGTTAAGAAATTCGAAAATCTTTTCCATTAGAGAAGAATTACACAAGACTATTTATTCTGAAAATACAAAAATATAAGCACGGGCGCCTGGGTGGCTCAGTCATTAAGCGTCTGCCTTCGGCCCAGGTCAGGATCCCAGAGTCCTGGGATCAAGCCCCGCATCGGGCTCCCTGCTCGGCAGGAAGCCTGCTTCTGCTTCTCCCGCTACCATTCCCTCTGCTTGTGTTCCCTCTCTCGCTGTGTTTCTCTCGCTGTCAAATATATAAAATCTTAAAAAAAAAAAACATATAAGCACAGTAGAACCTTTCTCTGAATTTCCCCGGGAAGGGCGGTCTATACTAGATATAAGTCTGAACTATAAAACGTTACAAACTACACTACAAAACATTATTATACTTTTCTAATAATATGGTTAAAAATTAAACACGCACATGGCTTTGTTCAATTATAAATTAAGCTCCAACAGTATACAAAGCCCTATGATTAGGTGTTAGGCATGAGATAAAAATAAGCTAGGGAAGAGATTCAGGGTAAATCTGAAACCTAGGTTTCACAAATTGTAATCTGGTATGAGAAAAAAGAATTTATTTAATTTCTGAAATACATGCACGAAAGGGACAGATACCATAAAGCAGGGGTCAGCAAATTTTTGTTAAAAGGGTCAGATATTGGGGCGCCTGGGTGCCTCAGTGGGTTAAAGCCTCTGCCTTCGGCTCAGGTCATGATCTCAGGGTCCTGGGATGGAGCCTCACATTGGGCTCTCTGCTCAGCAGGGAACCTACTTCCCTCGCCCCTGCTTGCCTCTCTGCCTACTTGTGATCTCTCTCTCTCGGTCAAATAAATAAATAAAATCTCTAAAATAAATAAATATTTTTTTTAAGCTCAGTACTCGCTTGAATATTGGCAATTGGTACAGTGCTTAAAATAACCTAATTATCTAACCACCTTCTTGGCTATATCCTTTATGACATTCAGGTGCTAAGCAAAGGCTTTCTTCACAGATAGCAGACAACAATTAATTTTAATTCAGTCCTAATGAACAACAAATTCAGAATGAATTTTTAAAATGTTGTAATTATACAGTGACATGACTAAATCTACAAGGTCAGGGAAAAAATGATAATATAGATTTAAAAAAAAACCCAGAAGACTATCCTTTAATGGTATAAGGCTACTGTTAACAATAGTATAGGGGTGCCTGGGTGGCTCAGTCAGTTAAGCGTCTGCCTTCGGCTCAGGTCATGATCTTGGGATCCTGGGATCAAGCCCCCTGTTAGATTCCCTGCTGGGGAGCCTGCTTCTCCCTCTCCCTCCACCCCTCCCTATGCGTGCTCTCTCTAACAAATAAATACAATCTTTAAAAAAAAAAAAAGAATAGTATAAAAATGGGGGGGAGGGCAAATCTACCTCTTCGATCACACACTTCTCCATGGTTTAAACTATATTAATTGTATCCAAAAGCACTCCTAAATGATAAACAGTGAGCAATAAGCCCTGTATTACTCTAGAGATACAGAATAAAGGAGAGCTTTAAACACTTGTAATGAGGGGCCCTTGGGTGGCTCAGTCGTTAAGCATCTGCCTTTGGCTCAGGTCATGATCCCAGGGTTTTGGGAGTGAGCTTCCTGCTCAGCAGGGAGCCTGCTTCTCCCTCTCCCGCTTCCCCCTGCTTGTGTTCCCTCTCTCGCTGTCTATCAAATACACAAACAAAATCTTAAAAAAAAAAAAACAAAAAAAACACAACACTGGTAATGAAAGGACTAAGAGTCCTAGTTAACTAAGTTGATGACTAGTAGTGTAGTAAGAACCCATAATGAAGGGGGCTTAGTATAGGTAAACGAGAAGTAAGAGTTAGAAGTGATATTTTGTTATATACATATATTTTCAAAGATTTTATTTATTTGTCAGAGATAGAAAGAGCACGCCCACAAGCAGGGGGAGTGGAGGGCAGAGGAAGAGGCAGGTTCTTCGCCGAGGAAGGAGTCAGATGTGGGGCCTGATCTGAGGGCCCTGGGATCATGACCCAAGCTAAAGGCAGAAGCTTAACTGATTGAGCTACCCCAAGTGTCCCTCTTTTGCTATATTTGAATAAAGGTCTAGTAATTTTCAAATGGAATACTCATCTTGAAATCTGAAGACTACAGAGAAGACAACAGAGAAGACAACAAAAATATTTTAAAGACTTAGAAAAGTAAACATGGGTAAGGTTGTTAGATTACTGCTAAGAAAATTAAAGAATGACTTGATAACTACTCTCAGGTAGTAGATTGTTTGAGCTTAACTAGTTAAGGCTCTAATCCTTAGTCTTTTCATACTGCTATACTAATTTCTCCTCACAATTAGCTCTATACCTATAAGTCAAAGGCTAAAAACCAAGTAGCTCATCACTAATATGAAAAGAGTCTTGGGTGATTTGGGAACTCCTGGCTTTCCAGGCTCTGCTCTCATACCTTTCTACTTATATTCTATACCACCACTAGGGTCCATCTGACAAACTGAGCACGGCTCATATCCCGTCCCTGACTTCTATGCCTTGCCATCTGTCGCACTCCCCATCTGGAATGATCATTCTCTCTCACTTCTACCAGCTGAAATTCTCTCTGCCTCAAGGTCTAGTTTGAATGCCACTTCCTCCAGGAAGTCTGTCCGGTTTCCCCCACCCAGAACAAACTTTCCCTCCCTGTGTTCTAGTACTTTTCTACTGATACTGCTATGTAGTTTTCCAATCCTGCTTTTTATTATAATTATGCATATGCCAAACTAGCTCCCTCAATAGATTAGAAACACCTGTAGGGCAGGGCCTCTGTATAGTTCTTCCTTGAGCCTAGCACAATGCTTGCATTAAAAAGGCACTTAG
>CM053613.1:10988217-11001285 GCA_028646535.1 Procyon lotor
TTTATTTGACAGAGAGAAACACAGCGAGAGAGGGAGCACAAGCAGAGGGAATGGTAGCGGGAGAAGCAGGCTTCCCGCGGAGCAGGGAGCCCGATGCGGGGCTCGATCCCAGACCCCTGGGATCTGACCTGGGCCGAAGGCAGACGCTTAACGACTGAGCCACCCAGGCGCCCCTATTTTAAAGTTTTTATTAGGAAAATTTTTAAAGATTTTTTTTTTTAAAGATTTTTATTTATTTATTTATTTGACAGAGAGAGAGAGATCACAAGCAGGCAGAGAGGCAGGCAGAGAGGGGCGGGAAGCAGGCTCTCCGCTGAGCAGAGAGCCCAACCCAGGGCTCGATCCCAGGACCCCGGGATCATGACCTGGGCTGAAGGCAGAGGCTTTAACCCACTGAGCCAGCCAGGTGCCCCTAGGAAAATTTTTAAATGTCACTCATCTTCAACAATGTGGGATAAGGTCTGTCCTTACTCTTTGCCAGAAACACATGTAACTTCTTTCTGGAAGATAATAATGTCACCCTAGCCTCCAAATTATCTCTAAAATTTTTCATATACAATATTTGGTACATATTAAAATAAACCAGGCATTCATGGAGATAAACCCAAATGACCAAATCTATCTGTTGACCAGATACAACAGATGTTAGAAGTATATTAATAATCAGACACATTCTTAAAAATTAATTACTATGCTTAATATGTTCAATTAAATAAAGCACAAAATTGAGGATTCTGACAGAGAACTAAACACTGCAAAAAGAACTAAGGAGAAATTCTAGAACTAAAGAAAAAAACACTAAATTAAGAACTCAATGGTTGAGTCTAACAACAGATTAGACCAGCAGAAGATAGACACAGTGAACATGAATACAGACCAAAAGAAAGTAGTAGGAATGAAGTACAGAAAAGCAAAAGGACAGAAAATAAAGAAAAGAAAGACACAAAGTGACCGTATACTCTTGGGATACTTTCTTTTTTTTTTTAATAAATCATTTTTTTAAATTTTATTTATGTATTTGACAGAGAGAGAGATCACAAGTAGGCAAAGAGGCAGGCAGAGAGAGAGGGAGAAGCAGGGCTCCCTACTGAGCAGAGAGCCTGATGCGGAGCTCAATCCCAGGACCCTGAGATGACAACCTGAGCCGAAGGCAGAAGCTTAACCCACTGAGCCACCCAGGCGCCCCTCTTGGGATACTTTTGAGAATGAAAGAGCATGATTTAAGGTATTTAATCATACCATGACAACAGGTACAAAATGAGACATGTGGTTACCTGAGACATGGGGGACATGTCTAATTAGACATGACATTAGAAAGGTCCAATATAGGGGCGCCTGGGTGGCTCAGTGGGTTAAAGCCTCTGCCTTCGGCTCAGGTCATGGTCCTAGAGTCCTGGGATCGAGCCCCGCGTCAGGCTCCCTGCTCAGCGGGAAGCCTGCTTCTACCACTACCATTCCCTCTGCTTGTGTTCCCTCTCTCACTGTGTTTCTCACTGTCAAATAAATAAAATCTTTAAAAAAAAAAAAAAAAGAAAGAAAGGTCCAATACATAAGTAGAGTCTCAGAGGGAGAGGAGAAAGGAATTAGGAAATATAATCAGGATTTTCATGTAAAGGGGTAAGAAAAATAAAGTGTATTTAAGTATGGTCTGGCCAGATTACTAGGGAGTCATGAAAGTGAGCAAAAGAGGCTCTAAAAGGGTCAATGCAGAATTCTTTGGATAATACTTAGGGACAGTAATCTGAATACAGAGAGGGGAGGATAAAGTAAAGGGACAAAAAGCAAAGAGACCAGGTAGGAAGCTACTTCAGCAATCCAGACAGGGAGTTGGTGATACACTACATCTAAGGTGACATAGACAACAAAGAAGAAAAAGGCAAATAATTTCAAAGAAACAAGTGAATAATTTGGCAAAAGATTATATAAAAATGACTCCAGATAATATCTCTATTCCTTAAAACTGGGAAAAGTTAGGGATGCCTGGGTGGCTTAGTTGGTTAAGTGTCTGACTCTTGATTTTGGCTCAGGTCTTGATCTCAAGGTTATGAGTTCAAGCCCCTCATTGGGCTACATGCTGGGCATGGAGTCTACTTAAAAAAAAAAAAAAATGGGAAAAGTTAATTAAAGTTTACCAAAAAAAAAAAAAAAAGTGTTTTCCAAGTTCTTTTTTAAAATATTTTATTTTATTTATTTGAGATCGAGATAGTGAGAGCAAACACACAAGCGCGGGCAGGGGTAGAGGGCGAGAGAGAAGCAGACTCCCCACTGAGCCGGGGGCCCAACATGAGGCTTGATCCCAGGGTCCTGGGATCATCACCTGAGCCAAAGGCAGACGCCTAACTGACTGAGCCACCCAGGTAACCCTGTTTTCCATTTTTTAACATAGAGTTTTTTAATGTTTTAGATTCAGAAAGAAAAGCTGAATATGGCAAATCAGTAACATTTAAGAAAAAATAGTTAAGTACAAGTTCAAGTACAAACAGAAAACAGTAATTTCCCCACTTTCTACACATTAGAGTTATTATTAAAATTGTCGAGATCCTCTTTTCCATTGTGGAAGTTCTTTGTAGACAATTGAGGAACAGAATAGAAAAGTTTAAACAACTGAAATAGTCTTCCTACCTAAGAGTTACAAAGAAAGCTTGAAAATAAATAGCATAGATATACTTACCTTAAAAAAAAAAAAAAAAGGAAGAAGAAAGAAACGAAAAAGCCAAAGTAGCAATATTTATAGCAAGATTTTAGGCCAAAAGTGATGAAGTGAGATTAAAAGGGACATTGAGTAATGACAAAATACTCTCAGAAAATACAATAGCCATAAAACTTTATACATAAGTAATATAGCAATAAAATACATAAAGCAAAATTCCTAGAGATACTACTAGGAGAGTTTGTTTGATCAAACCAAAACTACCTGAAGATTCAATATACCTCTTTGATAGCTCAAGTAGATATAAACAAAAACATAGGATCTGAATAATAAAGCCAAGTTTCTATATAGGTATTGGTATACAGGGCAAGTCATTTAATCTTTTATACCTCAGATTCCTTTCTTATAAAATGTCAGTAAGTAATACCTACCTCACAGGGTTGTGGTGAGGATTAAATGATACCTGTAAAGAGTACTTGCTATATATGAGACCTTCAATAAAGATCTTGTTATCTAACTTGACCTTTCACATTCTTCTCTCAGGCTCAAGGAATATAATAAATTAATCATGCTTTTGACTGTTAAAAAAATTTCCAAGATGCTTTTGCCCATAATCCAATAAACCAGAAATATACAACAAAAAGTTAACCATGTATAAATTAATAAGTTTTTTCAATAATTAACAGTGAAATAAAAACCAGTTACCTAGAATTTTTTTTTTTTTTTAAAGATTTTTTTTATTTATTTCACAGAGCAACAGTGAGAGAGGGAATACAAGCAAAGGGAGTGGGGAGGGAGAAGCAGGCTTCCCGCTGAGCAGAGCCAGACTCGGCTCAATCCCAGGTTCCCGGAATCATGACCTGAGCCAAAGGCAGATGACGCTTAATGACTGAGCCACCCAGACACCCCTTGTATATTGACTTGAGAGTCTTCAAGTACATGTACTTTACTAAAAGTTAATTTTTTCCTGAAAGTTAATTCTTGAACAGAGGTTACTTAGATTTTATATGCAGATAATTTGGAAGTAATTTCCAATTTGGGGTGTTGAGCTGAGTAAAGCACCATTTTTCCATGCATGAGTTTAATAGAGGAGAGGGTGCATGGGTTGCAGGTCCTTGCTTCCTCTCAGTCAAATTGTGGAGACCAATAAAAACTCTAACTAGTCCTTGATAAAATAAGGGTATACAGCCAGGAAGAACGAGAAGGAGGCTTTCTAGGCCTCTCTACCCAAGGAATGTCAACAAAGTTTTCTTTCAGTTTGGGTTTTAAATTTTAAAAGGATTTTAAATCCTTACAGGAATGTAAAATTAGTTTTAAATCTTTTAAGTGGGTTTTTAAATCCTTAAAGGGATTTAAAATTAATTTAAAATAGTTTTTAACTGTAAACCTCAGGCCAGTTTATTAGAGAAATCCTCTAAATGCCACTGTAGGTGGCACAGGAAATTTGTTTTGCTTTCATGGTGTCCTTCATATGTCCTTTGTTACAAGAGAAGGGCACTACTACTTAGAAAAACAACTTAGTTAACATGCACAGTTGACTGTCAGTAGTATCTTCTTAGTAAAATAATGGTAAATAAAGAATTTATGGAAGTGCTAACTTAATACTGTTATTTTGGAAAATGCTGCTTTCACTTTTGACTTTAGATTCATACAAATGTGAAAGAAATGTGGAGTTAAAAATCCTTTTATATTCTCTCCAGTCTTAAGGTTTGTTTCTTCCCCACCCCCTCCCAATTCGTTCTGTATTGCCCATAACTATTAAGTTATTAGAGAGATTATACTAAGAAATAATTAATGAGATTATTGAGATTTAGATGTCCTCTTTTAAGTATAAATTTAAAGGTGTTATTACTCCTGAATCTGTTTCTGTTGGAATTTTCAAGAGACCAGATATTTGGCCTTATTTATTCTTTGAAATAAATAGTTAATTAAGCCTGGCTTTATCTTTATTCCCACTTCCCATTTTCTTGCAGTTTATTATACTTCTGGTTTCTTGAATCGAATACTTAAGTTTTTAAATTATAAAGTCATTTAAGGCTATACACTTTCTTCTGAATGTTCCTTTTGCTGTATCTCATTTTTTGTCAGCTATTCTCCATTTTATTAATTTCTAGGTAAATTAGTTACCTAGAATTAGGTAATTACCTAAATTAATAACATAGTTAATTTCTAGGTAACCTTGGGGGTGCCTGGGTGGCTCAGTGGGTTAAAGCCTCTGCCTTCGGCTCAGGTCATGATCTCAGGGTCCTGGGATCGAGCCCTGCATCGGGCTCTCTGCTCAGCGGGGAGCCTGCTTCCTCCTCTCTCTCTGCCTACTTGTGATCTCTCTGTCTCTCTGTCAAATAAATAAACAAAATCTTTAAAAAAAGTCAACATACAAGCCATTAAAAAATAAAAAACGAAAACTAAGTTGAAAAATAAAGGGTCGGGGCGCCTGGGTGTCTCAGTTGGTTAAGCAGCTGCCTTTGGCCCATGTCATGATCCTGGAGTCCTGGGATCGAGTCCCACATCGGGCTCCCAGCTCCACGGGGAGTCTGCTTCTCTCTCTGACCTTCGCTCCTCTCATCCTCTCACTTTCTCTCTCTCAAATAAATAAATAAAATCTTTAAAAAAAGAAAAATAAAGGGTCATAATAAGGAATTTTTTAGGTGTACTTTTCATTTTCTAATCTAAGCTGCACTCCAATCAGCGTTATAATTATTCATCTCTTCCATAATAAAATAAAAAAATCTTTTAAAGGAAAAGAAATATTTAAAACTTAAGTTTCAGGGGCCCCTGGGTAGTGCAGTCAGTTAAGTGTAGGACCCTCGGTTTCCGCTCAGGTCTGATCTCAGGATTATGAGATCAAGCCTCAGGTCGCCCAGTGTTCAGGACCCAGTCAGCTTGGGATTGTTTCCCCTCTGCTCCTCCCCACTGCGTGTGTACCTGCATGCTCTTGCTCTCTCTCTCTCAAATAAACAAATCTTTAAAAATGAAATTTCTGGTGTTTTTAGGTATTGCTAAGATTAAATAACTTCTCTCCAGATAAAGATTCCAAAACAAACCTTCCACTCCCACTTGAACAAAACATAAATGCAAAATATTGGGAATATATCTTATCAAGTGGGTACTTTTTCTGAATAGTCAAAATTATATTTGAAAAATCACTCATACAGTAGAACTTGGGTCTTTGAAAGCTCAAAAGTTAATGTCTTCTTCTTTCATTTAGGCTATGGGCACCCTGCTCTGAGTCATGGAGATCATAAGCTAATACAGCTAAATCAGAGTAGATGGGGACAGGAAAAACAAAAAAGATTTCTTGCCTCCACCTCCATACAATATAATTCTATTAAGCATATATGGTAGGACTCCACTGTGTCCAGATGATTCTTAGTCCTTAAATAAAACAATATAATATGGAGTCTTAATAGCTCAAGATCGGCAGTTTTTTACATTCAATTTTAATGACCACTCTTAAGGGAAAAAATACAAATGCACAATAAGAAGTGTTAGGTACAATAATGGAAAACCCAGTGGTTTGCAATATTTATGAAATATGAATCTCAGAAGTTGCCATGACTTTAACTTTACACCCAAAAGGGTGTAATTTGAAAGCAGTGCATGAATTAACTACATTCATCTTATTACACAGATCAATATATTTAACACTTGCTTCAGCACTTATTCCGTCATCCACTGTGCCTTAAAAATATTAACTCAGGATTCCATTTCACAAGCATTTATGTCTGCTCAGCTGAAAAATGGGAGTTGAAAACAGAATTTGTAATTTAGTTGGGGCCACAACAGCCACACATAAAAAGGACTAACATTCATAAAACATATGAAAACCAGAAATTAGTTTAAAGTGTAAAGAAATTAGTTTTAGTGTAAAGAAAGGGTCTGTTATTATTGCACATCTCCTACTGAAAGTGTTCAATAAATTCTACCATCTTAGGAGATGAGTTTTAAACTAAGTGTAATGATCCAGCTCGTTTGCTCTCTCTAAAGGGAAAATACCAGAAGTGAAATGCTACACTCAATTGACAAGGCAAAATGAGAACTGACTTGGAAAGTGAAAACGGAGATGGGTTAGCGATGAACCCCAAAAGGTGCTTATCCACTTACCCAGAGATTTATTAAACGAGAATGGATCGCCGGTTTCCACAGGTCGTTCCACTGCCAGTAAGAAGATAGTCGTGAACCTTGGGTCCCTTTTTTCACTAGTCAACAGTCACCCTCACCTACATGCGGAGTAC
Organism: Procyon lotor; assembly: GCA_028646535.1. Taxonomy (NCBI): domain Eukaryota; kingdom Metazoa; phylum Chordata; class Mammalia; order Carnivora; family Procyonidae; genus Procyon; species Procyon lotor. The sequence goes on from CM053613.1 coordinate 10,995,103, forward strand.
ATATTTGGCACTCAGCAAGTTTTGTTGTTGTTTTTTCTTCCCAACAAATCTTAATTGAATGAAAACCTACCTCACTCATATTGGTACCAACCCGGGAGTTATGGTCCCACAAATTACTTCCAAAAAGCCCTACGACATAACCCAAAGAGCTAAGAAAGTAGAGACGAAAGCTTTGCGGACTTCTGTTAAGACTAGGGGCTATCGAGGGCCAACGGGGCCTACACCAACCCGACTTCCCAAAGAAAGCTCTAGGGACTGTACCGAGGCTAGTAGGCTGAGTCCTCACAAGGAGGTACCCGATAGGCCGCAGATTCACTGCCTCCACCCGGGGGCGCTGAATGATCTGGGGGTAACCCCACTAAAGTTAGTACCTGCGAAGCTGCGACACAGAGAGTGGCTCGGGGCTATCATTACGGAGGCCGGGGCCTGGGGCCGACCAGCTGCGCCTCTTGGCTGAGGACTACTGCGCTCCGGAGATGCAGCGACAGCAGGGGTCGCAGATAGACACTTCACGCCTCCGGAGACTTGTGGGCCCCGGGTGTTTCACTCCCAGGACTGAACGAGTTGTCGCACTCAAGTTGACTCGCGCGCTTCAAAAGTGCCCTCACAGCTCAAGCGATCACTCCTGCCTTAAGCTCAGAAGCCGGTCGCCTCCCGGCGCCGCCATCGTTAGTGTTTGTTTTCATCCGCTCAGATGAAGGCGGGGGGGAGGGTGGGGAGGAAGAGGGCTATGGGTGAAATACAGCTGCCTAACCTCATCTGCACTTTCGCTACAGTATGGACTCCCTATTTCATTTCTTTCCTCTTAATTCCCATAAAAGTTGACTTCCTTTCCAAGTAAATCGTTCTCACCAATTTTTCCAAGTGTCTCAGAAGGAAAGAAGAGCGTAAAGACGGGGGGCGGTGGGTCTTTGAAAGGGTGAAAACTTTTGGGCCAAGTATGGAATGTGCGCCGTCGAACCGCATGCCTCCGCGGAAGCGGCTGTGAGGACGCGGCGTAGGGAGGACGCTGACGCGTGGGGGCGGTGCCTATGGTGAGGGCCGTGGCGGCTGGCGCGCGGCCGCGGGTTCCAGTGCGGGGTCGGACCTGGCTGGGTGGGTGGGCCGTGCTGCTGGTTACCCCGCAGCCCCGGAGAGGTGGGTGACGGGCCTTCGCTGACTTTGGCCGGCGCAGTCAGATTTCTAAGTATTATTTCTAAGGCACCTTTATAAGTGGCGGAGTCGCCTCTCAGCTCTAGCTCATCGAGCCTCTTTTGCGCCTTTTTCCCAACCTATCTGGGCTTCCCTGCTTCCTGGCCCTCAGCCTCACGATTTGGATTTCGTGGGGCGAAGCCATAGCCTATTGTTAGAGCACACGATCTGTGTCCGCCAGGCTGGATTGCGGCGGTTTTTTGCCCCCACCTGTCTTGCTAGACTGGTTTGAGCACTCCTCACGTCCCTCTCGTACTTACCAGATGGAGCCAGAAGGCTTGGGTAATGAAACCTGGCGTGACTAATCCCTACGTGCCCCGCGTAGTTAAGACTTATGTCAGCCAGTTTGTGGCCTGTGTAGTTACGTGCAGACCTCTTTTACCTTATGGATAATTATACTATTGCCTCCGTTAATTTTTTTTTTTTTTTTTTTAAGTAATCTCTACATCCAACACGGAGCTGCAACTTAAAACCCGGAGATCAAGAGACTCTCCCCCCCAGGGACTAAGCCAGTCAGGTGCCCCTCCCCTATTAATCTTTTGTTCTTCCGGTTCAAATGTCAAGCATTAAGTGAGCCACCAAAATCATCTCACATTTTCTTTTCCTTCCTTCCTTCCTACAAACCGTAGGGTCAAGGGAGCGGCTTTGCTACACACAAAACAACTCCCATTATCTTTCAAACCACAGCAAGCTTATTGTGCATCCATGAGTTAGTGGAGAAAAACCCAGAGTTATAGGTATAGCACCTTTTGCTTGGACAGATTGGAAGTTTGAGAAAAGGAGCTGTTGTAGCCTTTGAATCACTTCAAAGTCTTTGGTCGGTTTCTAATGCTTTTTTCTTTTAACCTTTACAGAGAGAAGATTACAAATGCCAGAGCCATTTAACTGATGGTTAGCTGCTGAATTCTGACACTTCCTTAAATACCTTCTTGCACCAACATCTTCACTGGGAGGAATTCAGGAAAAGTAGCAGAGGGAAGGAGAGATCACATTTACATGTACCATGGCTATACCAATAACAGTGCTTGACTGTGATCTCCTGCTCTATGGCCGAGGTCACCGGACATTGGACCGCTTTAAGCTGGATGATGTGACTGATGAATACCTGATGTCCATGTATGGTTTTCCTCGACAGTTCATTTATTACTTGGTGGAGCTCTTGGGGGCGAGTCTTTCTAGACCTACTCAGAGATCCAGAGCTATTAGCCCAGAGACACAGATCCTTGCAGCACTGGGCTTCTACACTTCGGGTTCCTTCCAGACTCGAATGGGAGATGCTATTGGAATCAGTCAGGCATCTATGAGTCGGTGTGTTGCCAATGTCACCGAAGCACTTGTGGAAAGAGCCACACAGTTCATTCGCTTTCCAGCTGATGAAGCCTCCGTGCAGGCTCTAAAGGATGAATTCTATGGGTTGGCTGGGATGCCAGGGGTGATAGGGGTGGTTGACTGTATCCATGTGGCAATCAAGGCGCCAAATGCTGAAGACCTCTCCTATGTGAACCGCAAAGGGCTGCATTCTTTAAACTGCCTGATGGTGTGTGACATTAGAGGGGCACTAATGACTGTGGAGACCAACTGGCCAGGCAGCCTCCAGGACTATGCTGTGCTGCAGCAGTCTTCCCTCAATAGTCATTTTGAAGCTGGAATACATAAAGGTAGCTGGCTGCTTGGTAAGTTTGCAGGTGCATGCGCTTCGTTTTGTAGCCATAGAAAAATGATGGAGCAGAGCAGAATGAAATTTGAGAATCTATAGACCTGAGTCTCAGTCCTATTCTTTTTTTTTTTTAAAAAAGATCTTATTTGACACAGAGAGAGAGATCACAAGTAGGCAGAGATTCAGGCAGAGATAGAGGGGGAAGCAGTCAGAGATCCTGATGCGGGGCTCGATCCCAGGACCCTGAGATCATGAGTGGAAGGCAGAGGCTTTAACCCACTGAGCCACCCAGGCGCCCCTCCTCTTCTTTTTTTAATGAGACCTCAGGTGAGAACTCTCTAAGCCTTAATTAAAAAAAAAAAGAAGCACTTAAAAGACATTTTATTAAAGTTTAAAAACATAGTATTTGGTCCAGAGCCTCACTTCTAAGGATTTATCTTGAGGCATATGTTCATAAATAGGAACACTGGTGATGTGAAATAAAATTAAGCTGCAGCAGTGTTTTGTAGTTGGAAACAAAAGCCACAACAACCCTACAAAAACATTTTCCTTTAATACAACTGAAATTTTTTTTTTAAGATTTTATTTATTTATTTGACAGAGAGAGAGAGAGAGAGAGAGATCACAAGTAGGCAGAGAGGCAGGCAGAGAGAGGGTGGGGGGAAAGCAGGCTCCCTGCTAAGCAGAGAGCCTGATGGGAGGCTCGATCCCAGGACCCTGAGATCATGACCTGAGCTGAAGGCAGAGGCTTTAACCCACTGAGTCACCCAGGTGCCCCAATACAGCTAAAATTCTTAGGAGATGTGGTTAAATATAATACATCCCTACAACTGAGCTTTAATTTTTTCATGTGTAAAATGTTAAAAATAATGCCAACAGCAGTAATATCTATTGTTAGGATTAGGTGATATGTATGAGAGTTCATTATAGAATATTGTCAAATAGAAGATTTTTGTCATTGGTTATTGTCACTATGATATCTATATGAAAATGATAGGGGCGCCTGGGTGGCTCAGTTGGTTAAGCATCTGCCTTTGGCTCAGGTCATGATCCCAGGGTCCTGAGATTGAGCTCCAAGTCGAATTGGACTCCCTACTTAGCAGGGAGTCTGCTTCTCCCTCTCCCCATCGCCCCCCTCCTGTGCTCCCTCTGCTCTAGCTTGCTGTCTCTCAAATAAATGAAATCTTTAAAAAAAAAAAAAAAATGATATCAGACAGTGCACTTCCTCAGTTCTTGTGGGAGCTCACTTCAGATCTGCCCAGGTGCCATTGGGAAACTTGACTTAGTGATGTAAGTAGGACAAAAACCCATTCAAAACTGAGCAATGCAAACTGGGTGACTGCATAGCTGGGAGAAATATAGTTGGGTAACAGTGATAATATCCTTGAGCTTGGCAGCTTAGTTCTGTGTGTTTGTTTGTTTTAAAGCGGACTATTATGTAAGCAATAAAATGAAGGTTATCTTCTATACAACATACTATGTGAGAGATGAAAAGATACATGAAGGATTGGAAGACCTCTCTTTCAAAACCACTGATCATATCTGCACTGTATGTGCTCATAACAGTATTTAACATGCAGTAGACGCTCGGGAATTATTTCTCTTTAATATTCTTTATTTCTCCCCTGTTCCAAGTGGGAAGAGACTGCTGTCACAATGATTCAGAGCTGCCAGGGTACCATGTCTGTTGTCTTGGAACTCAGTGATTTTCCTGAGTTGTTTCTTCTATATTCTGTTATCGGCGTACCCCCTTCTCTTTATCCTACTGGACTTTTTTCTTAATCCTACCTTGTGCGGGAGCTCCTGGGTGGCTTAGTCAGTTAGGCGTCTGCCTTCAGCTCAGGTCCCAATTCCAGGATCTTAAAAAAAAAACAACCAATCCTACCTTGTGCCTTTTTTGAACTTTCAAATTTCATTTTTTTAAAGATTATTTATTTATTCATTTGAGAGAGAAAGTGAGAGAGAGAGAGAGCGCGCGCACAAGCAAGAGCACAGGGAGAAGCAGAGAGAGAGGGAGAAACAGACTTCCTGCTCAGCAGGGCTTGGTCCCAGCCACCCCCCATCATGACCTGAGCCGAAACCAAGAGTCAGACACTTGGTGACTGACTGAGCCACCAAGCTCATTTCTTATGGAAGATGACTTTGGTATCTTACTGTAAAGCCAGCTAAAACATGCTGAGCACTTAGAACTTGTCAGGCAATGTTGTAAGCAGTTTGCATTGGATTGTCTCACTTGATTGTTATAAAAACTCTTGGAAAGCTAAATACTGATAGCACCAACTTTTTTTTTTTTTAAGATATTATTTATTTGACAGAGAGAAACACAGCTAGAGAGGGAACACAAGCAGAGGGAATGGTAGCGGGAGAAGCAGGCTCTTTGCTGAGCAAGGAACCCGATGCGGGGCTCGATCCCAGGACCCTGGGATCATGACCTGAGCCGGAGGCAGACGCTTAATGACTGAGCCACCCAGGCGCCCCTGTGGTTAACTTTTATTAATTTTTTAAAAGATTATTTAATTAATTTGTTTGACAGAGAGAGAGTGCACAGGTAGGCAGAGCAGCAGGCAGAGGGAGAGGGAGAAGCAGGCTCCCTGCCAAGCAGAGAGCCCGATACAGGGCTTGATCCTAGGATCCTGAGATCATGACCTAAGCCGAAGGCAGATGCTTAACTAACTGAGTCACATAGGCGCCCCTGTGGTTAACTTTTAGAACTAGGTCACATGAAGAATTAAGTCTATTTGGCAATAGTCCCTCCATTAAGGACTTCAAGGTCATGTAGGAATTACTTATTCTCTTTTTCTTAACACCTTAGGACCCTAGATTCAGTCGGAAGTATGGCTTTAGTTTTTTGAGGTTTTTACAGGACATAGTTGGAAATAAGGGAAAACTCTGATAAATTTTTTTTTAGGTAAGCTCTACACCCTATGTGGAGCTTGAACTCATGACAAGATCAAGAGTCACATGCTCTGCTAACTGAGCCGGCCGGCACCCCAACTCTGATAAATTTTTATATACTTTTCTGATTACCTTTTTTACAGGAAGGGTGGAAGTGGGAGAGGTGGATATGGTAATAGCATTTAACAAATTTTTTTAAGGCCAATTTTGGTATCAGGCTACATGCTAGGCACAAGGGATGGGAAAAGTATACCCATGTGGAAATTGATTCCCTTAGTACTACTAGCAGTTCTAGTATATACCCCTTGCAAAGCCTCCATTACCTCCATCAGGAAAACTAGTTTGAAGACCGCTGAACTAGTCAGTGTCTCACAAATTTTTCAGATCAAGAGAGTTATCTGGGGAATTTATTAAAAATATACATCACTGGAAAAAAAAAA
>CM053613.1:11001385-11017481 GCA_028646535.1 Procyon lotor
AGATCCATTTTTAACAGGTTCCTCAAGTGATTTGTACAAATAAATAAGTTTGGAAAATACTGGTATCTAAAGGATGTGTTGGATAATGGGGTAACAATTTAGGGGAAGACTGGCAGGATTATGAGGATGACAAGATGTTAAAAAAGTTAAGATGGCTGATTGTATCTTAACACCATCAGATTTGTGGAATAGTTCTAAATTTGCCAACTGTAGAATTGACTGTGATTCCCTTTATTTTTTTGTTTATGTTTTGTTTTTAATATGAAATTTTGATAAAGTTTACAACCAAGAACATTATATTACTTAGATACGATATAAACAAATGCACAGAAATGACAAACATAAAATTCAGAATAGTGTTTCCATCAAAGGGGGGATATATGGGGACCTCTCAATTTTTTTAGCATATTTTTACCATGGTGTCATACCTTCATCTCCTCATTCTCATCTGTCCCTTCAGAATTGCATTACCTTTATTCCTCTCCTCTAAATGTACCTGCTCCTACAAAGGATTCAGCCTGAGTTCTTATTTCTTCAGCTATTGGCCTAGTCTTGTCAAGCAGCTTTGGGTAAGATCTGCCAGAATGTCATGTAAGCAGCTGTAATCTGTTTAGCGATTCTGATCCTAATCCCCTCCTGAGTGTCTGTTTTCTAGTGGTGCTTGGATTATAATCAGTTAATGACCATGGGGCATGTTATAAAAGGTCTGCATTAACTAGCTTATCCTTTATGTCTCCCCAGTTAAGGCTCATACTGTTCCTTAGAGAAATGTTTAATACCATTTAGTATGTCCTTTGGCATTCACCGTAATGTTTGTCTTACTCTCTTACAGCATTACACCGTGGTTTTAGGGATTCTTGATTCTGACATTAGCATTTAGTGACTAGCTCCTTTTCCTTCCTTTGCGTGGCATATCACAGGATGGCTGACTGATATTTTGATCTTCTCACTGGTAAAATTAGTTCAATAATATCCTATCTGGCAGGGTTGGGATTGGATAATAAGAGATAATACTTTCAAAGTGCCTAGCACAGTGCCTGCTACATAGTAGGTATTTGATGAGTCACTAATACTATTTTCATTTTTATTTACAGCATCAGTTTCTTAAATTCAGTATTTAGTAGGTGTGAGTTCAACTAAAATAGTTTGTACTTAGAGGGGAAAAGTCACTAAATGTAAAATTTGAAAATATCGTGAGACTTCTTAAATATTTAACACCATTCCAGTACGTACAATTAATACGATGTTATATGTCAATTACGTGTTAGTAAAAACATACAATTTTTTTTTTTAATAAAGTTGGTCCAGTTCTTAAAAAATGGAAGCTCCTGAAAGAAAGGAGTCCTATGTGTTTTGGAACAGGGCCTAGACTCTGAACAGTCCATAACTATTTACCGAAACTGATAGTGGGTTAGGAACACAGCCATTGGGCAAGTTGGTACTCCCAGAGCCTATTTGTCTCAGATTTCGAAGGGGCTGTGCCTCTGCGTGGGACATTTCATCTGTCAGCTGTAGTGAGTCAGAACAATTAAGCATCATAGAAACATCGTACTGTTGTAACAGGACATTGCATCCCAGTCTTGAGTTTTATTTTGTTCTTAGCACTGCCAGAGATCATTTGACAAGGAAGTCACCTTAGGAAAATGCCTCTTGTATATTATTTTAATTGACTTCTGATTTGATTTCCTTATCACTGTTACTATTTGTATCATTAGATTTATGCTCTCCTTAAAGTGAAATTCTACCAGTCCCACTGTTACAAAGGCATAGTTCTAGTGAGTGTAATATCTAGGAACACCTGAGTTCAGATCTCTGCCACAGGCACTGGGACTTTTATCTTACTGTTCTTAGTACTGAGAGAATGAATGACTGTTTTCCATGAAATACTCAGAAATCCCTAGGTAGTGCTTTCGGACCTGACACTTTAATGGTAAAGTTAGAAATTTTCCTCACAAGTATTTTGAGCTCTCCTGGCAGAATTCTTTTTTCTCTCTTGCACTTTTTCTCTTTGGAGATTTTGAAGATTGGCTTGCTATATGATAGTCTTTACTAACCTTTTATTAAAGAACAATATCTCTAAGTTCATAAAATCTGGGAATTTTATTTCCTTCAATGCTTTCACCTCCTTCCCACATTTTATCAGGCTTGGCTTCCCCCCTCTTTTTTTCCCCAATATGGATTTTCTTTCTTTCCTTCTTTCTTTCTTTCTTATTTATTTATTTATTTGACAGAGAGAAAGAGGGAGAAAGAGTACAAGCAGGGGGAGCTGCAGAGGGACAAGGGAGCAGCAGGCTCTCTGATGAGCAGAGAGCCCAATGAATGTAGGGCTCAAACCCAGGGCCCTGGGATCATGACTGAGCCGAAGGCAGATGGTTAACTGATCTAGCCACCTAAGTGCCCTGCCTTTTCTTTTTTAAGCTATCAGCCTTTTTTCTCTGTTGGTTTTAACAAGGATATTTCCAGCCAAGATCTGTGTCTTCCTTCTCATGATCCTGGCATGTCTTCTTTTTACCACCACATTTCCCTCTTGGTTTTTCTGGGGCACAGTGGCTCCAGAATCTGTTGCATTTTCTTATCCGTCCTCTGTATATGTTCCTGGATTTTCCTTTCTGTTTGTATTCCAGTTAGAATGATTTATGATTTCTTTGGACCTTCCCCCACAGGTGACAGTTCCTTCTTTCTGCGTACTTGGCTCATGACCCCCCTTCACATTCCTGAAACTCCAGCTGAATATCGCTATAATATGGCCCATTCTGCAACTCACAGTGTGATTGAGAAGACTTTCCGAACCCTCTGCTCCCGATTCCGCTGCCTGGATGGATCCAAGGGAGCACTGCAGTACTCCCCAGAGAAGTCCAGCCACATTATCTTGGCTTGTTGTGTCCTCCACAACATCTCCCTGGAGCATGGGATGGATGTTTGGTCCTCTCCAATGACAGGACCCATGGAACAGCCCCCTGAAGAAGAGTATGAACACATGGAGTCCTTGGACCTAGAGGCTGACCGAATCCGTCAGGAGCTGATGCTCACTCATTTTAGCTAATGTGAAAGGTGGAGGGGAGGGAAATTTTCCAGAAGGAGTTGTGACAAACTTTCTGCCTCAACACCCCCTACAGAGTTCCATCATCTAGCATGACTGAGTATGTGGACACTTGTCACAAATTGACATTTAATCCTTGTGTTTTAGAAGGGTTATGGCTATGCTAGAATATCTTGATTCATTTGCAAACATATTAGCTAAACCAAAACGAAGCCAATAGTTCCCTGCGGGCCACTCAACTCCAGGTTGCACACCACTCATTTGAAAACTCACTAGCAGGAGACAGTTATGACTGTGCCTACAAAATCAAAGCAAAGGGGAAAATGGCACTCAGCCAGAATGTTTTTTATTTAATTGTCTAGAGATTTCAAATGAAAACAGTATTTGTTTGTCCTAAATTATTGGGTGGGATTTTTAGCTTTTCTGCTTTGCTGCCTATATAGGCATCATCTGAGGCAAGAGTAAAGAGCAAATTTAAGTTAGGGAATGGCCTTCTGACAAAAGTAAGTGGCTAGTAATCTGAGTTTGCAGCTTTGTGTTTGTAAGATGTTAGGTACAGCCTCCAGCCTCCATCTTTAGTCTTTCTGCAGTAGTTGGACGGTGACTTGGACCTGGTTTCTAGGGAGAACATATGGACTCCCAATGTCCTCTTTCCAACCCAGAGAAGGAGTTAGAGGCTAAATGGGTTTAAGAACCCAATCAGCTTAAAGAAGACAAGTCAAATATAGATAACATAGCAAGCTTACACTTTATAGATCTAAAAACCCGAAAGATTGATGGACAGAGGAGATTTGCCCAGGTTTTAACAGCTCACATCTAAATAGATCACATTTCTTATGCTCATGATGTTAGAATGTCTGTTTGGCCATTCTGCTTTGAAATTCCTTGAGTAGAAGGAAGATTTAGGGGATAAAGAAGGCATTGTAAAGGGAAAAAAAGGCATTGTGAAAGCAGTAAAAAAGGAGGTAAAAAGAACATAATTTCTTGGTGTGAAATGAATTTTGGTGTTAGACCTACTTGGATATCTTGTGTGCAAAGTGATGGACAGAATTTCCCAGAAAATAAATAATCCCCCACCAAGTCATATTCTAAAATTACACTGATACAAAAATAACCTGATTGGAATAATGAATGTGTGAATTAGGTTCACACTTTGATGCCTTTGCTGGGACAAAAAAGAGACTTTCTTGAGGATTGTCTTGTTCCCAGTTTCTTATCAACTCACCATGTGATACTTCAGAATTGTCCTCTTGGATCATTTCCTACCTGCCTTTGGCAGTGTTAATCTGGTGATTTTCAAAGTAAAGAAATGAACAGCTGATGACAGAAGAAATTTGGAACTAAATCCAGGGTGACTCATCCCCACGATTAAAAACAATTATGGGTTATTATCTGCTGTTTATTTCTACTCCAAATGCTATTTCCCGTCATCATCCTGCTCTATAAAGAGTGGATCCGTTTGGCAGGGGGTTGAGCTTGGCATGTACAGTGATGTCATGGTGATGAGAATGGACCACAGAGAGGTGCCTGGGAACCTTAGTTCTACTCACTGCAACAGAGGTGCCCCGTTACATATTTTTCCTTCTTAAAATCTAACCTGTGACCAAGCTTGCTTTGTCTCCCTCATGAGGCAGTATTTTAATTTTCAGTCTTTCCAGGTTTCCTGAGATGGGTATTTTTCCCTATAGAGTTTTGATTCTATTGTGCATATTGCATGGGGAAAGGGTGACTGCCATCCACGTATCCTTAGTGGCAAGGTGGAGTGTGAGCTTCGAAAATGCCTGGCATTTTTAGCCTTAAAGAAAACTACCTTAAAGGAAAATTGGGGTTTTTCACAACTTCACTCACTAGATGGTAAAATGAAGCCTGAGTGGGAGGGACAGTCTTGGATAGATTCCAAAAACAACTTCAAGCCTATTACTTGCACACCAAAGATAATTTCCAAGGGCTGAACGTCTGAATATTGGCTGGCAGTGTTTTTCCCTGGGAGCATTTTATTTCCTAATAATGCCACAGAATAACTGTTCAAATATATTTCTCTAATCTCCTTTCAATGTGAATTTTTACAGGCAGGATTTTTTTAGTCCTTAGTTACAATTTCCCCCCAAATGATCTAGGGGTGGGATCAGGGTTTGTACTTTCAAATTGCCAAGGGTTTGCTGCTAGGGGCTTTTTATAAGCCTGCAAAGTCTTCTCTTGAGGTCCTTATTGTGGATTTTTAGTATCTCCCTGCTACCATTTTGGGAAAGAGTCAAGGATTATGTCTATCTTATGTAAGCTTCATCTTCCCAAGAGATGATGCCATCTGGTCAGCATAGGAGTTTTCCAGATTTGCCCTTGGATGTATCAAGACAGCAAAGTCCCAGAATATACTAAGAGAAAAACCACAATATTGGGTCATCACTGGTTTACCAATTTCAAATTATACAAACTAGAGATCTTAAACACATTCTTCGTTTAAAAGGAACTGAACGGAGATGGAGCTCCTTTCTTGACCCTTGGACTATAAAGGATATATAGCAAATTAATCTAAGTTTAAACTAATGGGGTCATATAGTGAAGACATATAAGAGGTGGTGGGGAGAGGAGTAAAACAGAAGCTAGACAGATAACAGACATACTGTGATTGTATCCTGACCTGAAATGATAAATTGAAAACAACTCAGTGACCGAGCTTGGCAGTGGAGGGGAAGTTAGGAGGAGGACAAGAAAATAACAAATCAAGGAAACTTAATCATTGTGCATGCACATGTCCTCAGGACCTGTATTGCTCTCTAGGTCCAGCCCAAATTTTCCAAAGTGGTGAGAATAAAAGATAACAAAATTAAATAAGAGTTAGATGACTCTGAGAATGGCAGTGCAGGAAAGACAGGGAAGTACCAGCTGAATGCTGGGAACACTTCAACTTCAGTTCCCTAACACATCAAATTCACAGGCTTTTTGTTTTTTAAATGACTACACTCTAAACCCCCTTTGTGATAATCCAATAAGAGTGATGAGATCTCTGGATACTAAAAAGGAGCAAAGAAATTATACTTGGAAACCATAAGTTAGTACATTAAACAAACAAAAAAGTCCATTTGAAAGGAATCTCCATGTTTACCCACAAAACATTAAGGATCTATCATTCTCTTGAGACCTTAATACTTGTATAGAGAGCTCTCTTTATGAAAGGGTTGATTTTTTTTGTCATTCTAGACTCTTAACATGTTCATATATTTCAATCTGTTGATAAATTGTACCACTGAATATTACCCTGCATAAATAATTCCAAAGAAGGAAGCACCTCCTATAATTCTGTGAATGACTACCTGCTGTTCGGGGATCTCTCCCCTTCCCTGTGCTGCTTCTGTATTATTACCTTGCTTCTACTTTACCATCCAGCCCAAAGTGTGCACATTAACCCACCATGCCGTGAGACCAGGCTACAGACGAACACAACAGAATTGCAACAGCAAAACCTACAATTGGCTCATCATTTTGGCTGCTCAAGGCCCAATTCCTCTTCCTGGAATTCCTAATAAGATGATTCACAGTACTGCTACAGAGTTCTTTCATCCTAGGTTCAGGGCCAATTTCTACCATGCAGAGTGTAGTAGATGTTGCTTAGAGCCCAGAGCCGATATAAGAAAAAATTTTCTCCCCTTCTCTCCTTTTTCCTTCCTTCACTCTTCATCCCAGGCAATTCCCCCATGTCTACATGTCCTGATTCTCTTTTCCTGGCTTAGTCTTTACAAGTTCCTTCCACCTGATTGGCAGTGGCTAAATCCATTCTTAGGGGGACCAACTGCCCTGGTTTGCCCAGAGCTATTGCAGTGTTAGCATTGAATGTTCTTTGTTCTGGGAAACCCCTAGTCCTCAGCAAACTGGGACAGATGGTCACCCTACTTCGGGGGAAGCATCATCCTACCTTCAAGGGGGTCGCTCCCCTGGGAGAATCCAATCAGAATACAATAATCAGTAACTAATATAAGAATGAATTATTGAAAAAAAAAATGAATTATTGAGGGGCACCTGGGTGGGCTCAGGTGGTTAAGCATCTGCCTTAGGCTCAGGTCGTGATCCCAGGGTCCTGGGATCGAGTTTTAGATGTTTCAATACAGCAAAGTCCCAGGATATATTAAGAGAAAAACACAATATTGGGTCATCACTGGCTTACCAATTTCAAATCATACAAAATAGAGACCTTGTTTCTTAGCTTCTCCCTCTCCCCCTTGCTTGTGTTCTCTCTTGCTATCTCTCTGAAAGAAAGAAAGAAAGAAAGAAAGAAAGAAAGAAAGAAAGAAAGAAAGAAAAGAAATAGTTTTTAAAATTAATTATTGAATCGTAACACCAATATGTAAGCATCAGTGATACATCCCAGTATGATCTTTACTCTGCTTACCCAGTTTCTTATTTTTTTAAAGTCTTCCTCCAGTGTGAGCAGGTTCCTGTAGGTTTGAGGATTTCAATTCCTGTTCTCTTATGATCTACTCTTCTGTCCAAATTGACTCCCATAAGAGCAAGCAGTTTACTGTTACACTGAAGCCTAAATCCACACTTGTAAAGAAACAGTTCTCTAGAGAAATCTATCTATAGAGATGCAACTCTGCCTGCAGAATAAGCCATCTTTCCCATGGTTTCACAGAGCAGTTTAGCTTCAGCTTCTCAAATATCTCTATTTTCAAGTGATGATCTTAGATTTTTTTTTTAAGATTTTATCCATTTATTTGACAGAGAGAGTGCATAAGCACAAGCAGCGGGAATGGCAGAGGGAGAGGGAGAAGCAGGCTCCCTGCTGAGCAGAGAGCCCAATGCAGGGCTTGATCCCAGGATCTTGGGGCCAAGGCCAGAGGTGAAGGCAGACACTTAACCGACTGAGCCACCCAGGCACCCCTGATTTATATGTGTATAAACTTCAGGTGTTTTTCCCAAAATAAAATCTCCGATTTTTGAATGACTGAAAATTTCTTGTAGCCTTGAAATTAGTTTCTTCAGTTTTTCTCACTGAAATCAAGATTTGAAAATAATGTTGTTATTTGGGTCAAGTTTGAATTAGGGCTGTAGCTTTAGATGCTTATGCCCCACAAGCCTTTCTAAGAAGGAAGCTTCTCTAAAACATGTATTCTGGGAATAGAAACTCAGCCCTGGATGACAGCAAAGGAAAGTCTATTTGCTGCTTCTCATCTGGCTTCAGGAATGTGGCAGAGACTGCTTATTTAGTTGGCACTTAGTATTCTTTGGCCCCTGACTTTTCAAACTGCCCAGAATAAAGACTAATTCCCAGTTAGGTGTGGCTATGTGACTAAATTCTGGCCACTGGAATATAAATGGGAATGTCCTGTGCTATTTTCAAGATATGTCTTTATGGCGGGAGGCATGCCTTTCTCCTTTCAGCTTCCTGCTGGTTGGAATGTAGACATGGTGGCTAGAACTTGAACAGCTGTCTTGGACCTGAGATGAAAGTCACTTGTTGAAGAAGTCAGAGCAACAAGATGGAAGCCTGGTCCCTGACACCAAATGGCCACACCTAACCCTAGGCTGTGCATCTCTGGATTTCTTTTATGTGACAGAAATAAATCTCTACCTTGCTTCCTTCCTTACTCTTTTTGTTTATGTGCAATAGGTCTTAATCATCAATAAAAAGGTTACAAGTGCCTCTTTCCAAAAGCAGCAATATCTATTACATAGAAAATGTTTGGAAGCAACATGCATATGCAACAATGGGAATCGAGTCGGTATTTCCTCTCAATGGAATATTGTGCAGTTGTTAAAAATAACTATTAAAGATTTAATAGGGAAATGGTATAATGCAAAACAAGAACTCTGTTGTATCTCTGCTTAAACCTTAAAATATCACATAGGATATTTCCAAGAACTGCATGGGAACATGAACAAATTAAAAGTTTGTGTTTTGGAAGCAGATTATTAAATTTTTTCTTTTTTTAAACTTTTGTAAATGATTCTATAATGTTTACTGATTTTTAAGTCCCTTAAAACAGTAGTGGATGACAAAAGCGCAGTGTTTTTTAGAAATTACAATAAATTGTAAATAAAGCTAATGTAAGGATGTGATTTTTTTTTTTTTAAGATTTTATATATTTGACAGAGAGAGTGAGAGAGCACAAGCAGGGGGAGCAGCAGATGGAGAGGGAGAAGCAGGCTCCCTGCTGAGCAGGGAGCCCCATGTGAGGCTCTATCCCAGGACCCTGGGATCATGACTTGAGCCAAAGGCAGGCACTTAACTGACTGAGCCATCCAGGTGCCCCAGAGATGTGGTCTTTCACTTTGATTAGATTATGAGCTCCTTAAGGGCTGGGACTATCTTACTTCTTTTTTACATCTTTACCGTCCAAGTCTCCTCCCTCCCTCCTTAGGAGGGGATAGGGTGGGCTGTATTATTGGCCGCACTTGGTAATCCATAATATGGAGTGATCTATGTGATTTATTGAATTGACCTAGGACATATGGATTAATTCAATTTGTGCTGAGCATATTAGTTTATCCACTAAGAGTCTTTAGAAAGGGGGTGAGGATGGGGGCACCTGGGTGGCTCAGTGGGTTAAAGCCTCTGCCTCCGGCTCGGGTCGTGATCTCGGGCTCCTGGGATCGAGCCCCGCATCGGGCTCTCTGCTGAGCGGGGAGCCTGCTTCCCCCTCTCTCTCTGCCTGCCTCTCTGCCTGCTTGTGATCTCTCTCCTCTGTCAGATAAATAACTAAAATTAAAAAAAAAAAAAGAAGGGGTGAGGATGAAAATGTCAACTTTGTCAGGTTGACCCAAGGAGAATTTTGATCACTATGTAAGAAGGACACCTGTGGTCCCAGGCCTTTGGAATAAAATTAAAAAGCATATGTGTATTTTTTTTTCCTGCCTTAAGGTCAGCCTACAAAACCCCGAATTTTCCCAGCTTTTCTTTGCTATGCTTTGCTAAAGTGGAGCTTTAACAGCGATTACTCACTTTGTTTCTCAGGCTGAATTCTCCGTCATTATCTCTCTGTGCCTCTGTTATATATATGTATATTTATTTTAATTTACCTCACTGTCGGTGAGGAAACTAAGAGTCACACTTGCTCAGTTGGCATAAACAGTGTTGGGAGTCCATAACATAGTCGATGAACTGCCAGGTGTTATTGTGCTATGACTTGATCTTCAACACCCAAGAAAAACTTCGGTGCTCTAAACAACTTAGCTGGCAACCAATACAGAAAATGGCAGAAGCACCGGCTACTTTACTCCACCGGTTATGATCTGGGTTTGTTTATTCATGTCTTAGGCAGGAGCCGGACCTAGAGTAGGAGCTGAACTGTTTTTCGGCGCTCGACTGCATCTCCTTGAGCGATTGCTTGGGCGCTCTTCCTATGATGTCTGGGGCGTTCGTGTATTCGGTGATCTTTTGCGCCGTCTTCTTGCTTGATGTCTCCTGAGCTGTGGCGGCGCCGGGTCGAAGGCTGACTTATCCGCGAGGCCCCTCGCTTAGGCTGCTTTCTCCCGCTGGTCGGTAGAGCGGACCCCCTGCTTCCTTCCTGCCTCTTTTTCCTGTCGGTGGCTGAGTCCCCCCTCTGGGCTGCAGACGGAGCCCCCGCCCGCCTTGCAGGTAGGCCCGGGAGGAGCCTGGGAGGCCCGGCCCGGCATCCTTCGCCGGAGGGTTGAGAAGACCTTGGCGCCGGCGGGTGGGAGGGCGGGTCGGCCGCAGAAACACGGCGGGAGGAGGAGCTACCGGGTTGCGTTCGGGGGCGCGGTCGAAGAGGCGGCGGGGAACTGAAGGAGAGGCCGGAAGGAGGGGGAGATGCTGGGGCTGCTCTGCGCGGTTCGGTAGGGACGGGATGTTGGGTCTAGGGCGGGTGTTGGCATCCCTAGTGTGGGGGGAAATAGCTTTCCAGGAACGGATAGAGCTTTACGCGCTTTGACCCCCCGTTTCTCCTCCCGCCTCCCCACCCCCAAGGCTCCGGGTGTCCTGACTCAATTGCGCTGGGGACCCCCTCTGAGTCTGGCCTTCGAAGGGACCTTTGAGTAGGTGGAGGCTAGTGGAACATGGCCCCCTAGTTACTCTGAGTGAAGTGTCATGTTCTTGCTTTTTTAGGGTAGGGAAACTGAGACTGTACTTGACTTTCCCCCATGTCCCCAACAGATCTTTAAATGCACCTTAAGTCGGTTTTTGTTTTTGTTTTTTTGTCATTTGCAAGTTCTCATTTTTTCCCCTCTGTTTACCTGTCACTTTATGCGCACAGCGACTTGTCATTTGTGATCCTTCCTACCTAGGTAATCAGATTCTGTCACTTGTACTTCATAAGTAAAGAGAGCATGCTGGTTTTGCTTTTCAAAGTCTGTATCATTTTCATGAGAATAGCAATGACAATTCTGTTTCTTGATGGAATATTTCGTTTGCTGTCCAGTTTGCTTTCTGGTTGATACTTATTTCTTCTTCTCCTCAGCTTATTTCAATGGAAGTTTTCTAACTATGGTATTAAGTGGTTAATGTCTGACAGAGGATGGTCAAGATTTTGAAATCAGATATTTGTCTTGAGAGTTTGCTTTCTAGGAAGAATCCAGAAGAAATCCATGGAGTTGCCTTCGGAACAGTTTTATTATATTTGATTAGTGGTTTAGTTATGCACATACTAGAGTTAAACAGGTTGTGTGTAAGAATCATTCACATACTGAGATATTTAAATAGAAAGTGAAAATTCGAACAACTCCATTGTGTTTTCCTTTACTCTCCTAACTTTGAAACTTTGGGGACTAAGTGTTCTTATTCATATTATTTTCATTGGATTCAGTGTCACCATCCTAATTTGTGTGGCTTCTTTGTTGAAAAAAAATATTCAGGCTAGAGATCATTCTAGGTTGAATAAGTATTTCCATAGTATTTAGAATCAGTAGGACAATGGTTTTAAGAGAAAATAGACTACATTTCTAGTTCTTAGATGGAAACTATGCAAGTCTATTTTTTTTTAAACAACTTTAGAATTCTCATGAGTTTTGGAAAGATTATTGTTCCTCCAATTTTTTTTTTTTTAAGTCAGCCGTATTTAAATGTAGGGCCCTTGATCATGAGTGATTTCCTAGTTATCAGGACCTCGATACTTCCAGAAAGGGTTTAATGAAGAGCCACCATACTGGAGAATCTACATTGGGAAGTTAGGCTAAGAATGTGTGCTCTCTGGGGAAGTTTTTATGGTAGAAGAGAAATTTATAACAAGAGAGAATTTAGAGAAGGAAGTGACATTATCTCCTGGGGATTGATTGTGCATAGAATTTATAGTTAGTGTAGTTATCTCAGTGGCTCCTAATTAATGCTAAATAATAGATGGAGTTTGCTATGAGTGTCACAAAAAAATGTTAGGAACATTTTGTTATGTTTCTGTAGGAAATAATTAGCAGAGTTTTAAGTTGGATTGAAGAAGACAAGAAAATTGATTGTGGTGCGGGTGGTAGAGTTACAGGGATCGAACTTATCAGCTTCTGTCCTGCTTTGTGATAGAAATTCACTCCACTGTTTACCTTTTTTGGTTAAATCTTGTGCTGTTCTGTCAGTGTCAGATCAGGCTCTCTTCTGGTATTTTCAGAAATTTATGGGTTCAGAATATGACTTAATTGTTCTGTCTTTTCTTTTAGTGGGAAAGTTCTTGGGCTTATGAAAGATGTGAACTTCTTTGAATATCTTCTAAAAGTTATCCTGTAAGGAGTTTTGTCTGTCTCTTGGAAAAAATTAGTTATATATGTCTTTTTTTTTTTTTTAGTTATATATATCTTTTGAAAACAGTTGGTTATTTTTATTAACTGTAATGACTTTTTATACTGTGTGATTTTCGAAATATTTTCAATATGTTAGGAGACTTAAAAGACTTTTATTCTTTTCTTTTCTTTTTTTAAAGTAAGCTCCACATCCAATGTGGGGCTTGAATTCTTTCAAGAATTGCATGCTCTACTGGCTGAACTAGTCAGGTACCTCTTTTGATCATGCTCCTTTCTGCTCTTTTATTAATACTGAATCCAAACATTTATGATCTTCAGGGGTCTTCATGAATGTTGAAAGTTTTTGTTCACACCTTATCTCACTATTCCCATTTATCCTGCCCTGAGAGGAATTGGAAAAAAAGTTTTGTTGTTAGCACACTGAGGTCTCTATTTTTTAATTTTTTAAACTATTTTTGTTAAAGATTTTATTTATTTGTCAGAGAGAGAGAGCATGGGAGCACACAAGCAGGGGGAGCAGCAGGCAGAGGGAGAGGCAGACTCTCTCCTGAGCAAGGAGCCTGATGTGGGACTCCATCCCAGGACCCTGGGATCATGACCTGAGCCGAAGGTAGACGCTTAATGGACTAAGCCACCCAGGTGTCCATTTTTTATTTTTTTAAATTTATTTTTAAAGATTTGGGGCACCGGGGTGGCTCCTGGCGTCGGGCACCCTGCTTGGTGGAAAGCCTGCTTCTCCCTCTCCCGCTCCCCCTGCTTGTGTTCTCTCTCTCCCTGTATTTCTCTCTGTCAAATAAATAAAAATCTTTAAAAAAAAAAAAATAAAGATTTATGTATTCATTTGAGAGAGAGTGCACGCTCACGGCTGGGGGAGACAGAGGGAGAGGAAGAAAATCTTAAGCAGACTCCTTGCTGAGTGTGGAGCCTCACAACATGGGGCTTGAACTCATAACCCTGAGACCCTAACCTGAGCCCAAACCAAGAGTTGGAAGCTCAAACCGACTTAGTCATCCAGGTGCCCCGGGCCTCTTTTTTTTTTTTTTTTAATATTTTACTTATTTATTTGACAGAGAGATCACAAGTAGGCAGAGAGAGAGACAGAGAAGCAGGCTCCCCGCTGAGCAGAGAGCCTGTTGTGGGGCTCTATCCCAGGACCCTGAGATCATGACCTGAGCCGAAGGCAGAGGCTTTAACCAACTGAGCCACCCAGGTGCCCCAAGATGCAGATCTTTTTGTCTGCAAATAAAACAAAACAAAAACACAAAACTCATAAGTTCCTTTAATCATAGTCATTCTTGTTTCTTTCTCTAATTGTTTCTCATAAACCCGGAGAGAACTTTCTGTTTCTTGTCATAATTTCTGTTTATACAGAAGTACTATGATACAACCTGTCCTGTGGTTTGGGGGTAATTTATATTTTATATTTTCAAACGCCTTCTCCCCCCTAGTTAATTAGGTCTATTTTTTTCCCTTTTTGCAAAGCTAAAATTAGTTATTGATAGATAAAAATTTTGTTATCAGTTATTGTCAGAATGTATTTATGTACCCAGTAGTATGGCAGTCTGTCAAAGTTATGTGGTAAGAAGAAAACAGATTAAGGAATCAGGAGATCTGGGTTTTAAGTCCTACACTCATGAGCTTCCTTAGCTGAGAAATCCTGTACAAATTATTTAAGGAGGCCATAGGGAAGGTTACTGGCCTTTATTGGGCATTTACCATGTCATGTTCTTTACACGTATTATCTCATTCAATACTCATAGCAGTCCTTTAAGGTGGATATTATTTTCCTAGTGGATACTGAGCTCAGAGAATGTAAATAATTTGACCATGATCACACAGTAAGTATGTAGCAGAGCTGGGATTTAAATCCAAATCTTTGAATACTTTTATGAATTTGTATTTAAAGAATGGGAAAGAAGAATTCTATCATAATACTTCTGTTGAGAAAAAGTACATGAAGCTGCTTTAAAAAAGATAAAGTGCTGTTCGGATGTTAACTGCTGTGCTATCTTACAATAACAATGAGTAGATGTCACCTAGGTTCTTGGACACCTTGCTTCTTTCAAGGCAGCATTATGCCTGACAGTCGTGGAGGATAGAGGTGACAAACGTTAAACCAGCACAGGAGGAGCTTACTAATATGGAGGTGGAAAGGCATGAGTGCCTTGGAGTGCTAGTGAAAGACGTTTTAGGTGCTGCATGGTTATGAGGTGAGCCTGAGAATAGTTCCCCCCTCTCTTCCAGTTAGTCTTGCCTGTGCGTCTGTGGATTAGTATCTTTTCCATTTTGTTCTCTGTCTCTTCTTGGGGTTGATAATCTCTACTTCTCCACCCAAACTTTTTTCTTTCTTCATTGAGTACTGTTCTTGTATTGTTTCCTAAGGTACGGTATGTTCCTCACAGACATTTTGGAACTATTTCTTGATTGTGACTTTTTCTTTTCTTTTTCTTTTTTTCTTTTCTTTCTTTTTTTGTTTTTTTTTTAAAAGATTTTATTTCTCTGAAAGAGAGAGAGCGAGCGAGAGAGAGCACAAGCAGGGGAAGCAGCAGATGGAGAAGACTCCCTACCGAGCAGGGAGCCCAATGTGGGGCTCAGTCCCAGGACCTTGGGATCACGACTTGGGCTGAAGGCAGACACTTAGTCGACAGCTACCTAGGTGCCCCAATTGTGACTCTTTTTCAACCCTTACCTTTTCAGACTTTTGTTCATCTAGCAAATATTTATTGAATGCTTATTAGATGCTGGGATACAAAGGTAGATGTGAGCATCCTTGCTCTTACCAAGTTTATTCCAGTGGGGAGCAGAGTTGACCAGGTACCTGATAAATATGGAAATTTAAGCTGTGCTCTGAAAGAAACAAATGGAGGCTGACAGATGAAGGAGTGAGGAGGGCACTGGGTGTTCACCGGGATTAGACTCTTTGGTTATGGCATCCTTAATCCCCTCAAAAAGTTGCAATCACAGCATATCATGATTCCGTAAATTAAGGTTATCTTGCTGCCATCACAATAGAAGTCTTCATTTAAGATTGCTACTGGTAATATTTGTTACTTCTTGTATGGTGACACCAGATTTGGCATAATAAAGGATGACTATGACTTAGTAATGTCCAGCATGCTTTGCTAATGAGCTTAATTTTTTACTTCTAATGTGACCTGTGTTTAATTGGTTCTCATTTATTAATTTTTTCCAAAATAATTGTTCTTTGGAAGTTGAGTTCAATGAATTTGAACATTGGATACATGCCTTCAGGTTTATTTGTAGCAGGGACTAAGCTGAAGTTCTAAGCCTTATATGAGGGGAAAGACCTAGAAAGATTGTCTTGAAATTGAGAGAGGGAGGGGCGCCTGGGTGGCTCAGTGGGTTAAAGCCTCTGCCTTC
>CM053613.1:11017581-11027939 GCA_028646535.1 Procyon lotor
TATTTTGTAGTATTTATTTTTTCTTACTATTGGTTATTGGAATTATATTTTCTATCTGTAGAATTAACTGGGGCAAATTTCACATTTCATAGTTTCATCATTTCTGCTTCCCGGGATATATATTAATTCTCCCATGAACTAAAATTACTTTGTTGGGGCCCTTGGGTGGCTCAGTGGGTTAAAGCCTCTGCCTTTGGCTCAGGTCATGATCTCGGGGTCCTGGGATCGAGCTCCGCATCGGGCTCTCTGCTCAGTGGGGAGCCTGCTTCCTGCCTCTCTGCCTATTTGTGATCTCTCTCTCTCTCTCTCTGCCAAATAAATAAATAAATAAAATCTTTAAAAAAAAATTACTTTGTTTTAGGTGTGTATGTTTATGATGTAACGAAACATTTGAGATTTTGCTGAGTTGCACAGGATTAATATGCCTGTTTGATTTGGGGAGAGAATTGGAGTAGATTCAGTCTAGCTGACCAGTAAAAACAGGGTAGAAAAACATATCTTTCCAGACTCTTGAATAACAGCCTGGTGGCACTGATTCTTAGAGTCAGGCAGTCTGAGTCCAAATTCTTGGGCCACTATTTACTAGCTTTGCAACTTGGGCGAGTTACTTAACCTCTCTGTGCCTTTTCTCATGTGTAGTATACCATACAGTTTTGAGAATTGAATGAGTTTATATATATAAAGCATTTTGAATAGCAGATAGCGCTATATATGACAGCTGTTGTCATTTTCAATATTATTGTTGTAGCACGATAAAGATTATATGTTCCACCAAACAAGACCAATAATAGTGATGTTTAGATTGAAGTTTAATGTCTTTTGAGAAAACTTGAATAGCAATAAGAATTTAAAGCAGCATATTTGTCCCTCCTTTCTCTCAATGTGCGCTTCAAATTAGAGGATGCATCTTTACTGGGAAAGAGAAACCTAGAAAGCAACAGTGTCTGAAAGAATTCCAAATAGAAGAGAAATGGCAAGATTTTGAGGATTCTGTAATGTGTGTGGTAAAACAGGCCAGAGCTATTTTAGGAACAGAAGAACATTTCTTTGCAAAACAGGTAGAAAATTTTTAGCATCTAAATTTTACCATCTATTTGAACTGTGATTAGTGCTTGAAGTATTTAAAAGAAGTTGACTTAAGACACAGAAAAGAATGATATTTAGGGAAAAGTCAAAGCTACCAAATAACCTTATGTAAACTTCTGGAAGAGTGAATATATTTTACGTATAGTGGTGAAGACTGGGAATCCGATAGAGTTAGCTTTTTTATTACTTTTGTCCCTTTATGCCATTTTAAATTGTGGGTGGCTTCAGTCTTTGTCTTGTTTTTGTTTTCCTCTCTGAAGTCTCTGTAATATTCCTGCTCTGTCATTTTAAAAACCTATTTAATGATTATAGTGGAGTCTTTGTTCATTCATTCATTCATTCAGTAAATGTTTATTGAATGTCTACCACTGTGGTAAGTGTTGTGAGTGTCATAATAAGAGCTGATCAGAACCAGTGCTTATTGAAGTGCTTTGTGCCAGGTACTGTACCAAGTGCTTTGTATCATTGATTCTTTTTATCCTTCCAGCAGTTTTGTGGTATAGGTACTTTTATTATCCCCATTTCATAGATGTGGAGATTGTGGCACTGATAGGTTAAGCAGTTTGCCCAGGGTCTTCGAGCTAGTTAGTGGCAGCAACAGGATTGGAATACAAGCAGTCTGGCTCCATAGTTTCTTGCTCTTAATCCCTAAATTATACTGATTCTAAACTACTTTAAACAATTCTAAACTCTCTAAACTACTACCATCATATAAAGACTAGAGTGATAAAAATAGACACTGTCCATGCCCTTACAGAGATTGTAGTCCAAAGGGGAGAGAGACCATAAACAAAAAATACATCAATAACTGTATAATTGCAAAATGTATCAAGTCCTATGATGGAAAAGTAAAGAAGAAGATCATAGTAGGGGAGTCTGAATTATATTGGAGCTTTGGGGAGGGTTTCCCTGAAGGTCTGTATTTAAGCAGAGACTAGACAGATGAAAGATGAAAGGGAATAGCATGTATGAAAGCCTTAAGGTGGGAAGGAACTCGGCACATTCGAGAAGCTGAAAGAAGATTGGTGTGGCTGGAATACAGTGAGCAGTGGGGAAGGAAAGAGATGGGCATAGGATGAGGATAGAGACATAATCAGGACTGTGTTAAGGATTTTTGATTTTTTTCCTAAGTGAAACTCAAAGCCCTAGAAGATTTTAAGTATAAGTGTTATGACCTAATACATGATTTTTGAAAATTGCTCTGGGTACATTGTGGAAAATATTAGATATTTGTGGAAAAAATTTTGGAAATCATGGAAAATTTGGAAGAGAATTGGGAGAAGTATGATAGTTAAGACGTCTTACTGTGGTCCAGGCAAAAGATGATCATGGCTTGGATTAGGCTCTAGGTAGTAGAGATGGAAGGAAGTAGAAAGAGTCAATAGATATTATTATTATTATTCTTTTAAAGATGCAATAGATATTTTAGAATTAGGACAGGCAAGACTTAATGATGGATTGGATATGTGGGAGGAGGGAAGATTCTAGTGTGATTCTCAAATTTCTGGCATGAGCCTCTGGGTAGATGAAGTTGCCATTTCTGAGATGGAAACATTTGAGGAGGAGCAGATTTTGACTAGAGTTAGGAAGTAGAATGAAGACCTCAACTTTAGTCATGCTGAATGTGAGCTGTCTGTTGAAAATATACAGGTGGAGGCATCAAGCAAGGGGCCTTTGAGTGCTGCTGGAAGGGGCCCTGGCAGTAAATCTGGATGCTCTTGGTAGACAGGTGGTATTTATGGTCAAAGAAAATGGTCAAGATTCTAGAGGGAATGAATGTATAGACTAACAGGAGGAGAGTGTTCCTGACCAATCTCCAAGGAATTTAATAGGAAATCTCAGAAACTGAGAGAGGAACATGTTCAAGAAGAAAGTGATTGCCTGTATATTTTGGATTTAGCAACACAAAGATCACTGATGATCCTAACAAGAACAGTGTTGGGGGTGCCTGGATGTCTCAAGTTGGTTAAGCGTTTGCCTTCAGCTTGGATTGTGATCCCAAGGTGTTGGAATCTAGTCCGCATTGGGACTCCCTGCTCAGCGGGGAGTCTGCTCCTCCCTCTCCTGGCTTGTGCTCTCTCTCCCTTACTCTGTCTCTCTCAAATAAAACACACACACACACACACCCAAGTATTGGAGGAATGTAGGGCCAGAAGCCACACTGAAGTGAATTTAAAAAGTGGGAAAGGAGGAAGTAGATGGTCTCTATATTTTGGTAATTAGCATGTGTGTCTCCCCATAAAAAGTAATACTTTTAAGAAGAAGTGATACGATGACAGGAACAATACCTTTTTATTTTCTCCTTGGCGGCCTAGCCTTGGTATCTTGCCAGGAGGTTGGGTTAAAAGAGAAAGAGGTTAAGGAATAAGGATAACTGCAAAATGGCAAGAATAGAGAGTCTCATAGTCTTTACGTGGCCCTGGAATTTAAGGGTGTATGTCTTTTTTAACTTTGCTATCATTAGCTTCTCCGTTTTCACCTCCCTACCTAATGTGTCTTTGTATTTTGGTGTTACTGGCTTTTAAAATGCATTCCTTACCTTTATTTTTTCTTGTTGTTTTCTGTTGCCATTGTTGCTATAGTTAAATAGTTGATGTGCTTGGTAATTTATCTCTTTATTCATTTGCTTATTTGTTGGCTCTTACTGCCATACTGTGTAACTGTGACTCTAGACTTTATTTTGATTTCTGTTTTGTTTCTCATTTACATATTCTTTGCTTAGAGTCTAATAGGCTATACTGAGATAATAGAAAACATTTTTGCTCCCAGTCTACCTGGAATTTCATATGATGACTTTCCTGGGAAGGGCTAAGCATTTTATGGATATTGTTCCCATTAGTTCTTCTAGCATTCTTTTTTTTTTTTTTTTTTTAATTTATTGAGGTAAAAGTCAATGAACACAAAATTAACCATTTTATTTTTTAAATTTATTTTTATTATTTTTAAGAGATTTTATTTATTTAGAGACAGAGCACACTCACTTGTGTAAGTGTGGGAAGGAGCGGCCGAGGAAGGGGGAGAGGCAGAGAATCTCAAGCAGACTCCCCAGCAGAGCAGTAGGACATGGGGCTCGATCTCACCACCCTGAGATCATGACCTGAGCTGAAACCAAAAGTTAGGTGCTTAACTGACTGAGCCACCCAGTTACCCTTCCAAAATCAACCATTTTAAAGCGTACAATTCAGTGGTGGTTAGTACGTTCACAGTGTTGTGAAACCACCACCTCTATCTAGTTCCAAAACATTTGGGATTATTCCAAAGTAAAACCTCTTCCCTTAAGCAGTTTCTTTTTTTTTTCTTTTTCTTTTTTTTTTTTTTTTTAAAGATTTTATTTATTTGACAGAGAGAAACACAGCGAGAGAGGGAACACAAGCAGAGGGGATGGAAGCGGGAGAAGCAGGCTTCCTGCCGAGCAGGGAGCCCGGTGCGGGGCTCGATCCCAGGACTCTGGGATCATGACCTGAGCCGAAGGCAGACGCTTAGCAACTGAGCCACCCAGGCGCCCCCTTTTTTTTTTTTGCAGTTTCTTTTTATTTCTCTTCTTCCACTAGCCCTGGAAACAATTAATCTGCATTCTGTATCTATGGATTGATCTATTCTGGCTATCTCATATAAATGGAATCATATTTCCATTTGGGGCGCCTGGGTGACTCAGTGGTTAGGCATCTGCTTTCGGCTCAGGTCATGCCTAGATCGAGCCCCATATCAGGCTCCCTGCTCACCAAGCCTGCTTTTCCCTCTCCCTCTGCCTGCTGTTCTCCGTGCTGTGGCTCTCTCTCTCTGTCAAATAAATAAATGAAATCTTTTTAAAAAATGGAATCATAACAGTATGTAACCTTTTATGTATATATATACCAATAATCTGTCCATTTATCCATAGATGAACATTTGGACTGTTTCCACCTTTTGGATATTATGAATAGAGCTACTGTAAACACGCATGTATGAGTCCTTGTTTTCAGTTTTTTCGGGTATCTACATAGGAGTGTAATTGCAGGGCTACCTGGTAATGTATTACTGTTGTGATTCTTCCCAGACCATAAGGATCAAGCCAACATCTGCAGCTTCCACAGAGTGTGTGATTTGAGAGTTGTTGGCCAGCCTTAGATTGGGATTGAGACGCTTTTTCCTTTATGTTTAACTTTTTGAGGAACTGAATTCTCCTAATATACTGGTTTTATTATTTGCATTCTACTGATGGAATAATTGAAGTACAGCATCTGCGTGGTTTTAACTTCCTATCGTCAGAGCAAGTTGGTGATGGAACTGGGAATTTAAGACTCCTGATCATGTTCTTTGTCTAAGATGACCCATTTAAAGCCATGTTGCATTTATATGAAGCTTTTTAAAATGGGCTTCATATATTTTATAACCTCTCTCTCTCTTTTTTTTTAAAGATTTTATTTATTTGACAGAGAGAAACACAGCGAGAGAGGGAACACAAGCAGAGGGAATGGTAGTGGGAGAAGCAGGCTTCCTGCCTAGCAGAGAGCCCGATGCGGGGCTCGATCCCAGGACTCTGGGATCATGACCTGAGCCGAAGGCAGACACTTAACGACTGAGCCACCCAGGCGCCCCATATTTTATAATCTCTTGAAGGGATATTTTTCAGGTGGTATTAGGCAGATGTTCTTTTTCTGTAGAAGACAACAGGGAATGTGTTTTAATTGCAGCAGAAGGGATATAGATTACAAATTAGAAAGAACTTCCTGACAGCAAGATACTGGACTATTACCAAGGAATGTTATGAAATATATTCTTCAAAGACTTAGTAACTATCTTTCTAGGATGATTTAGGTGTGGGCTTGTTAAGGAATGAGGGAGATGAGAAAGATGATTTGCTGAGGTCCCTGGTAACCCCAGTACATAGTTTGATGATTAATCAAAATGGTATTTCTGGCATTGTAATGAGTATATTTTCATTTTCTTTATGAGGAATTAATCAATAGAGAGTAGGTAAGTTGCTCAAGGTCTCCTGGTAAAGTGGAAAATTAGCATTCTGAATCTTACTGGCTCCCAGGTTGAATGCTTAGGGATGTGTTCTTTATCTTAAAGGAGTCTTTTCATGGCTCTGTGATGTATTACTGTTGTGATTCTTCCTAAACCATAGGGATCAAAGCCAACATCTGCAGCTTCCCATAGAGTGTATGATCTGAGAGTTGTTGGCTGTGTTTAGATTAGGACTGACAGTCTTTTCCTGTAAAAAATGATTTGGTCTCCTGTTTTACATGTAGAGATGGGAATATGTTCCCATATTATCAATAACAGACTAAGGTGGTAGATTCTTAATGACTATTTAGGAAGGGCCTTAAGGTTAAAATTGCTTAGGTGAAGGTGAACATGACATAAGTGTATTTTTGTTTTTTAGCGCTTGAAGAAAAAGAAGTCCAGAAGCTGGGCAAATGAACATTAGATTATGTTGTAGAACATAAATATAAAAATACTCATTAAATACAGTATTAAGTTGCCAGTTTACATGCTCAGCTCAGGAAATGCCAAAGTTAGGGTACTGAGAACGTTAACACATTCCCCTGACAGAGTTTACATTAAAATATCTCATAAGGGATCTCTTTTCTAATATCAAAATCATGCTTTGAGGTCCATGGGTCTTTGACTGGGAAGCTAACCTGGAAGGGGATATTACCTTGGCAGGTAGGTTTAATGGATTTATTAAGTTCATTTTAGTTGAGGTATGGGAGCATTTACTTGTTCACTTCTCTGCTACCAAAAATATCATCAAATATATTTATTGAGCTTTCTTGAATTGGCAACAACTATTACCTCTGCAGGGGAGCCAATTTTTGAATACTTACCATGTACTAGGAATTTTGTATTTGTTCCTCCTTGTAATATTCATAACAAACATATAAAGTGGGTGGTGCTATCTCTATTGTAAAGGACAGGAAAAAGTGGAACCTTTTCTTGCCAAAGGTTATACACGTGAATGGCAAAGCCTAGATGGGGAAGTTAGAGTCTTCTGTTTTAAATTAGTTTTTCTTTTTCTATACTATCACTTCTTTTTAAAATTTAATTAAATTTTTTTTTTAAGTAGGCTTGGGCACGCCTGGGTGGCTCTGTCAGATGAGCATCTGACTCTTGGTTTTGGCTCAGGTCATGACCTAGTGGTCATGATCAGGCTCCATGCTCAGCAGGGAGTCGGCCTGAATATTCTCTCCCTCTGCCCTTCCCCTGTTTGTGCATGCATGTCTGACCCCCCTTCAAAGAAATAAATCTTTAATTAAAAATATATAAAATAGGCTTCTTGCCCAACGTGAAACTTGAACTCACAGCCCTGAGATCCAGAGTCCCATGTTCTACTGACTGAACCAGTGAAGTGTGTTCTTTGGAGGTGCCTGAGAGGTGGCTGTGAGAGTCGGGAAGAGCTTTGGTTCTCCTACTCTGCTAAAACCAGAGCAGCTCGTCTTTGATTTCTTATATTTTAGTGTTTTCACATAAGATTGCGTGTGGAAAAAGTGTATCTGTTTCTTAAAGAAAGAAAACCTGGAAGACCATTGAGGAATCCATGAAAAAAGATTATTGAAAATAACCTGAAGTTTGAAAACATGGCTAAATTACATAACTGCCAGTCAGGAAATTATGTCAAAATTTGGAGTGACTTGGTGTCCCAGCCACGTGCGCAGTGCAGTTACTCTGTTCGGGAGGAGTGTAGGATAGTGGGAAAAGAGCATACACTCTAGGGGCGCCTGGGTGGCTCAGTCGTTAAGTGTCTGCCTTTGGCCCAGGTCATGATCCCAGGGTCCTGGGATCGAGCCCCGCATCGGGCTCCCTGCTCGGCAGGAAGCCTGCTTCTCCCGCTTCCATTCCCTCTGCTTGTGTTCCCTCTCTCGCTGTGTTTCTCTCTGTCCAATAAATAAAATCTTTAAAAAAAAAAAAAAAAAAAAAAAGAGCATACACTCTAGAGTTGGAATTCTGGCTCAGCCCCTGGGGTAGCCGTGGAGTTTGAGGATACTTCTATAAGCCTGATGTGCACACATATACAGTGGAGTGATAGCACCTATCTTTCAAGAGTGCTTCTAAGGATCAGAAATAACATGCAAAGTGCCTGGCTGATAGTGGATACCCCTAAAATACTAGCTGTTGGTACGATGATGATGATGATGGCTTTTTTTTTTTTTTTTTTTTGGAGTGTATTGACTTTTGACCTCCAAATGCTTGAGGAGCTTCTTCCATATCAAGGATAGGCAATCCTTTACCTCTGTATGTACCGCATCATGTTGTTTAGCATGTTTGTTTTTGATAGTCTTTAAACTGTGAATGTTTATGTATTCATGAATGCGTTTGTTGTTGATGAAAAGAGAAAAACCAGGGGCTCTTGGGTGACTCAGTCTGTTTTCCTCTCAGGTTGTGACCCCGGGGTCCTTAGATTGAGGCCTGTGTGGTCAACATCAGGCTCCCTACTCATTGGGGAGTCTCCCTCTCCCTCTGCCCACACCCCCTCCCCTGCCCTCTCTCTGTCTCTCTCAAATAAACAAAGAAGATCTTAAACAAAAAAAGAAAAGGGAGAGAAAAGCTTTACTTTGTTAAGTTCATTTTTATCGGACTTAAAAGGAAAAAGCAGCCATGGAAAGGAACCCCATACAATGATTTGAGAAACCTGGGCTTTTTGTCTCAGAGCTACTCTTAGTAAAGCTTATAACAATGGACAGGTGAATTTAACTTTCTAAGACATTATGTTCAAAATTGATGACTGAGTCACTTTTAACTCTGTACATCCATGATTTGACCAAAAAGGTTAAAGATACTTTATTTTCATTGTCAAAATTTAAATTTATTTATTTTTAAAGATTTTATTTATGTGACAGAGAGTAACACAGTGAGAGAGGAAACACAAGCAGAGGGAACGGTAGCGGGGAGAAGCAGGCTTCCTGCGGAGCAGGGAGCCCGATGCGGGGCTCCATCCCAGGACCCTGGGACCATGACCTGAGCCAGAGGCAGACGCTTAACGACTGAGCCACCCAGACGCCCCTATTTATTTATTTTTTAAGTAGGCTTCATGCCCAGCTTAGAGCCCAATGCAGGGCTTGAACTCATGACCCTGAAATTAAGACCTGAGCTGACAGGTTCAAGAGTCACTTAACTGTCTGAGCTGCCCAGACTCCCCTCATTGCCAAAATTTTAAAATTTTACAGCATTATTTTTGGAGAAGGAGCTTTATGCTGACATGAGCTGGCAAGCTTTTGTTCACACTTGTTGAGTATATTCAGGGCAGTGTTTTGCATGGAAGGGTGTTGTATAGCAGGGCAGCACTGAAACTAAGAACAATTGTAAGGAAGTTAATGTGAGAGATTATCATTTGCTTTTGGATAGATAGCTGGATTTTTCAAACCCATAGCACTTTGTACTTCCTTGTGGGTAGTTCTTGCCACATTTCACTATGAGAGCTACATAGTTACAGTATACTGTGGTTGTAGACTACTTCTCACTAGACTGAAAGCTCTTGGAGGTTGGAGGCCTATTCTGGTTTTTGTTTTATTTAACCTCTCTGTCCCTGTTACCTATAATAGGTCTGGGCATATTGTATAGTTTCCCCCAAATATGCTAAATGGAAAAAAATGTTGGCTTAGAGTCAGCAGACATATGTGGAAAATGGCATCTGCCTAAATACACACGTTGAATTTATTGACTCTCTACTGTTGGCATGTGATAATATAGAAAAACCTGGTAAAGTGGGAAAAGCAGTAGTTTTATAGCTTTGAACACCAACTTTATCATATACTCACTGTTTGATCATGGGTAAGCAATTAATTACACATGGAGCCAGGTTTTTGTAAAATGGGAGGAGGATAGAAGGGGGCTTTAGAGATGGATTATATAAAACATTAGCACTCAGTAATAGTGGTAGTAATTATTATAAAAATGGATGCCTTAAAAAATTAACAACAATACATTTTGCACTTCTCCGTGAAGGAGGAATATGTTTTCAGGAAGTTTGTTTGCTGTGTCTTGACTATGTGGAAGAATTATCCCCTCTAGCAATTTTCTGCTAAAAAAATCTTTTAGCCTTTCTTCCTCTCTGGGCCTACGGGATAGTTCCATGGAGGAGGCATAGAGGGGGTTGGGATCCTAGAATAGCTGCTGAAGACCTTGCATTTGTACAGTCTCTTTAGAATGCTGCTTCTATATTGTACTCTGTTGTGCACTCTCACTAAATGTGGCTGACTCAGCTACTGTACATGAGCATAGTAAACATATGTCAGATTTGTCTCAGTCAGAAAATATTCCATACCTGTCATTCTGCTTGGTGCTTAAAG
>CM053613.1:11037929-11108801 GCA_028646535.1 Procyon lotor
AGAGGGAATGGTAGCGGGAGAAGCAGGCTGCGCGCTAAGCAGGAAGGACCCTGGGATCTGACCTGGGCCGAAGGGCAGACGCTTAACGACTGAGCCACCCAGGCGCCCCTCTGTGAAAGTACTTTTATGTCACACTCTTAAGCAACCCTCAAAACTCATTTCTTCTGAACTTCTCTGTATTAGGTAAAAGAATTATGGACTCAAAAAACAAATAAGACTCAATAAAGGGTTAAAGTGAACTAATGAGAACTGTATTTCTGGCACCTTCCTGATTAGTAATTATTCAGCTGTGTGGCAGTTTCACTTCCAGACTTGTTGCTAAACCATAAATTGTCAGGGTCACCAAGTAGATTATTTCCTTCTAGTTATTTTGTCCTTAGTTGCTTCAGAAGGTTGGCCTACAGCATGTTGACATTTCAGTGTGTACATATTTATTCCATGCACTAATGAGGGATGAGAGCTGTACCATGAGGACACAGACTTGAGTTTGTTCCTTTGTCACTCATTAGGGAACTTTGCTGTATGTGTCTAGGAACTTGAAGTTGTGTCTTTCTGTAGAATCTTTCTGACTTTCTACATTTTAATATGCCAGGGAGAAAACTCCTTTCAGCACAGGCTATAAATATTTTTCCTTCTGTCTATATTTGGATACGTCTAGTTGTATACTTTTTAGATTGCAGCCATTTGTGAAATGTAAAGAGCCCACTGTTGTTTCACTTTTACAGTAAGCATTTATTACTTTTTAAATTTAAAAAGTGAAAAGAATACTGTCTTTTCTAATTATTAAATCACTTATAGACCCACCAGCTAAAGACAACCATGGTTAGGATTTATATTTCATTTGTATCATTATTTTCCAAGATATAAATGATATATATATACATATCTGGTGTATCTGGTATATCAGATATCTGGTATATCTGGTATATATGTCTGGTATATATTTTCCAAGATATAGATAGATAGATAGATAGATAGATAGATAGATATTTTCCAAGATATAGATAGATAGATAGATAGATAGATCGATCGATCTGAAAAACCCCACTTACTCTGCTTCAGTTTTTAAGGCAAAGTTCTTTCCAAAGGAATGCCAGCTAATAAATGTAGAAGTAATGATGGAATTAGAAAGATCAACACTTTTTCAGGCCCTAATTGAAATAATTCAAGAAGGAGTCATCAGTGACTGCTAAACTATTAAACAAAAAGTTGAGGAGCAGGATATTCACTTGATGCCAAATATTAGCCACAGATTGCTAATTGTAAAGGAGGGGGACTATACCTTTATAAAGAGAGCTCTTTCAGTTATAAACTCAACCAAGTAGTCATATTTTGCCAAATGATCACAAAATGTACCAAGTTGCACTAAGTGGAACATCCTGAGAATATATGCCACTTGCTGTGCTGCACCGTGAGGTACATACATACCATCACCTGCGAGACATTCTTGCCAGAAACTCTCAACCTAAATCTAATCAGTGTTTTAGATCTAACTTTCTGTTTATAGGAAATGTAAGGGATAGAGAGGTAATCTGAATGGCACTGTGAAGAAACAAACAGACAAACTAAAATGTAAGATCATTTTCCAAGTCACCTGTCCTTGGCTTTAAAAAAGCTTGAGTCGGGGGTGCCTGGGTGACTCGTGATTTCGGCTCAGGTCATGATCTCAGGGTCGTAAGATCAAGCCTTGCATGTTGGGTTCTGAGATGAGGGTGGAGCCTGTTTAAGATTCTCTCTGTCTTGGGGTGTAGGTGGCTCAGTCGTTGGGCATCTGCCTTCGGCTCAGGTTATAAACCCTCAGTGCTGGGATCGAGCCCCGTGTTGGGCTCCCTGACCTGTTTCTCCCTTTGCCTGCTGCTCCCCCTACTCTTGCTCTCTCTCTCTCAAATAAATAAATAGAATCTTTAAAAAAAAAAAATTCTCTCCCCCTGCTGCTCCCCTCTAAAAATAAAAAGCTTGTTTGTAAATAAGTAAACATAAAACCAACCAAAGCAAAACTTGGAGGCCATTCTAGAGTAAAAAGACTAAAAAGACATGACATCCAAATTCATTCCTTGAGTTTTGGTTGGGTTCTGTTTTTTTGTTTTTTTTTTTAACTTTATTTGACAGAGAGAGATCATGGTAGGCAGAGAGGCAGAGAGAGGGGGGAAGCAGGCTCCCCGCTGAGCAGAGAGCCTCTTGCGGGGCTCGATCCCAGGATCCTGAGATCATGACCTGAGCTAAAGGCAGAGGCTTTAAACCACTGAGCCACCCAGGCGCCCCGTCTGTTTTTGTTTTTGTTTTTGTTTTTTTTTTAAGTCAACTATTAAAGACATTTTTTTTTTTGACAGTTGGGGACATTTGAATGAAGACTGAGTATTAGACCATCAGTATATTTACTGGTATTGTGGTTATAAAGTCAAATGTCCTTATTCCTAGCAGATGCACAGTGAGGTATATAGGGTTAAAGCATCTTCAAGCCTGATGAAATGGTTCAGAAAAAAGTAAAAAACAACACAAATAGAGTGTGTTCATAGAGCTAGATAAAGCAAACATGACAAAATATTAAGAATTCGTGAGTCTTAAGTGGTGAATAGTGTGTTTATTATGCTGTTTTTTCAATTTTTCTGCATATTTGAAATTTTTAAAAACAGTGCTACAGTGAATAACATTTCACGTGTATTTTTCTGAAGTGCTGTTTTATTGGGTTGCATATTCCATTGTATAGAGGAACCACAATTCTTTAATTGTTGCATGTGTGTATATTTTGCTGCTAGTTGACATTTTAGTTGAATTTTTGTTTTGTGATAAACTATAGAACTATGCTCTTAAGGCTTGTGGTGGATGAGAAAAAGGAACTTAATTTTTTTTTCTTTTTCATTCTCTCTCTGCTACTCTGGAACTTCAGCGGAGAAGAGAAAAAGAGTGAGAAAGATATCCTAAATTAGTCCTTATGTACATGCCTTTAGGTAGGAGATAGAGTTGAAGCTATTGAATAAGAACCAGATTTTGGAGCCCTTGGGTGGCTCAGTTGGTTAAGCATCTGACTTGGTTTCGGTGCAGTCGTGATCTCAGGGTTGTGAGATCGAGCCCCACCCCGTGTTGGGCTCTGCGCTGGGCATGGTGTCTGCTTAAGATTCTCCTCTCCTTCTGTCCCTCTCCCACCATCCCTAAAAAGAGAGAGGTGGGGGAGAGAGAGAGAGAGAACTAGAACTCAAGTTACAGCCTTTTAAAATTGGTTACCTGTTCTTTGGCTTGGAGGCTGCTCAAGTGATAAGGAGGGGGGGCTGGTGGCTAGGGAGGCAATGTGGTGCAGAAGGGAGGCAGGTGCTGTGTTGTGTTTTGTTCTTGACAGGTTTTTAGACTTTCTGTTAGTAACAAAAGTTCTTCCTGCCTGATGAAATAGTAAGAGTAATTGCATTAGAAAATGATCTGTTCTTCAGATACAAGGCTTAGCTACTGAGGATGTGAGAGGAATTTAAGGATGAAATATTTTTATTATCGTATATGTTAACTAACTAGAATTAAGAAACAGCTTGGAAAAAAAAAGAGGTGAAATATTTTTGGAAGAAAAGTTCTGGGAGAAGGGTCCTTCCCGAGAGAGTGTCATTAAATATGAAAAAAATACTTACCTCTTTGAGCTCAGCTGTATTTGCAGTGGGGAGCTTCTCTGATTGCAGAATAGATGTTCTTTGACTTTAATGTCCATCCTTTAGATTTCCATGAAGACAACTTACAAGGACCTGAATGGCCTCATTTTAGCTGCTTCAGCCTGTGGAGCTATTGCTTGCTCCTTCTCTTCCTGTGCCTGGTGTAACTGTGGCTACTGAGCACCATGAAGGTTGTTTCAGAGAAGAATGCTGTCCGGATACTCTGGGGACGAGAACGGGGCACTCGGGCCTTTGGAGCTCAGCGGCTTCTGCAGGAGCTAGTGGAAGATAAAACTCGATGGATGAAATGGGAGGGCAAGGTGGGAAAAACAGATATTTTTAACATTGGATTTGTAGGGGTGACTGTAGAATGGGGTTTTAGAATGGGGTAATGATGTAGAGTTGGGGCATAATTTATTTTGTGTGACAGAATTGATGCATCTAATTTAATGGAGTTTTAAAAATAAATTTGGAAGAATTTTTTGGGCTAGAAATATCTTTTCCCTTTAGAGCTAGACATTTTCTTTAAGGTAATTTGGATTTCTTTCTCTCAACTTGTGGCTTGATCATTGTCTCCAGTTTTTTAGTTTATAGTGAATACTAATCTACAGTGGCTTCTGTGCTTTTGAAAGAGAGTGAACCATAGTTTATAAATAATGTATTTTAACTTTTCTTGGTTTGTTTTTCAGAGAGTAGAACTGCCGGATAGTCCACGCTCTACCTTTTTACTGGCCTTCAGCCCAGACAGGTACCTAGTACTTATCTATAACTTAAGACTTGCTACAGCATTGCTTTCTGTATATTTGGTCTAGCTGGGTAACATCCCTAAGGGCTCTTTGACGCTTTGCATAAACAGCGCTTTGCCAGTGTATCAGAAGGGGAAAGAAAGTAGATGAGCAGTGCTAACCAT
Organism: Procyon lotor; assembly: GCA_028646535.1. Taxonomy (NCBI): domain Eukaryota; kingdom Metazoa; phylum Chordata; class Mammalia; order Carnivora; family Procyonidae; genus Procyon; species Procyon lotor. Next base: position 11,042,469 of record CM053613.1, read on the forward strand.
AGAAATAATGGGAATAAGCAAAGGAAACAGTGGACCTTGAGCATCCAAACTCGGAAAATTTCTCAATTACAATCCTTTGCCAGTGTGATATAGGCCACTGATGGCATAATAATTTTTCCACTGGAAAAAAACAGTCTCTGAAGGGGATGCGTGTCATTTGGGGACAGTGTGGAGAAGCCAAAGCTTTTAAAGATCAGACTACTTATGTTGTTTGTAATGCCTAGGGTGTAGTTTTTCCGCGCTGGGGTGGGGAATACTCGAAAGCCAGTTATCTAGAACTGATAAAGTTTGTTACCTTCCTACATGCTACACATTCATTTCCTACTCTTTGGTTTCCTAGGACTCTGTTGGCCTCCACCCACGTGAACCATAATATCTATATTACGGAAGTGAAGACTGGCAAGTGTGTTCATTCTTTGATTGGACACCGCCGTACTCCATGGTGTGTCACTTTTCATCCCACCATCTCAGGCCTTATTGCTTCTGGCTGCCTAGATGGGGAGGTCAGGATTTGGGATTTGCATGTAAGTATTTCCATTTCCTTGGCACTCTAAATGCAGAGACTTGTTTATCATTGAGTTCTTAACTGGAGGAGAGACTAGCCAGGTTTTTAGGACTACATCTGAGTAAGCGGTAGTCTTCCCCACTTAAATAATTGGAAGTCTAGTCCATATTCTTCCATTCTAAGATGAACACCCTATTTAACTAGTCTTCCATCTGCCCATTGTGACATAGTACAGGTGGTTCTAAAATATGTTCAGGATAGATGCCTTTTTTTTTTTTTTTAAAGATTTTATTTATTTATTTGACAGAGAGGAGAGAGATCACAAGTAGGCAGAGAGACAGGCAGAGAGAGGGGGAAGCGGGCTCCCTGCTGAGCAGAGAGCCTGATATGAGGCTTGATCCCAGGACCCTGAGATCACGACCTGAGCCGAAGGCAGAGGCTTTAACCCACTGAGCCACCCAGGCGCCCCTGCCTTTTTTTTTTTTTTTTTTTTTTAGAGCAAGGTTTGTACTGTATTCTGATCATGATTGCCAAAGCAATGTGCTTCTTGTCCTGATGACTTGCTAGTCGGTTGTGCACCATGTCATGTACCAAGCTTGCATTTTCATGGGCTTCAGAAGCAATAACTATGTGGATGCTCATTGCTTTGGATTGTAGATGATTTGGAGAACTGAGCTGACAGTAATAATTTTCTGATAAATTGGTGACACTGCCAGATTACTGATTTTCTGCATTTTACAGTGGACATATTTAAAGCAGGCCCTATAAGTAGTCATTTTACCTTAAGTGGTCCTTTCTTGAAATGGACTTCCCAGTCTGCTGCCAGATTGTAACCTGAGAATATTTGGGATTGGTTCATTTATAGGGTGGCAGCGAAAGCTGGTTCACAGATAGCAACAATGCCATTGCTTCTTTGGCTTTCCACCCTACGGCTCAGCTCCTCTTGATTGCCACTGTCAATGAGATCCACTTCTGGGATTGGAGTCGGCGGGAGCCCTTTGCTGTGGTGAAGACAGCTAGCGAGATGGAACGGGTCCGGTGAGTGCCCCGCCCAGCGATGTCTGGCATAGGACTAACATGTCAGAGAACAGTTACACTTGCCGTCGTCTCAGGAGGCAGGTCGTTATACCTGCTCAGAGCAGATGGTTCTCTGTACAGCTGCTCCTCCTTTTTAAGCTGCTGGCCAATCAGTAGTTCATTTTAGCTGTTTGATTGGTCTCATCTTCTGGTCTCTGTAGACCAGGGTTGTTAGAATGTCTTTTATATTCAAAGCTATCTGGGTTTGGGGTAGGGCCCTTTCTTGGGAAACCTGAAAGGTACTCAGATGGAGGTTAATTTGGTGGGAAGCTGCTAACATCAGTTATTTGTGTTTATCAAATTGGAAATGGAGGTGAAAGTATGTATCAGATCTGCTAATTGATATTTAGCCCTCAAAATCAAAACACATTGCCTGAATTAAAGTTGATGCATTGGTTTTTTTGGTCCTCTTGGTATTGCAGTTGGATAGAAGAAAATTTTGTAGTCTCAGCTGTGTTCCTTGATGCTGAAACTGTTCATTGTCACCAGAACTTCTGCTTCTTGCCAATGTAGCTGCTTTGTGAGGGAAGAACTAAGTAACCCTGTGGCAGGGTATGGGAGTGTGCTATGCTTTACTGTTATGATAGGCTCTTTGGTATGAGTGAGCATGTTTAATGTAGCTGCTTCTTGGGACAGAAGCCTAGGTGTTTTTTTAAATTATCTTTGTGATACACATTCCCCTATTCTGGCAAGTGTGAGGAGATAACAAGAAGTATTGAGCCCTATTATTTTGATCTCTTCGAAAGTTTTGAAAGTTTCTAGAATGAAGTGAATGCCTGGGTAATCGACAGTTATCATTAGTGATTGGTATACATTTGAACACTTAGACTTCTCTTCTCATTTAACATCTATGCGTGTCTTTCTCTTTTGTGTTTTCAGTCTGGTGAGATTTGATCCTCTTGGACACTACTTACTCACAGCCATTGTTAATCCCTCTAATCAGCAGGTAAGTTAGTCAGCAGTTCCTACTCCATCTAAACTGAGAGTTGTTTTCTAAACTAGTGTTCCAATTTTTCTAGTTGAGATTGAAAACTAGCTTCAGACCGTGCTAGCCATAGTCTTGACAGGGGAGTCAACTCTGAAACCTCCAAGTGATCACCTTAGAAGTAACCAGGCTGTGTTGGATAGCTTGTCATTTTTGTGCCTCTGGCTGGTGGACATTTTTGCTTCCCTCACTGCCTCTGTGTCACAGAGATGCACTCTGTAAAAGCGTTGGTTTGCCCCCTGTACCCATTCAGAAGTGTCACTAACTGGAAATGAATAATATTCCATATGATGATCCTGAAGCTGAAGCCAGTTAGTCCTCAGTGCCTCAGGGTAGGGATGTTGTCTCGCCATGAAGATTGTTTTCCTTGGATGGTTGTCAGTTGTTAGTTTTCCTTGATTTACCTGGAGGTTCTACCTAACTGCCTCGCTCTCCCCCTGCCCCACCTCGCTCCACATTGCAGGGTGATGACGAGCCAGAGATCCCCATAGATGGAACAGAGTTATCCCACTACCGTCAGCGTGCCCTACTGCAATCACAGCCAGTTCGCCGGACGCCTCTCCTCCACAATTTCCTGCACATGCTGTCCTCCCGCTCCTCTGGCATCCAGGTGGGAGAGCAAAGCACAGTGCAAGATTCTGCTACCCCCTCACCCCCACCGCCTCCCCCTCAGCCCTCCACGGAGCGTCCCAGGACTTCCGCTTACATCCGGCTCCGACAGCGGGTCAGTTACCCCACAGCTGAGTGCTGCCAGCACCTTGGGATCCTGTGCCTTTGCAGCCGCTGCTCTGGCACTCGAGTTCCTTCCCTCTTGCCACACCAGGACAGTGTCCCCCCTGCTTCTGCCAGGGCTACTACCCCTTCCTTTTCTTTTGTACAGACCGAGCCCTTCCATCCCCCGGAGCAGGCCTCGTCAACGCAGCAGGACCAGGGCCTCCTGAACCGGCCGTCTGCCTTCAGTACAGTCCAGAGCAGCACTGCCGGCAACACGCTCCGCAACCTCAGTCTGGGTCCCACCCGTCGCTCTTTGGGAGGCCCTTTGTCCAGCCACCCTTCTAGGTATCACCGAGAAATAGCTCCTGGGCTGACAGGGTCCGAGTGGACCCGGACAGTGCTCAGTCTGAACTCCCGCTCTGAGGCAGAATCCATGCCTCCGCCCAGGACCAGTGCCTCTTCGGTGAGTTTGCTGTCTGTGCTGAGACAGCAGGAAGGTGGCTCTCAAGCATCTGTGTACACTTCAGCCACAGAAGGGAGGGGTTTTCCAGCTTCAGGGTTGGCAGCTGAGTCAGATGGAGGAAGTGGCTCCAGCCAAAACCACTCAGGCAGCATTCGCCATGAGCTTCAGTGTGACCTGAGACGCTTCTTTCTGGAGTATGACCGGCTTCAGGAGCTGGACCACAGCCTGAGTGGAGAAGCCCCCCAGACCCAACAGGCCCAGGAAATGCTCAATAACAACATTGAGTCCGAGAGGCCAGCCCCTTCCCACCAGCCCACCCCACACAGTAGTGAGAACAACTCCAACCTGTCCCGTGGCCACCTGAACCGCTGTCGTGCTTGCCACAATCTCCTGACTTTCAACAACGACACTCTGCGCTGGGAAAGAACGACACCCAACTACTCCTCTAGTGAGGCCAGCTCCTCCTGGCAGGTCCCTAGCACCTTCGAGGGCATGCCATCAAGTGGCAGCCAGCTGCCACCCCTTGAGCGGACTGAGGGCCAAACGCCCAGCTCCAGCAGGCTGGAGTTGAGCAGCTCCGCTAGTCCGCAGGAGGAGAGGACTGTGGGGGTGGCCTTCAACCAGGAGACGGGCCACTGGGAAAGAATTTATACCCAGTCTAGCAGATCTGGAACTGTATCACAGGAGGCCTTACATCAGGATATGCCTGAGGAGAGCTCTGAGGAAGATTCACTCAGGAGGTAAGCAGGTGCTTTCTTGTCTTCTCCTACATCCCTTACTTTTCTCCTTATGTCTCTTCCTTCAGTCCTGTAGATATTGTGGCTGGATCTGGAGCATCTGGGACCCATGTATCTGGTTTTGGTCTCCCTGATGTCCACTGCATCTTCTTGGAAGATCTTGCTCTCGTGGCAGACATAGAATGGGGCCTAACAGCATAAGTCACTTGGTTCTGCTAGCTCCTTTTCTGGCTAAGCTCATGAGACCTTTAGCCTTAAAGGAGAAATGTAGATCAGGTTAGAGGCAAAAGAGGAGGTAGAGCCACTGACTTCCTCTGCCCTGCTTTTTGACCTTGGAGGACTGTATTTGCAGCACTAGTTATTGTGAAAAAAGAAAATGTCCCAGAGTGCTATAGACTAGCGTATTAGCTCTTTTTCAATCGTTTCTCTTTGGACAGCTGTGTTCACCTGTTAAACCTTATCTTTTGGAACATTACAACTTGACAGAAGGGAAAAGAAAGTTTTTATATATATATATACACACACACACACACACACATACATACGTACATTTGTGTATGTATGTATGTCAAGGAAAGTCCATTTTTTTAGGGATACATATTTTTTTTTATAGCAAATTAGTTGCTTAGTTAAGATTCTTTGAGGAGACCTTCCAGATGGACATTCACCTCAAGGGGAGGAAGAAGAATAATTTGTAGAAGGAAGGCCTCTCCATACTCAGATAAGCATCCCAGGCAACTCTTCCATGGAAGAAACAGTGGGTGTAGTTGACCGCCCACCACATGTTCCATGTATGGCTATGTGCGCATCTATCTTGATTTATTAGGGACTTCTTTCTGTAATTCTGTAAAGGTCACATCTAGCGTAATCACCAACTCCCAGAATATGCCTGTTGGATCCAAACAGCATATTGCTCTGCATTACATCCTCTGTTGCAGCAACTGAAATTTCTGACATAAGCTTTTAACAAGGGTGGGAATATGGATTGTGCACATAATGTACTTGTTATTTTGGGAGAATGCTTTAGAGAGTTACCCTGTTAATAAGTATTTGTTGACTGGTTACAATTTTTCCAGCACTATGCTAGGCACTGTAGGGAATACAAAAGAAATTTAATACCTGGTCTTTACCCGTTGGGAGTGTTATTATAGAGGCAGGACTTACTTACATGCAATTATATAAAAAATGTAGATGACCCAAATGCTTCACTGTGTGGTACTGAGATTAAATGCAGTCTCATTTCAGAGAAAGGAAAGTACCATCAAAAAAGGCTATACAAAATCAAGTCTTGAAAGATGGGTAGGATTTGGAAAGGGAAAGACCTTTTTATTTTAGGGGACCAGCACATTCTAAGACAGGAAAGAACATGCTGAATGCAAGATAGTGGGTGGTTAGTAGGGGCTGTTGCTAAGGGGAAGATAGGACACTTGGTTGGATACAAAAAGATAGACAAAATAATAGAGGTTGTTACTATGCTTATATAGTTGAGACTAGTTCTGGATTAACATCTCCTAAATTCCCAGCTTTGGAATACTTTGCCTTGCACAATGGCCCATATTAGGAACCTGAGACTATTAGTCTTCTTTGTCAAGGGAGGTGGGAAGGTAGCAAGCACAGTGCCTGACATAGAGTAGGCATGCAAAAAGGTTTATGAAAGGTAGTTGTAAAAGAGCTGTCTTTAGTTACTGCTCTAAAAGCCTCCCAGGACCTGTTTCCATAGTACCAGTGGGCCTCTAGTCAGTTAGCCTTCGTGCACTCTGTCATAGCAGTACCCCTTCTGGTGTGTTCTGAGAAATACCCGAGTGGTTTTAAATTAAACTCTGTTTGATAATGATTAGAGATACCAATTACTGAGGGCCTACTATGTGTTAGGTACTGTATCTTTCCACTAATTATTTCTAATTTCCACCATAACTCTGCAAGGCAGGTATTAAATGTCTCATTTTACATTTGAGGAAAGTGAGGCTCAGAAAAGTTGAGTTTCTCGTTAAAGATCCGTAAGTAGGTTGCTGAGTGGGGATTTGAAATCTAGTTTGTACGACTACAGATTTTTCTAAGCTGCCAACCATGGTATATTCCTTAGTGTGATAACCTCATTTTTAGGTGAACCATTTTTATTTATTTTTAGTTTCCTTTAGTTTTATTATGATAATCTTTAGACATATAAAAATAAAAGTTTAATAAGTGAATTTTCATATATCTCTCATCTGACTTTAAAAATTAACACTTGTCCAGCTTCCACTCTTCTGTATCCCCTGTTGACTCCCCTGACCCAGACATCATAAAATTTCATCTGAAAATGTTTCTCTGGAGCAATGCCGCCCAATAAAGCTTTCTGCAGTGATGTAAGTGTTCTGTATCTGTGCTGCCCAGTATGGTAGGCATTAGCCACATATGGCTAATAAGCATTTGAAATGTGGCTAGTATGAGCTGAGCAGCTACATGTACATTTCTAAATTTTAATTAAATGTAAATAGTCACATGTGACTAAAATATTAATCACGTCTTAATAAAAGTATACCTTTTATTTTTTATTTTTAAAAGATTTTACTTATTTATTTGACAGAAGAAAGAGAGAGATCACAAGTAGGCAGAAAGGCAGGCAGAGAGAGAGGGGGAAGCAGGCTCCCTGCTAAGCAGAGAGCCTAATGCGGGGCTCGATCGTAAGACCCTGAGATCATGACCTGAGCTGAAGGCAGAGGCTTTAACCCACTGAGTCACCCAGGTGCCCCAAAAGTAGACTGTTTAAAACCCAGAAACTTCGTGTTTTAAATAAAAAAGTTCAAACATTTAGAAATGTAGGCTCTAGTAAATGAAAGCCTTTGCCATCTTGCTGTAAACAATTGTGTATATATTTTTTTCTATTAAAAATATACAAATAATGCATGGTTTCATTGTAAAATATAGTAGTTATGTGATTTGTGGAGTCATTTGAGATGAGCTAGATGAGTGGGGGCTGACAGCCTGCTCATAATTGAAGTACACTGTAAAATATTCCAAGTGCATGGCCTTTATAGAAGGGCCATCACTTCCACATAATTTGAGTGGCTGCATTCTAGTGTAAATCACTAATATACAAGTGCTAATCAGCATCTTCTGCGCCTTCAAGGGACTTGTTCTCTAGCTGATAAGCTGGCCCTTACTTGGCTTTCCCCAGCAGGTGTCACTGTTGTGCTGTTGCTGCCGCTAAGAATGCCCGGCAGGAAAGGAAGGTGTTCTTATTGTGTGCCTAATCTGCTTGAAGGGAGATTTATTCTTTGGCCTTGTAGTCGGAGATAGACAAAAGAAGCATATTTGATCTTCAGTGCTGCTGATTAAATAGTGTTTGCAAATAGTGAGCATATTGAGCACAAGTGTGTCATTTCAGTATAGCTCTATGTTGCTGAGCTATGATAACCAGTTCACAGTTTGTCTCCTTTTGCCTGTGAGCAGTAGAGGGCAAGCTGCCTATGTAGTCTTGACTCCAGCTTACAACTTATAACTTGGGTGGCAGACTTTTTCCTCACCACCAGAAACAACAACAGCTACTACTTCTTTTTAAATTTTACTTATCCATTTGACAGAGGGAGAGAGCACAAGCAGGGGGAGCAGCAGGCAGAGGGAGAGGGAGAAGCAGGCTCCCCACCGAGCAGGGAGCCTGATGGGGGCTTGATCCCCATGATAATGGCCCGAGCCGAAGGCAGATGTTTAACTGACTGAGCCACCTAGGTGCCCCCAGTAACTTCTTTTTGGGTCTGATAGCCCAGGATCTAGTAGATCAGGGTCTTGTGGCTCCCTGCAGGTTGCAGCGTAGAAGCCTATGGCTTCAAAACGTTGTATTAGGAAAAAGAGAAAATTATTTAAATGGCATCTTAAAACTGGAGAAAACCTAGAGTGTATTTAGTCCAGCCTCTTTTTTTTTTTTTTTTGGATGGAAAAACCTAGAAGCACAGAAATTACTTTTTAAGAGGTGCTTGTAAGAACCGTGGGTCCTAAAGAGGGCATTCTTTCCTCTTCATTTGAAATTAGTGCTTTCACATATTGAGTTTTCTCTATCAGAACCTCAGTTGCTCCTGTAGATCATGGGGGGGCGGGCTCTTCTTTGTAAGAAATTGGAGGTCTGATAAATAATTTGCAGTTATTTTGTCTTTGTAGAAATGTAACCAACAACATTTTTAGGGATATAGGAGAAACACTGTTTTAATTATTTGCCCATGGAACTGCATTGATGAGTTTTTTGGGAGTGATCCCAGTTTGGGAAGTCCACTATAAAAATCCCAGCGAATGGGAGATCAAAATCTGGGCCAAATCTTCCTCAACTAAATTATGCCTGCATTTCTTCTCCAGAGAGGTGACAAGGCCTTTCATCTGAAGTATTTAATAAGATTGAGTGTCTTCTGAGAACTGATGTCTTTTGATCTGCACTTTTCCCTTATAATAAAAGAAGTTTGGGGAAATTTGGCCCAGAACATTGAAGGTTAGAGCTGGAACCCCGCATTTGATTTCTCAGTTTTTTTAGACTTTTGTGAGGGAATTGCTTTGGAGTTAGAGCAGTCTGAAGCCTCTTGAGGCTTTGTGCACCTACTAACTTGTTTGATGCCTCAGCTCTAGTCACATGGGGATTTTCCAGGGAGCACTCAGCAGAAATATCACTGATGGAAGAGAATAAATGGATATATCTGCAGGGCTAGTCATAGGTCCACAAGAGGGGGAAGGTGACCTAGAAATCAGGAAAGCACCAGTCTTTTCAGCTTGATCATGATAAAGACAGGGTCCATCTTTAGTAGCTTTGCTGCACCACTGACCTTACTGGATTTAAAGAGTTTATATATATAAAATCACTTTTGGGTTCTTTGGATGGGAGTGTACTCAATTTATTATTCAAAACCTAAGACAGCTGTCCCCTTTTCCTTTGAAAAGACTTCCCTGAGTGTCCCATATAATCACTTTCTCTTTGTTGTCTGTACTAGACATATAAGTACTTCCTTGTAATATTGTGCCCATGATAGAAAAGTATTTGTTTCCCTTTTTGTTAGTGAGCCCCCTGAAAGAAGTGATTATGTCTGTTTTCCTACTGTTGTTAGAATACTACCTGGCACATAGTAGGTGCTCAGAAAATGTTGAATTCAACATATGGAATTGAAATTACATCCCCAGTGATTCATTATGCAGTATAAATTCTTTTTGGCTTAGTAAAAAAGAAAAAAAAAAAGACCCACTATTATGCCACATCCTTATTCTTCTAGGGAGTCATTGCCTTAATAATTTCTTGTTGAATAAATGAAGTGGCATTATTAGAGTTAATGTACAGAAGATACCTTCTGTAAGTTGAGCTCAGGTGACCTAGAATTTGTTCCTCTGATGTCTCACTATCGTGCTGTTTCTAATTTGTGTGTTGATTGTCCTGAAGCCTTTATTAAGTCTTGTTGCACCTTATCAGCTGTCCTTCATACTGGCCCTCACTGATGACTCAGGGCCTATATATTCCTTGAGTGCACCAGCGTCATACATCTCTCTCTCTCTCTCTCTTTTTAAGTTTTTATTTTAATCATGCTCATCATCACAAGTGCACTTCTTAATCCCCATCACCTATTTCACCCATGACCCTGCCCACCTCCCCTCTGGAAATCATCAGTTTATTCTCTATAGTTAAGAATCTGTTTCTTGTTTTGTCCTGCCCCCCACCTTTACTCATTTGTTTTGTTTTTTAAATATCACTTATGAGTGAAATCATATGGTATTTGTCTTTCTGTGAGTTATTTCACTTAGCATTATACTCTCTAGCTCCATCCATGTCATTGCAGTTGGCAAGATTTCATTCTTTTTTATGGCTGAATAATATTCTAATGCATGCGTATACATCCCATCTTCTTTATCCATTCATCCAACATAGGGGTGCATGTAGCCCTTTGAATTCATATTTTTGTATTTTTTGGTGTAAGTACCCAGTAGAGTGCTTACTAGATTGCAGGATAGTTCTATTTTTAACTTTCCAAGGAACCTCCATACTGTTTTCCAGAGTGGCTGTACGAGTTTGCATTCTCACCAAGAGTGCAAGAAGGTTCTTTTCTCCACATCCTCCCCAACACTTGTTGTTTTTTTGTTGCTGGTTTTATCCATTTTAATAGGTGTGAGGTTCTGTCTCATTGTAGTTTTGATCTGCATTTCCCTGATGATGAGTGATGACGGGCATCTTTTCATATGTCAGCCACCTGGATGTCTTCTCTGGAGACATGTCTGTTCATGTCTTCTACCCATTTTTAAATTGGATTATTTGATTTTGGGGTGTTGAGTTTTATATGTTCTTTATTTCTTTATATATTTTGGTTACTAACCCTTTATCAGATATGTGCTTTGCATGTATCTTCTCCCGTTCCATAGGTTGCCCTTCAGTTTTGTAAATTGCTTCCCTCCCTGTGTAGAAGCTTTTTATTTTGATGTAGTCCCATAGTTTTATTTTTGCTTTTGTTTCCCTCGCCTCAGGGGACCTATCTAGAAAAGAGTTGGTCTGGCCGATATCAGAGAAATGACTGTCTTGCTTTCTTCTAGGATTTTTTTTTTTAAAAGATTTTATTTATTTATTTGACAGAGAGGAGAGAGATCACAAGTAGGCAGAGAGGCAGGCAGAGAGAGGGGGGGAGGCAGGCTTCCCGCTGAGCAGAGAGCCCGATGTGGGGCTCAATCCCAGGACCCTGAGATCATGACCTGAGCCGAAGGCAGAGGCTTTAACCCACTGAGCCACCCAGGCGCCCCTAATTTTTAATTTTTAAAGATTTTATTTGTTTATTAGAGACAGAGCGATCACAAGCAGGGCAGAAGAGTAGAGGGAGAAGCAGCCTCCCTGCTGAGCAAGGAGCACAATGTGGGACTCCATCCCAGGACCCTGGGATCAAGACCTGAGCTGAAGGCTGATGCTTAACTGAATTGAGCCACCCAGGTGTCCCCCCCCCTTTTTTTTTTAAAGATTTTGTTTATTTATTACAGAGTGAGAGGTCTCAAATTTAGATCTTTAATGCATTTTGAATTATTTTTGTGTATGGTGTAAGAAAGTGGTCTGGTTTCATTCATTGCATGTAGCTTTCCAGTTTTCCCAACACCATTTGTTGAAGAGACTTTTTCCATTGGATATTTTTTCCTACTTTGTTGGAAAGATTAATTAGCTGCATAATTGTGGGTTTATTTCTGGATTTTCTGTTCTGTTCTATTGATCTATGTCTGTGTCTGTTTCTGTGCCAGTGCCACACTGTTTTGAGCTTTGTAGTATAACTTGAAGTCTGGAAATGTGATGCCTCCAGCTTTGCTTTTCATTTTCAAGATTACTTTGGCTATGTGGGATCTTTTCTGGTTCCATACAGATTTTAGGATTGCTTGTTCTAGTTCTGTGAAAAATGCTGTTAGTATTTTATAGGGATTGCATTAAATGTGCAGAATGCTTTGAGTAGTACAGACATTTTAACATTTTTTTTTCTAATCCATGTGCATGAGATGTCTTTCCATTTCTTTGTGTCATCTTCAATATCTTATATCGGTGTTTTATAGTTTGGAGAGGACAAGTCTTTCACTTCTTTGGTTAGATTTATTCCTGGGTATCTTATTCTTTGTGATGCAATTATAAACAGGATTGTTTTCTTAATTTCTCTTTCTGGTGCTTCATTACTGATGTATAGAAATGCAACAGATTTCCATACATTGACTTTGTATCCTGCAACTTTACTTAATTCTTTCATTAGTTTTAGCAGTTTTATGGTGGAGCCTTTTGGGTTTTCTATAAATAGTATCGTGTCATATGCAAATAGTGACAGTATTTGGATGCCTTTTATTTCTTTTTGTAATCTGATTGCTGTGGCTGGGACTTTTAGTACCATGTTGAATAAAAGTCTTGAGAACGGACATCCTTGTCTTGTTCCTGATCTTAGGGGAAAAGCTCTCAGTTTTTCCCCATTGAGGATGATGTTCACTATGGGTTTTTCATATATGACCTTTATTATGTTGAGCTGTGTTCTCTCTAAACCTACTTTGTTGAGGGTTTTTATCATGAATGGATGTTGTACTTTGTCAGATGCTTTTTCTGGGTCTGTGGAAATGATCATATGATTCTTACCCTTTCTCATATTGATGTGATGTATCACGTTGGTCGATTTGCAAATATTGAACCACCCTGGCAACCCAGGAACAAATCCCACTTGCTTGTGATGACTCATTTTTTAAAATGTATTACTGGATTCAGCTTGCTAGTATTTTGTTGAGGATTTTTGCATCTGTGTTCATCAGAGATATTGGCTGTACAGCTACCTCTTTATACCATTTTGTTGGTTTTTGTCTTGGTTTCTCATTGATATTTATACCTCTGCAGGTCAGTGTTGTTTCTCCTTAAAGGCTCTCTGCAGTCTCAGGATACCTGACTGGCTCAGTTGAAAGAGCATGTGGCTTTTGATCTCTGGATCATGAGTTTGAGCCCTACATTGGGTGTGGAGATTACTAAAAAAAAATAGATAAACTTAAAAAAAAAAAAAACCCACACAAAAAAACTCTGCAGTGTCAATGATGGAATACTTGGTCTTAATAGAATCCAAATTAGATACGAGTAAGCCAAATTAAATGTGAAGGTTCTGTTTCCTGTTGGTGCTTTATGTTTGTTTCTGTGGAAGGCTTTCACTGAATCTGCTTAGAGTAGGGTTTGGAGAGGACAAGTCTTTGAATTAACTTGTCCTCTTTTCAAGTTTGAGAAAGTGGGTCCTCTCATTTTATTTCATTTTGGTGTCTGAGCATTATTACAATTATCACAATTTTTTAGCTTCGAGATCATTAATTTTTTGTTTTGTTTTTTTGTGACGGACAGAATCCTTATAGTTAAGAGTTTTGCTTTACCTCTAATTTTTCCCCTAAAAAATTGGCGGAATTGTTGTCTTCTGTATTCAAATTACAATAAATCCTTCCTAACTTTGATTTCTTAGTCAGAAGTTTGGCATTTGAAGACGAATAGGGAAGAATTCTCAACCAAGAGAAATTAATTTGTGATATGCCAAATCATGGCTTGTTCTGGAACTAGAGAGAAGCAGGTATTGAGAAATCAAAAATGAGACAAAACTGATGATGGAATAAGAAGCTTAGTTTCAAAGAGGTATTGAGGAAGCTGGGGGAAGGTAAACCCAGGCCTTCATGGAGAGACTGGGGAGTATGGCAAAGGCTATCACTTGTGAGTGAGGCTCTTACTATAATCTTGGACATTGGGCTAGTGAAATAATTACTCTGATTGACTGATTGGTGGAGTGGTTCATTCATTCAGTTAAGAAGTATTTACTAAGCACCTGCTGTATACCAGATACTATTTCAGTACCAGCAGTAAATCTCTCATTCTAATGGGAGAAAGACAATAAACAGATAGAAATATCTAGCTAATATGCCAGGTGGTGATAGTACCATGGAGAAGAATATTTTAAAATGTAGCAGGTGCTGGAGTGGAAGCTTGCAGTGTTAAATAGGGGATCAAAGGAAGTCTGGGAAGGTGACTGGAGCAGAGACCTCAAGGAAGTTAAGAGAATAAACTGTAAACATCGGGCACAAGGGCATTCTAGAAGAGAGAAGGGTAAATGCAAAATCTCTGAGACGCTTGGCTGGAGCACAGCAAAGGATGGCATGATAGAAGATGAAGGTAGAGAGGTGATGGGGATTGGATTATTGCAGGGTCTTCTAAACCATTTAAGGGATTTTACCTCTTACTCTGAGTGGCTTGGAAAGCCATTGGAAGCAGAGTAGCATGATTTTATATTTTTAAAGAATCACTTGGCTGCTGATTGAGAATAGACTGAAGAGGCTCTGCTAAATAGGGTAAATTAAAGTTAGGCAACATCACACGCTTTTAGATTCATTTGTATCTTGAGACTGGTGAAAACCAGAAGTCAATGATTATGTCAGAATTAGAAAGGCCTTAAATGTTTGAGTGAAGAGTTGCTAAATAAATAAAGAAAGCCTCTTAGCAGGCAGTCTTATCTGCAGCAAAGCCTTGTCCCCTCCCCAATCATAAAGGCATGTTATTGAAACTTTGAGAAAGGGAGAGCCTCAAAAAGCTATAGTGAAGGAGAGATAATCAGTGGAAATTTAGAGATGTCTTTTGTTTTCTGCTTATAAAACAAATACAAATTCATTTGTAAAAATTCAAACATTATAGGAGTGATATAGAAAGAATGTTCTCTGCAGTGCTAATCAGTTAACAATTTATGTCTTAACTCCAGGGTTGTTTTTTTTTAATGTAAATAAAAACACATTTTTTCTTTACTTGTAAATATGGGACCATACTTCCCATTCCATTTACATATTTCACTTAATATGTCATGGACATTTTTCCATGCTGGTGTATATAGATCTGTTGGATTCTTTTTGACAGTGGCATAGTATTCCAGCAATTGAATGCACTAAAATTAATTTAACCAGTGCCTTATTGATAGAATCTGGATTGTTTCTGGTTTTTGCTCTTCACAGAGAGTGCTGTGTCATCTTTGTGTACTTGTGCGGGGGTTTCTAGAGGAGGATGAATTTTTTTCTTTTTTAAAGATTTTATCTATTTATCTATCTATCTATCTGAGAGAGAGAGATCACAAGTAGGCAGAGAGGCAGGCAGAGAGAGAGGAGGAAGCAGGCTCCCCACTGAGCAGAGAGCCCGATTCCGATTCCGGGCTCCATCCCAGGACCCTGGGATCATGATCTGAGCCGAAGGCAGAGGCTTTAACCCACTAAGCCACCCAGGTGCCCCGAGGAGGATGAATTTTTAGAAGTACAATTGCTGGGGCCAAAAAGTATGAACATTGCTGATGGTAAATGAAAATTAATTGTAATAATAATATTCATTATTACTAATTTAAGATATTTTCTAGTTCCAATTTTATTTCCTTGAATATAATTTCATAGATTGGGACTCATAATCCTGGTTTGCTTTTTTTTTTTCCTTCTCCCATAAGGTGATGAGTTTCTCACTACTAAATTTTCATACTCCTGGGTTTTTTAGGAACCTTGTTCCTAAAGGTTGAAAAGGACTTTTGCTTTCTTAATTCTAAATATCTGCCACTTGGAGATGTTCATATACTTCTCTGGCAGTCTTGTATGAGGGAGACATAACCTTGGCTTCATCTTTGATACTCACTTACTGGCTTTAGACCACCTAGTCTTCAGGTTCTTGTTAAATGATTGGGAGAAACCAGGAATCTCTTGCCTTATCATAAGGCAGTAACATAGATATTTGACTTATTTGTCTTTGGGGGTAATTAGAAAACCCGTTTCTTTCTTTGGCAATATGAGGATGAGAGTAGCATGGAAGAGAGGTACCAGCGTTAATCTTTTTCACCTTCACTGCTCACCTGTCCAACTAGGTCACTCTATATTTGAGCCTCTTTGAATTCTGAGCATGTCCCTGGTTATATCCTCTATATCAAAGGTTGGCAAACTTTTTCTGTGAAGGGCAAGATAGTGGATATTTCAGGCTTTGTAGGCCGTACGGTCTCTGTTGCAAATATTGAACTCTGCCATTGTAGCATGAAAGCAGCCAGAGACAACATGTAAGTGAATGAGTGTGGCTCTGTTCCAATAAAATTTTATTTATAGACACAAATGCGATTTTCATATACTTTTCACGTGTTATGAAATAGTCTTCTTTTGATGTTTTTCAGCTATTTAAAAATATAAATACCATTTTTAGCTCATGGGCTGTACAAAAATAGGCAGCAGGCCAGATTTGGCCGACAGGCCGTGGTTTGCCAATCCCTGCTCTACGTATATGTGATTTGGAAGAGAGTCAGGTGCTATAGTAATAGGCGTTATGATAATGAAGGCTCTGAAGAGGTAGGTAGGGGACTCTTGTGCTGTTTCTCTCCTCTCTCTACTTGGGACTAGTCCTAAGTGTTGGCTCTTTTAAGATTCTTTGCCGGTTATAAGAGCAGGCATTAAGTGCATAAAGCGTTTCTAGTTTCCTCTGTCTGCCCCGAAGCAAGATTTTCCAGCCTTGCTCTGTATGTTGTCTTGGGAATTGTTTGCAAGTGAGGAGGCTCGCCCTGGTGTGGGGGAGGGTGTGAGCCTCCAGGCCCCGCAGGCAGTGTGCTCCACAAGAAGCCCTTCTCCCACTGCAGGTCAAATTAGCACCTGTTAAGACTGATCTAAATTATCCCCCATCATCCCTCTCTCTGGGGCTGAATGGTGTAGAGCAGGCTGTGTGCTTTGTATACACACTGAGAACTTGAAAAGATGTAATCATTTCTGTCAGCTCGAGTTGTTGGAGTGTTACAGGGACTCCAGTGGGATCTCCGTGTGTGCTGGGATATACTGGGAGCAATTTCTCATGCGCTCACTCTTCCCCTTCAAGTCTCCTTCTCTACCGTGTCTGTTCACAGTAGTGCTCTAAAGGGTGCGTTGGAGGTTTTGCTAAGACAATAACACCAGGTGTACGGGGTTCTGTTTGCATAATATATTTTGCTTATTGTAATCGGTCCCAGCTCATTAAAGCTATGCAGGTAGCTTCTCCTCCTCCTCTTGGATTTCTTATATATTTATAGGGAGGGGAGGATCCAGTACATCTTACTTCTCCTTTTGGAAGCACCCCTGACAACGTATTTGTGTGAGCAAATCTGGCTGTAGTGTGTGGGCCCGTAACATTAATCCAGAGATTGCAAAATAACCTTCAGGTATGTTTATTTGACCTTTACAGTGTTTCAAAAAATTTCAGGTTTTTTTTCCACTTAAGTCCAGATTTCTGGATTCTATTGAAAAAAAATTAGAAGATCTGGCTTGTAATCCTACATAATAACTAACAGCAGGAGTTGAGTGGTTATTGCCCCTTTAGTCAGAGCATGGAAGTTTCTTAGTACCTTAATCTGCACTGGGCTGTTATTTATGTTTCTTAACTTAATTTCAATTTCAGGTTGGTTACCTCTGCATTAGCTCAAGCAAAATGTGTTGATGGTTTTGTGTTGGCAAGTCTTTTTTTTTTTTGGTAAAAGATTTTATTTATTTGAGAGAGAGGGCGTGCGCGCACAAGTGAACAGGAGCAGGGGCGGGGGTGGTGGGGGCAGAGGCAGAGGGAAAAGCAGACTCCCCCCTTAGAGGGAGTCTGACATGGGGCTCAATCTCAGGACCCTATATTCATGACCTGAGCTGAAGGCAGAGGCTTAACTGACTGGGCCACCCAGGCACACCCCCTCCCCCTTTTTTTAAGTAGGCTCCATGCCCAACATGGGGCTTGAATTCACAACACTGACATTAAGGGTCGCATCCTCTGTGGGCTGAGCCAGCCAGGTGCCTGGGTTAGCAAATGCCCTACCACTTAGCTTCACTTGGGGGAGGCACTGGGCATTGCTCTGTCCTCACCTCTACCCAGCTGCTCCTCCCTAATTCACCCAAAAGGGGTCCCCTGCTGGCTGTTGGCTGATGTGCTGACAGCCCCCTCATCTGAGAAGCTGCCTGACTTTTTTAATAGCAACAATTGATAAACTCCTCCTCTGTTTCCAAAGAGGGAAAGTGGGGGTGCCAGGCTTATTTGCTGGCTGGGTCACACTTTAGTGAGCAGCTTTATGTTATGTCAGGTTATGCAGTTTGAAAGTAACCTTGCTCTGCTGATGGACTATGAAATCGTAGAGAAGAATGCCTGCACCTCTCCCTGTGAACAGAGTACTTTAGGTAGAGGGGTGGGTTCCAGTGAAAAGGCTGCTTGGGTGCCACCTGCCAGGAAATTAAAATCAAGTTAGAGCAGGAGTTAGAGAAGAAAATTGTCATAATAAAAGAATCAAAGGCTGAAAGCATAACCTTGTCATAAAAAGAGAATCAGTCACAGTTAACACTGTGCCCTTTTCCTTTGCTGCATCAGAGGGTGAGTGTGAATCTTTTTACCTCTCTTTTTTCCTTCTCTACACATATCCTCATACATTCCTCAGTTTTCCTCCCTCTTCCTGCTGTCTCCTTGGATCACTTCACCTCAGCAAGGTGGCTTTTATCCTTTCTTTGTTTTGCTGGCAAATGTGACCCCCCCTTTTTTGGTCTGTTTTATTGTTATAAAAAACACGTCAGTTAACCTCTTAATTTTTAAATGTACAGTATGGTTAAGTGTATAGAGTTGGACAACAGATCTCTAGAACTTTTCTTTTTGCATGAGGAACACTATACTCCTTGAACAATTTTCCATTCTCCCTACCCCCATCCCTGAAAACTGCCATTCTGTTTTCTTTTTCTATAAGTTTGATTACTTTGGAAACCTTTTGTAAGAGGAGTCATGCAGTATTTGTCTTTTTGTAATTGGCTTATTTCATTTAGTGTAATGTCCTCAGGGTTCATCCATGTTGTAGCATACAAGAGACTTTCCTTCTTTTTAAAGGCTGAATAATATTCCACTGTAGATACATTTTCTTTATCCATTCATCTGTCAATGGACATTTAGGTTGCTTCCACATCTTATCTACTGTAATTCTGCAGTGAACATAGGAGGACAAATATCTCTTTCAGATCGTGTTTTCAGTTCTTTTGCATATATACTCAGAAGGAAGGTTGCTGGATCATATGGTAGTTCTATTTTTGATTTTTTGAGAAGCTTCTATACTGTTTTTCACAGTGGCTGCATCATTTTACAGTCCCACCAGCAATGTGCCAGTGTTCTAATTTCTCTACATCCTCACCAACATTGTGATTTCCTGTTTTTTTGGCAGTGCCCATCCTAATGTGCACGAGGTGGGTATTTCATTGTGCTTTGATTTGCATTTCCTGATGATGAATGATGTTCAGGATCTTTTCATATGCTTGTTGTCCATTTGTAGATCTTTTTTTTTTTTTTTTTTTTTTACGATTTTTAGTTGAGAGTGAGAGAGAGAGAATGAGAGAGCATACAAACAGGGATGAGGGGCAGAGGCAGAAGGAGAAGCAGCCTGATGTGGGACTAGATCCTAGGACGTGACGTGAGCCAAACGCAGACACTTAACCTGCTGAGCCCCCCCCAGGCACCCTGTAGATCTTTTTTAAAGATGTATTTTATTTTTTTAATTTATTATTATTTTTTTAAGATTTATTTATTTTAGAGACAGAAAACATAAGTGCACGGGTGGGGGAGGGGGAGGAGAGGGATAGAAGGAAAGGGAAAGAATTCCAAGGAGACTCCCTGCTGAGCATGGAGTCCAATGGAGGGCTTGTGATCATGACTGGAGCTGAAATCAAGATTTGGATGCTCAACTGACTGAGCCACCCAGGTGCCCCCATTTGTATATCTTTGTATATCTTTTTTGGATATACAATTTTTTGGACATACAGATTTGTATATCTTCTTTGGAACTTGTCTGTTCAAGTCCTTTGCCCATTTTTTAATGTGTTTTTGTTGTTGTTAAATTGTACAAGTTCTTAATATATTCTGGATATTAACCCCTTATCTGGTAGTTTGTAAACATTTTCTCCTATTCAGTAGATTGCCTTTTTACTCTTTTGATTGTTTCCTTTGCTCTGCATAAGTTTTTTAAGTTTTACACAGCCCCATTTGTTTTTGTTGTCTGTATTTTTGGTATCATATCTAAGAAATCGTAATTCTTCTAGTGTCGTAAAGCTTTTCCCCTGTGGTTTTGTTTTGTTTTTGTTTTTCCTCCCGTGTTTTCTTCTAGGAGTTTTTATAGTTTCAGGTCTTATATTTCAGGTCTTCCCCCCCCCCCCCCCAGGATTTTATTTACTCATTTGAGAGAGAAAGCACAAGCAGTGGGGAGGGGTAGAGGGAGAAGCAGACTCCCTGCTGAGCAGGGAGCCGACAAGAACTTGATCCTAAGACCCTGAGATCATGACCTGAGCAGAAGGCAAGTGCTTAACCAACCGAGCCATCCGGGCACCCTTACATTTAGGTCTTTAATCCATTTTGAATTAATTTTTATGTAGGGTGTAAGGTAGGGGTCATCTTCATTTTTTCGCATGTGGGTAGCCAGTTTTCCCAGTACTATTTGTTGGAGAAACTATCTATTCTCCATTGTCTATGTGTTTTGTTTTGTTTTTTAAATAGGCTTCATGCCCTACGTGGGGTTTGAACTCATGATCCTGAGACCAAGAGTCAAATGCTTTACAATTGAGCTGGCCATGCACCCCACCATTGCCTGTGGAGTCAACAACTTTGTCAAAGGTCATTTGACCACATACACCAGGGTTTATATCTGGGCTCTCTATTCTGTTCTGTGTGCCTCCCTTTATACCAGTACCATACTGTTTTGATTTCTGTAGCTTTGTGATATATTTTGATATAAGGACGTGTCATGTCTCCAGCTTTGTTTTGCCTTCTCAAGATCGTTTTGGCTATTTCACTGTAAGTTAACTAACTGGACTTTGAATAAAACCTTAAAAAGAAAAAGATTATTTTGGCTGTTGGTCCTTTGAGATTCCTTATGAATTTGGGGATTTTTTTTTCTCTTTCTGTAAAAAATACCAACGGAATTTTGATAGAGATTGCGTTGAATCTGTAGATTGCTTTGGGTAATATGGACATTTTAACAATATTAAGTCTTCTAATCCCTGAACCCAGGATGCTCTGCCATTTATTTGTGCTTTCTTTACTTTCTTTCAACAGTGTTTTTATAGTTTCAGTGTACAAGTCTTTCACTTCTTTGACTAAGTTTATTTCTAAGTATTTTTTTCTTTTTGATGCTGTTGTAAATAGGACCATTTTCTTAATTTCCTTTTCAGCAAATGTATCCTTTTAAAATTAAAACAAGAGGGAACTTTTTTCTTTTAAATTTCTCCAATCTAGTGTCTTCCTAGAAGTCGAGCAGCCTTCTCTGCATGCTTTTCTGATTCCTTTCACACTTGTCTCTTACGAGTTCTCAGAAAGAATTAAGGCAGAAGCTGGGCTGATCATTTTCTATTAGCTCCTTGAAGGCAAGGGAGCGTTGTTGTAATACTCATCCTAACAGACTTGCTGACTTTTTAGTCCCTCATAGAGCCACTAAATTTGGAAGTTGCGTTAGATGGTATTGTTTTGGATCTGATGAGGTCAGAAAGTTGGGGAAATATATCAGAATGTGTTTATTGTGAGCTCTTTGGGTGGTGGTTCTTTTTTTTTTTTTTTTTTTTTTTGGGTGGTGGTTCCTAGACCGGGAACATCAGCATCTTCTGGGAACTTGTTAGAAAGACAAGTTCCGGGGCGCCTGGGTGGCTCAGTCGTTGGGTGGCTGCCTTCGGCTCGGGTCGTGATCCCAGGGGCCTGGGATCAAGCCCCGCATCGGGCTCCCTGCTCTGCGGGAAGCCTGCTTCTCCCGCTGCCACTCCCTCTGCTTGTGTTCCCTCTCTCGCTGTGTTTCTCTTTGTCAAATAAATAAAATCTTTATAAAAAAAAAAAGAAAGACAAGTTCCTGGGCTCACTTCAGATTTACTGTGGGTTTTTTTTAGCGAGCTCTTCAGGTGGTTTTGATACACACTAAGTTAGCATGATTTTAAACCACCTAGGAACTCTTTTAACACCATTACGACTGCTCCCCCAGATCTCTGTAGTGTACTAAGATCCCTTGCATTATTCATCACCTTTTATTTTTCCTTTTGCTCTTGTCCCATATGATGCAATGTTGCTTTAACTAAAACAGTCTCCTTCTCTCTTCTTGTAACATGTACTAACAGAAATATATGGAGTTGAGCAACATTGGATTCAATTTCTGGCTCCATTGTGTGGCCTTGGACAGCTAAGTAGCCTATTTGAATGTCCATTTTCTCAATTGGAAAATTATGTGAGGGTTAAATGAGTTAAGTACCAGTTGCTTTTGCAAGTTTAGATGCTCAAGAAATGCCTGTTCTTTTTTCTCTTTGTCATATTACTGTGCTCAAAATACAAAATAAAACAAAAACCTTTGCCATGGCATATTGCCTACAGATTTTTTTATTTTTATTTTTTGGTCTGTTGGTATTATTTTGAGGGTTTCAGGCTTTATGGGGTATCTGAAATTTCATCGTGTAAATTGGAATAAACCAAGTTCATAAAAAAGTGAAGTGCCTATAAAGGGTGAATAAGGAATGGTTATTGAGTTAGAGCTGGTGCTAGTTACTTCTGTTAGTCACTTAGTGGATACAGTCAAGTTCTATATTAGAAAGCTCAATAATACAGAAAGTAATTTGGACCATAGCAAGAGAATGGTATATCATCTTCTTTTTTCCTGCACTCTCTCTCTCTCTCTTTTTTTTTTAAAGTAGGCTCTAGCCTACTTTAGCTAGCATTGAGCCCAGCACAGGGCTTAAACTCATGTCCCTGAGATTAAGACCTGAGCTGAGATCAAGAGTCAGACTGCTTTACTGACTGAGCCATCCAGGAGCCCCTTTCTTGCACTCTTTTATAGTAATCTATGCAAAAGAAACTGGTCTTGCCTCATGAAAAGGGAGGGAACATAAATAGCCTTAATTTCCCAAATTCTAGGGCCACCTTCTACATTAAGAGGGAGCTATCCAGGGCAGAAATGGGTTTCAGAAAGATAGAGCCTGACTGGGATAGGGAGGAGAGTAGCAAGTCTTTCTAAATTGACATTGACGTTTCTGACCAATACAAGAACTTTGTGCTTTGGACACTGTGAGCAAGTTTGCACTGAGTTTTATTGTTTAATATCTGTTTCCAGATGTCTTGTTTGGTGTTTTGTTTTGGTAGCCAAGGTTCTTTTGAGTACAGATGTGATTACTTCAGGCTTGTAATCAACTTTACAGACTTAGTTCTAATGCCACAGTTGTGACTGGCTTGAAAGTTCTAGATCAGAAACTATTCATTTGTTGATGGTATAACAAACCACATAGCAAAACTTAGTGACTTAAAATAACAATTTTATTACCTTCCATTGTTCTTTGGGTAGACTGGGCTTAGATGGAAGTTCTGTTGGTCTTGCCTGGGGTCTCTCTAGAGTCACCTGGAGGCCAGTTGGAATGGCTAGTCCTCTCCCTCTTCCCCATAGTCTTGGGGACTCCTCTCTCCATGTGCCCTTTCCAGCCAACTAGCTAGACTTTTTACTTAGCAGCTTAAGGCTTCCCAAAGTGACAGTTCCAAGAGGGAGGAATGGAAGCTGTCAGTTCTCTTAAAGGCTAGGGCCAGAACTGGCACAGCTTGCCACATTCTCTTGGTTAAAGCAAGAACAGACTGGTCTAGATTCAGTGTGGGAGGAGGCCATACAAGGACAAGAATACTAAGAAGTATGTTTCTTTGGGGTCCATTTTTGGAGTCTACTACAGGAACCATATCTATTTTATATACTAATATATACGCAGTGGGTGAGAATAAATACTTGGGATTTGAGTCAGTGGTTGGATGGACTAACAGATTGGTGGATGAATGACTGCTCTTATCAATTTGAGTGAGGTTCTTGTGATTCTTAGGGTTCAGATACCCACCCATGTTTATGTCTCTACAGTATTCATCCTTCTCGACACCTGTTTTCTTTCTAGGAAATCACCTTTTTAGGCATAGTGACATGGGTGACCAGAGTGCATTCATATTCCCTGCAGACACTTTGGGAGTTGTAATCCCAGGGAGAAAAGAATAATTGATATTCGCTGAACTAAGTGGTGGCTACTATACTTGACTTACGTTCCTATTTATAGCAACCTTGTGGGATAAGGATTTCCCTTTTAATTTGAACATTGAACATAATGGACTTGCCCAAGGTCACATAGCTAGTAAGTGACACAAGATGATGAATTTAAGCTGTATTCTCAGGGTGCCTGGCTGGCTTATTTAGAAGAGCATGCGACTCCCGATCTCAGGATTGTGAGCTGGAGCCCCATGTTGGGTGTAGAGATTATTTAAATAAATAAACATAAATAAAAAATAAAAATAAACTTCATTCTCATTCTAAAGCTAAAGCACTGACTTGTGTCCTTTATTATTCAGTTTCCCTTGGTTAGTCTCAGACCATTAAGATATATCAGAGGGGTTTTCAATAGCAGCTAATAGTATTAACATATGGGGCTGGATAATTCTTTATTGTGGGAGTCTGTGCTATGCATTGTAAGATGTTGAGCATTATTCCTGACCTTTATCCACTAGATGCCAGTGCACTCTCCCCACCCATTTGCAACAACTGTGTCTCCAGACATTGCCGTATGTCCTCTAGGGGGATCCCTCCCATTGAAAAGTTATCTTGTGATTTGCTGTCCTTCAGTTTTTGCTGTTTTTTTAAATGACTTCTCACAAGGAACTGGCAGTGTCTTCAAACCACCTCATTCTTGTAATAGTTGTAATAGTACTGCCTGGCTCTTTTTTTTTTTTCCCCCTAAGTAGGCTCCATGCTGGGCGTGGAGCCCAAAGCAGGGCTTGAACTCACAGGGCTGGAATTCAGAATGCTGAGATCAAGAGTTGGATGCTTAACCAAGCCACCCAGGCGCTCCTGCCTGCTTCTGATGGTCTTGAGTCATGCCTTTCTTTCATTGCCTCTCTCCTCTTTTGCCTTGTCTTTTTGCTTTTGTCTGTGATTTCCCTATATCAAATGCAGCTAGACAAAAATGGTGTTTGTGAGGGCTTCTTTTTTTACACAGGTATCGATTTAGCAGGCATTCAGACCTCTGAGATTATAAGCATTATGGTAGTGAAAAAAAGGCAGTTTATATCTTCTAATTATGGTAGAGGGGGAAAGGCAAAATATTTAGTAAGCTGAGAATTAAATGGCTTCCAGGCTCCACAGAGTTAATCTTCAAGGTGGTGTTTGATTGACATGCTGGAGGACGGTAATGTGCAATTCTTTTGGGGAACGGGGGAGGAGAGTGGAAATTGCAGTTTCTCTACTAATTGTACCTTACGTGTCATTTATGACAATTTCATGTTGTCTAGACAGAGGGAAATGGTAGAGAAATTATTCTAGTGGAGTCAAATGTGGGGTCCAAAAGGAATCAAGAAGGTTGCTGAAGTCAGAATCAGGGTGGAAGCACAAGTAGTATACCCCCAGAGGCCAATCAGTGAAAATCAGATGTCACTAAGAGAAGCTGCTCAGAATGAACCCAGAATGTAAGAAAGTGATCGTACTTTGAGCTTTGTATTTGCTCAAGGGCTAACAGTGGATTGTTTGGGGGCCCAGCTGGAGTCTCAGCCCCTTGTCTATTTCTGTGGACTCCAGAAACCTCATTACTTGAACCGACAAGAGCCAGGAAGGCTGCCGTTTTGCCTCTGGTTAGTAAGTGGTCTAGTCCACTGTGTATGCCTTTTTCCTCATTCTCTTGTAAGGCTTCATTTACTAATAACTCTCTTTGCCCTCCTGATGTTGGCCCTAAGTTTTTGCTTCCTATCATAATATAAAGTGTTTACAATATATCAGGGTCAGTGGCCTGTCATTTAAGAACAGATGGCCTTGGTCAAGGGTTTTTTAAATTTCAGGTTAGGAATAGAAATGTGAAAAATCATCTGGGAAGAAGTGTATGGGTTTGCTGCTATTGAAACAGTAAATGATTCTACCCAATATATTCTTTGTCGAATTAGTTGGTATTGAGATAGCCCTTTTTGGAATTATCTGTTATGCTGAATAAAATTAGGGGAGAAATTAGGGTCATTGGATTTCATAAATCTCTTCTTGATTTTGGAAGAAACCAGTCAATTAGGATGTACTGCCTCTTAATTAAAATCTAAACCTGTATATCACAGTGGTTGCTTGTCTGGGTGTGCGTGAGTATCAGAACTAGCTGTGGAACTTGTCGTCTTTGATACGCTCTTACTCTTCCTTTGGTGAAAAGCTCCTGATCTAAATTTCTAATTTAAAAAAGTTTGTCGTCTGTGAGCAGACCTCCCAAGTCTTAGAGAAAATGAATTTGGAGACAGAGTAAACAGGTCCATATAGATCACCTTGGGCCTTTGAGTTCAGGTGCTGATAAAAGTGAGTTTTTATTATAAATGGAAATTTTATTTTATTTTATTTTAAAGATTTTATTTATTTATTTGACAGAGAGAGACATCACAAGTAGGCAGAGAGGCAGGCAGAGAGAGAGGGGGAAGCAGACTCCCCACTGAGCAGAGAGCCCGATGCGGGGCTAGATCCCAGGACCCTGAGATCATGACCTGAGCCGAAGGCAGAGGCTTTAACCCACTGAGCCACTCAGGCGCCCCATAAATGGAAATTTTATAATTACAGCGTAATGTGTTGAGGATATACAAAAGCTAAGCATAGTGCCAACCGGTCATTTTATAATTGTATTAAAAATAACCACCTAGGGCACCTCTGTGGCTCAGTTGGTTTAATATCCAACTCTTGATCTTAGCTCAGGTCTTGATCTCAGGGTAGTTAAGTTCAAGCTCTGCGTTGGGCTCCACGTTGGTCGTGAAGCCTAATTAAAACAAACGAACAAACAAAACAGCTACCAGACAGCAGAGGATTGGATATTCCGAGAGGGGTCTGACTGACTTCTCGGGTAAGACTTTGGTATAACTGGATACACAGTTATATACCGACTATGAATTCCGTTTCTAGCTTTCCTTTTGGTATCTGTGATTATGTTGAGCGCTGATGTTTTACCATCTGTCTCGCTGCACAGAGGCATTGAGGAATACGTTAATGTTTTGTAAAGACGTTCTGGTGAAATGCATTGTTTTGAGCCCCATGAATTGTTTATGCTTGATGATAGTAAAATAAGGCTGGTCCATAGGACAGGCACTGTGAGCTCTTTCTATAGTATGTCTGTTTTTTCCTTGATATCAGACTTTTTGCAGTGCCACTTTGCCTTGGTCTACCCCACACCAGGGGCAGGAATTGCCTGCCGGGCTCCACTGGTGACAGCATTGTGCTGTAAGTGGACCCCTAGAACCTAGGGGGCCCTGCAGTGATCAGATGAGTGCCTGTCGTTGGATAACTTAAACTATAATTGCCAGTGTGTGAAATGGGGAGGCTTGGATGCCTCCGCTTTAAAGCAGAGGTGTCAATTTAGAAATCATAATAGAGGTGTCATTTCAGAACACACAATTATTTTTTACAAAGAATAAGGGCTTGTCATCTCCCAGCCCAGGCATGCGCCAAGGCAGAGATCGGGGGCTTGCAGACAAGATTCAAAAATGAAGGCAATAGTGCATCCAAGTTTCTTTGGCCTTCTGCCTCTCCATCCTCCCGAAAACATTGCCCTCTTTCCCCTGTGAGGTCTCTTTTAGCAATATACCATCCCGGAGCATCTGTGGTAGTTTCCCAGGCAAGTCGCCAGCCTCTGACTTTATGATTTAATAGGCCTCCCAGGGACCAGGCTGCACTGCATTTATCAGGACAACTATGTCAGCACTTTAACCTGAGCAGCTTAAGTGACCAGAGGGATAAAGGGTGATATAAGCAGTTTCTGAAGACCTTATTCCTTCAAGAATTTTAGTGTGAGTTTTTGGATATCTAGCAACCTTGTCTGAATGTCATGGGGCCAGTGGGGGCAATCAGATATATCTTCTTGCTTATTCTTCCAAATCTACTTAGGACTGCTGATTTATTCACAGGCTTTTATTGGTTTCTTATTACATGTTAATTAGGAGTTTTGATGGGGACAGAAAGATGACTTGGACCCAGTACGTGCTTTCATGTGGCTTGCACTCTAGTAGCAGAGACAAAACATAGGTAACGATAGTACCTGGTGACTTGGCAGAAAATTTTTTTTAAGGTTTTATTTATTTATTTGACAGAGAGGCAGAAAAGGAATAGAAGCAGGGGGAATGGGAGAGGGAGAAGCAGGCTTCCCGAAGAGTGGGGTGCCCAACATGGGGCTCAATCCCAGGACTCTGGGATCATGACCTGAGCTGAAGGGAGATGCTCAACAACAGAGCCACCCAGGCGCCTCTGGCAGAGGCCTTTTAAGAGAGGTTTCAAAATGCAGTGGGGTCTTTGGGAAGAGAGTGTGAACTTTTGGATGGAGGAATCAGATGTTTGAGTTTTGAAGGATGTTTAAAGGCAGAAATGGGAAAAATAACTTTCCAGAAAGAAGCAATGACCAACCTAAATACATAGATGAGATGAGGGTATGTTTAGTTTTAGGTAGAGCAGTGCTCCTCAAAGTGGCCTGGAATTCCTGAAGTCAAAACCATTTTTGTGATAATGCTGAGGCACTCTTTGTCTTTTTCACTCTTGTTCTTCCAAAAGTGCCTATGGAATTTTTGCTCTGTGACATGTAATAAGGTTATCACTCTGGTGGTTAATGGAATGTGTGCTTGTGTTAAGAATGTCTCAATTTTAATTTCAAATGTAAATATTAAGAGATAAAACCCATATAAACAAAAGCTCATTGGGGTCCTCACTAATTTTTAAGAGTGTTAAAGGAGTTCTGAGACCAAAAAGGTTGAAACCCACCAGGCTAGAGTGTATCATATATCCAGAAGAAATGAGAGATTTGGCTGCAGAGCTTTGGAACCAGGCCGAGGAATTTAGATTTTATTTTCTAGGTAGAAGGGAGCTACTGGTTTTTGGTTTGGCTCCCCTGAACTGAAATAGCAGATGTCATCCAGACATCAAAGTCAGGCTGGGAAATTACTCTTTAGGCATGGGCCATCAGTGGCATCTTGGGTTCTTGGAGCAGGCTTTACATATCATATAGGTCACAGAGTCCTGGCAATTGATTTTTCCCAGTGATTAGAGGAGTTTTAAACATATTAATTTGCTTTAGGATATTGATTTTTTTCTGTGACCTAACAACTAGTTAAAAGAATATTTCCAGGATATAATTGTCAAGTAAGGAAGAGTCGTCACCGCCTTATTCATTCTGTCTAGACATATATAAAGGTACCCAAACTTTCTGCTTCTCACCTCTGATATCCATTGGATTTGAAATGAAAGTTCTTTTAGATGACCCAGCTCATCTGCCTTGATAACTTTGTTCTTTCCCAGAGCTTTCTTCCACTATTTTTTTTTTTAATTGTTTTCTTAGTCATCAAAGGATATACTGGATCTGGGGAACCCACGTGACATATCCAGAGTATTAATCAGGAAAGGAAGAAATAGCTGTAGTCATTTAAAATGTTAGTAATTTTACAGCTTGAAGTGTGTTTCTTTTGACTTTTGACAGGGTTTAATATTAATTTTGATGACTTTAGTGTGTAATACTTTAATTTCATGTTTTTCTGTTCCATTTCTTAGTGACTTCACTTTATCTTTCAAGGGATTTTATGTAAGCAAATATTTTAGAGGAGGGGGTAAGCAGATTTTTTTCTGTAAAGGAGCAGGTAGTGAGTATTTTAAGCATGTTCCTGTCAGGATTAACTCTGCCTTGCTAGCTCCAAAACAGCCACAGACAATATATAAATGAGTGGGTTATGGCCATGTTTGAATAAAACTTTATTTATAAAAACAGGCAGCTGGCTAGTTTACCAAACCTGCCATAGAGCATTAGGGCAATTTGCTGTTTTAAGAAATCCTTTTTAAGAAGTGAGTAATTCTTTTGAGAATGAAGAGTTTTCCTTTTAGTTTTCAGTGGTTTACTTTTTAGTTTTGCATATTGAATGTTTTTAATTTTTTTTAATGTTTTTAACTTTGAAATGATTTCAGACTGGCAGAAAAGTTGCAAAAATAGTGCAAAGAATTCCCATATACTCTTCACCCACATTCCCTAAATATTAGCATTTTACCACATTTGTGTTATCATTCTCTCTCTTTTGCTCTATGTATGAGTATGGTTATGCTTTTACATATTTATGGTTTTTATATTTATGTATTTGTGCTTATTCTTTTAAATGTATGGTTTTTATATTTATATATTTGTTTTTATTATATTCTTTCAAATGTTGGATTTTCTTAAAAGTTTGGCAGAGTAGTGGTCTTCAGACTTTAAAAAAAATACTTTTATTAGTAAAAGGCTTTTGAGCAATCTCTGCGCGTGTGTGTGTGTGTGTGTATTATATATTATGGTTATACATTATAAATAAAAAGTTCTGATATTTTCTTTCTATTCTCCAGTGGGTCAAAATACCACCAACACCTGTGTATCTCAGTTGGACGCCACTGGTACAGAGAATGAACCAGGCAAACTAGCAAAGAAAGAGGGGTTTTTTTGTGTTTGTTTTTTTCCTGTCAAGGGCTTCAGTGACTCTTGTGATTACAGGTCAGAATGAAATGGTAACTTCAAGCTTGAACAAGCTTGTCTGAGCCCCCTCCTAAGTCCTACCTAATTTCACATTATTGAGTTGCATGATATATGGTTAAGTCAAGTCACATTTGTGGTGGCCAGAGAAGAAGGCACACAGCTGCCATCTCGTCCCATTTTCTTATGTCATTTCTCCAGTGATGGCTGTTTGCAGGAAGCTAACTGTAGGAGAAAAAGATCTTTGCTTGAGGTTCCTAGGAATGGTGGTGACATTAACTCATGTGGTAGCTCTAGTTCTTTCGGTGTTCATCACCAATTGGAGAAGTCTTTTTTATTCCTTCAGAGAGTGTTTGTGTCGTAACTGAAGAGAACTCAATGTTTAATCAGTGATAAGTGTGTGGGGTGCTATTCATAGTAACTGGCTCTCCTGATTTTGTGTATTAGCAGTTAAAATGCCATATAAATGTGGCTTATATATGGCTTGCCAGTCCACTGTATTGCCTGGGGAGCACAAGTGGTGCCAGCAGATTTTGTAGTGAGTAGGCACAAGGGATGCATGTTCCAAAAGAACCTCATCAGGGACTCCCCAGAGACAAAGCTTAACATTTTGGTTTTACCCTGATTTAAAGAAGTCTTTCTAATTAAGATAGGAAGTTAGGGTGGGAAGTAGACTTTGCAGGATTATAAAATGGAATCATTTAAATTGAAATTCTCTAATCCAGACTCTTCTAGTTCAAGAATCTCCTTTACAGGATCCTTAAAATGTTGTCTCATCCCTCTGAATATGGACACTGCCTTAGCATAGTAGTAGTGGGTAATACTGGCTTTGGCTTCCTAACTTAGCAGCATCATTTTCCAGGCAGAAGTACTTAAGAAAGATATATGTTGGTCACTCTGCAGGATGCTCCTTGCCAAAGGGCTTCTGCTTACTAAGCAGCCATTTGGAGAATCACCTGATGGGGCTCAGTTATACTCAGGACTAACTCCATGAGCCTTTTGGGATGGACGGACTTCTAGGTGTTCAGGGAAGTCAGCTGCTCCCAGATCTCGCTTCCGTTCAACTCCTTCCCAATTCCTATAGAACTAATTAATTAGTAGTGGACAGATATTTATCTAAGATGGTATAAATGTCCTGAATAGATACTCTTCTCAAAATTTCACTTTTCTTCTTTTTCCAGTCTAGGTACCTCTCACTACCCCTTTCTCTCACAAACCTTCTGTAATTCAAGACTCAAAGATTTGCCATTATTTTATGTGCCCCAATGAAAGAAAAAAAATCCTGCCAGTTAAACTGTGTCAGGGATGCCCAGTTGGCTCAGTTGGTTAAGCATCTGCCTTGTGCTCAGGTCATGATCTCAGGGTCCTGGAATTCAGCCCTGTGTCGGGCTCCCTGCTCATCGGTGAGTCTGCTTTTCCCTCTCCCACTGCCCCCACCCTTCTCCTGCTTTCTCTCTCAAATAAATAAATTAAATCTTTAAAAAAAGTAAACTGTTTCATACAATTATAAGATGCATTCCGGTTTCAGACATGTTAAAATGAGAGGGTATCTCTTAGAATTGATGAGAAACAGCATTTCTGCTGCTGTCAACAGTGATATCATTGAAGATCCCAGACTGGAGGGATGTATTTTATTGCTTTCTTCTCTTCCTCCTGGTTACGTTGTAATATTCTCTTCCTTTAGTGGTTGGACTGCTTAACGTGAGTTGTATGGGGAGGTATTAGGCCTTGTTTAGATAGAAAGCATCATTTAACAGTTGGTTGTCCTGGGCAGGAAAGGTAGCAAGCCAGCTTGACAGGGCCTCTGCTGTTAGGGGAAATGCTTTGGAGAGCCAGTTGCTGGGATAAAGTGACTGCACATGACTATACCTAAAGCCAGCTGGTTTTAATAACAGTGAATTGAATTAACTCAATTGGAAAAGATTGGTAGCTGCTGTCCTTATCCTGCAGATCTGCTTTAAAGAAGAGTCTGGCAGGGAGCCGGAGACCTGTTCCCGGGAGAGCCAGGCAAGATGCTGCTGGAGAGGAACAATATGCATTTCTTTCTGAGACTATTTCCTTTGAAACGTGTTCTATGGCAGGATTTTGATTGGCTACCAAGGCACATTTGAGTTGGGAATCAGTGTGGCAGACACGGCAAACTGGGGGGTCCCTGGGCCACATTTATCAGATGTGTTTTAATTGGCCTTGTACAAAGAGGGAAAAAAAACATTTTAGCTAAAATTTAAGTCAGGAAATTTCATGGAAAAGTCCAGATTTCTGGCTTCCCTTAAAAAACAGGAAGAGCCAGCGATACTGAGCATTCTAGGTTGATCTCACAGTGGAAACATATGCACTTTTTACCTGCATGGTGAATGGAAGGTCCTACAGTACAGCATTGCAGTTTGAAGCATTTTGGAGTTGACCTTCTCTGGAGTCTTGGTGCTGTCACTTAATAGCGCCATGCACAGTGCCATAGACTTAACTTTTAGGTCCAGTGTTCTCATATTCGTGTAGTAATGCTTACCTTGCCAGGTTGTGGTGAGTTTTAAGTAAGAAGATACATATGAAGTGCTTAGTATTGGCCTGGCACCAAAAAAGTGCTCAATACAATGTGGGTGTATCGACATATGATCAGTTGAACTTATGATTGGGCTAGATTATGTAATTAAAGATTTTTGTCAGTTAAGAGAGCCTGAGAAGTACTCCTCACAAAAAAGGGTGTGGGCAGGGCAGAATGAGTAGAATATAAGGGGATGTGGATTAGGATAACATGGAGGAACTGAACACCAAGATAAATGTTGGCACTGCATGAATATCTCTGGGTATGCCTAATTTTCCCCTCCTGTGTTAATCCTGACCTCCTATTTGTCTGCTGGAGATACTGCAAACAGAAATAAGATCATGTCTCTGAAGCACTTTTTCATTTCTCACAGAAGAGCAGTATACGGCATAATATAGTAGCCATGTCCAGTGTGGGAGCTCTGTAGCTCATTTATTTATGTCTCTAAGTACTTAGTTTGTAGGAAGGGTGTGATCCCTGATAGCAGGTGTTAGCTAACTCCAAAGGGGGATGTTATTTATTTCTCCCCCCTATTTTTCCCGTATGAATGACCTCTGAGTTGGTAATTGACAGGGATTATTGCCATTTTTTTAATCTCTGCTAGGAGGCTGCTGGAGTCTTCCCTCATTTCATTATCCCGTTATGATGGAGCAGGATCCAGAGAGCACCCAATTTACCCAGACCCAGCGAGGTAAGGCCAAAGTGAGAAATGGCACTAGGTGGGGGGGAGGGACTGCCCTTGGGGTTGCCAAGCTGTTGGAAGCCCCATTCTGTGCCTCTCTGGTCCTGGTGCTCTTTTACTCTTTAGTTACAGTTTTGAGACAGGTGGTTCAGGTGATTGGGAAGTGTTGCAGGTAAGTGAACAGAACCTCTGGTGGCAGAGGGTTGTGACGAGCTCTTGTCTTTTGGGGCTCATTTCTGTAAGTGGAGCACTTAGAGGAGGGACCTGAGGAAGCCACAGGCAGAGTCACAGGATAGGCCTTTTTTTGCTGATCAGGGAGGCTGTTGCCATTCAGATTGCCAAAAGGGAAACAAGTTGTTATTAATAGGAAAATTACTTATGAATTAAAACTAACCAACTAACAGATAATTCTAGTTGCTCTCATTTGAGAGAGAATTTAGACTATCAAAAGGTAGAAGTCAAGCTCATTCAGATGTTCAGGTTTTGGATGTGACCTAAAGGGAGAGATGACTGACAAAAGGGTAACTAAATATAAAACAAGTTGGCATTTAAGTGTTTACCTTACATTGATCAGAAGATATTTGAAGAGTTCTCAGAGATTAAAAAAGCACTTAGACAAGTTCAAGACCCACCCTTACCTGATACTGGTGACTGAGGACCAAGGATGGGGTGTTGAGTTGATGTGTAACATTTATTTAAGGTGAGCAGCCCTTTGGTGTTGTCACAGCCAGACTTACTGATTCTGTTAATGACCTAGGTAGGGGATAACTTGCACATTATTTAAGTAATATCGGAGCAAGTTGTTGAGCTTTGCCAAAAGAAAAAATAATTTATAATTGTGGGGTTGACAAGTTAACAAATATAGGTTAGGTAAAGCTAAATGAGCTTTGCTTTACATTAAGAATTTCAAGTCTGGATAAGACTCGTAGACCAGTCTAGTTGATTCTAGGGATATTAAGTGATTTTGTTGTTGCTATGGTTATGTCATGATACTGAGCATTCTTTCTGAGAGACTAATGAAAGGATTGCCCCATTACCCCCTTATTTCCTTTTCCATACCCCCGAAATGGCAAATCCAGGATCAGAGAGAATATGGGGAGGCAGCTGAGATGATGACGACCGAACCGAGGAAGTTTATGTTGGTCTCTGATCACACTTGAGAGCAGTAAGCCGAAAATAAGAGAGATTTTATTCATCAATCTGATTACTCTGGAACACTGAGAAGAGAATTTCTTGCTATAAAAGAGTTTCTTTTAAGACAGCAGTGGGAATCTCATCCCCAGGATTTTTAACCTGACAAAGTTTAACAGTGATCCTTAAAGATCATTATTTGTTCTCCTTTCATGTAATAAATCTTTTATTTGCTCCCACTCAGATCTCTTTATCACAGAAAGTATCATACTTTGTGGTGTTGCTATTTTTACACTTTCCCTCTGAACACAGAATAGGTTTTCTTTGGAGGAGAAGGTATTCTTCCTTGAAGAAAACTCGTGGATTTATTTAAACATTTAAAATTTTTTACTTGAGACACCAGAATTTGGTGATTATCCAGCTTTCCAGTAGGAGGATGATTGCTAACTCATTACTGGTTGTTTAAATTTCTTTTTCCTCTTAGACTTCGCCATACACAATACATATAGGTCAAAGCCTTTATGGTACATTTCAGCATTCAGATCCTTAGCTTCCCTCTGGATACCTAAAAAGATGAGGCTAGGATGTACTTGCATTTGATAATTGTGCCAGGAATCCTTTTTTCTTTACCACTGATGCATAGTTTTGTAGCTTAAGGAATTCCTATCCTATGGTGAAATTAAACAGTTGGGGTTGCCTAGGGCTTAAATTGTGCCCTTACATAAAAGGGCAGTCTTTATTATTGTCTGCATCAACATTCTTTCTACTTCTATCACCAATAATACAATTTTCCCATTAGCTAGGGTGGGCTATCAACTGAGGAATGAGTGTACTTATAGTCACTTTTCAGAATCAGTTCCAAAAAAACAATCTTCATTCTGCTCTTGAAACGTTTTTTACATTCTTTTCTAGTCTGGTTGACTTGAGAATTTAACCATCAATGGTTGACTTCTGGAAGATTTCTGTATATTTAGTAGATATAGGAATAACTCAAGAGTGACTTTTGTCTCTTGAAATTTAGGATTCTTGATTCATCCTTGCAAAATGTATGGCGATGGGGGCCAATGGATGATGAAAGCTCCACACATTGAGATTTTTAAGAAATGATTCTTTTACTCTGATGATCTTGGCCAAGGCATCTGTGCATCCACTGCCCACCTGCTGTATAATTTGGATTCAGGGATGCCAAATGCAGTATATTATTCTATAACAAGGACTTTTTGAGTTCCAAAGATTGTCCTTTGGCCTGCTTGGGAATTCCATTTGGCGATTAGCCGGAAGGATACCACCTCTGATGACTGGCATTTCAGAGGTAGTCTTAGTTCCTGTAGCAGGTGACCATAGAATCTCTTTGGCCTGAGTCAGTAGATTTACTGAGATTTTCCCAGAAACTTTGTCCAGGGGTAATGAAAAGTTAGGCAGCAAGATTTTGTAAATGCTTTTCCCATCATTGGATGTAACTGTTACTATTTCCATTCTCAATCAGTTTTTCCAGTTTCCATTAAAAAAAATATATATATATATATATTCAAATATATATATATATTCAAATATATATATATATTCAAATATATATATTCAAATATTACAGAGGTTAAGATACCCAGGAATTCTCCCTAGGATTGCTGTGTTTCCTTTTAATTTTTTTATTCTAATTGAGAAATATGTATGTTTATATATATATATATATTAGTATATGCACACTATTCTTCCAGTTTTTCTCCCACTTAAATTTTTGTTTTAGAGAGTTTTTCTTTTGTGTATATAGGGATGGCTTATTTTTTTTAATAGCTACCTAGTGTTTCTTTGTACAGATATAGTTTATTTAATCCGTTGGTGGGCATTTGGGACATTTCCCAGTTTTCCCACTAATTTCCCACAAATTCCTGATGGAATTTTGTTGAGTTAAAGCGTGTGCCTCAGGCAAGTTCTAAGCCTAGAAATTTCTTAGTAATCCACTTAATATTTTATATAAAACATTTTTCTATCATTGTTCTCTCACGTTCTTAATGTGTAGCGATGTTGTGAAAGATGGAGGAGAGACTTGAGAAAGAAGGGAGTGTGGTGAATCGTATGGGACACTAGTCATTTTCATGGGATTATGAAGACACCAAGCCGCACTGGGAAGAATAGAGGTCTAGACTAATTATCCACTGAGCACGGCCATGGTAAGGGAGAGGAAAAAGGAGTAACTGTTGCCTTCTGCATTGCTAAGTGCCCACATAGCCTCTGATGCTCTGTTGTAAGAAATAGAAAAATCTTTTTTTCCCTGTTGGGTTTTGTTTTCCTGAGTATATTTTACTCTCTCTTTTGATCCTGAATATTTTCTCTGTGTCACAAATATCTGTGAATAATCCACAGAGCTGAGAGTTCAGAGAGCTCATTTTAGGGAGCTAGACAAATCCGGGCCTGTGTGGATTTGTTGGAGAAGAGCGACGTCCTGGTGAAGATGGTGCCTTCTTGAGTCATGCCCGGTTTGCCATCTCCTGGCCTCTTTTCCCCTGTATATAATGGAAGAAGGGCTGGCCTATAGATGATTGCTATGGTCTCTTTTCATTTCTCATAGTTTGAGTATGGATGATTGAAGAAGGCCGTGAATCTGTGTGAAGGGAACCCTGAGAAGCTACGAGGGGTCCCTTAAGAAGCTAAAAGGGAAGGTCCAGTGTTATCCCCTTAGCAGGGGCCAGCTGTTGAGCAGCCCATGACTGATTAAACAGCCTCTTTGCCTTCTCTCAGAACAGAAACACTGGTGGTAGTCTGATAAGCATATTGTGCAGTACAGACCTCCTGGTGAGTTAAATGCCCTTTATTTTTCATGTCTCCGGAGTTCGCCTCAGCAGAGAGATGCCATGGGAGAGCTGCATTTACTGTCTTTCACAGTCTTCCCCGCATTAGTGCTAGTGTGTGTTTGTCCATCTCTGTCTCTCTCAGATTATCTCCTGCTGCATACTACGCCCAGAGGATGATCCAGTATCTCTCCCGGAGAGACAGTATTCGCCAGCGCTCCATGCGCTATCAGCAGAACCGTCTCCGTTCTTCCACCTCCTCCTCTTCCTCAGACAACCAGGGCCCATCAGTAGAGGGAACCGACTTGGAGTTTGAGGACTTTGAGTAAGTACCTCCTCAGCTTGCTTTCTTCCCTCTCCTCCCAAGCTGTGTGTGCTTCCAGGTTGACCACTGTCCAAGCAGCAGTGGTTGACATTTTTGCTTCCACCCCCTGAGTTATTATTTATGAGTAATAGGATGGGGTGAGGGCAAGGGGGTTAAAAGGGCTCAGGACCCCCCCACCTCTGGCAGTTGTGCTGCTGACTCACCAGAGCCTGTGGGGAGAGGCAGACCATTGGCCCCAGGCCAGGCTGGAGAAGACGGCTGCCACTCTGTAGGCAACGCTTTTATTTCCCTTTTGCATGAACAATGGCTGTGGAAGTGCTTTTCATAGCCTGTCTTCACAGCATCAGGGAGACAGGATGGTTGGTATTTTTCTCTTTAGCAGAGTAGGTATAGAGGGTATAGAGATTAGAAATAATGAGAATACTCAGATTTCCCCAAGGACAGTTCCTCTTAGTACCCTTGAATCACACGGATTCTTAGAGGTCCTACTCCATTGCCTCAACTTTCTCCCTCCCCACACCTCTCCCATAAGGATCCCTTGAAAGTTGCCTGTCGGATCAACGTGGTGGCTTAAGAGGTGATTACTTGCTTTTCTAGGGTTTTTGAGTGGTTGATTGGAGGGCGGGGGTGAGCTAAAGGAGCAGGGTCAGCCCCCCACACAGGATTAAACACCTCCGTCTCACTGCTGTGTTTGAATTCTCTGACCTGCTGCTCCTGACCTTTCTAGCCATTCACTGTGTTTCTTTCCATTCTAAAAGCTTTCCTGGCTTGTATCTAATTGGACATTTGGCTCTTGTTTGGATTCCTATATTTTGATATTCTCAAGCATGCAAAATGAGTGAGAGAGAGAGGTGGTTAAGACTTATTTTTTTCTCCTTTTGTATTGGAATAGGACAGCCTGTCAGTCATTTTCCTTTTTTCCCCCTCTCCATCTTGACATAGCCTGGGTCAGGTCTGGGATGTTAAGGATTCTTGCCTCTCTTTCGACCTTCTGTTGCCTTGAGCTGAATGGATAGTTCCCCAAGGGCCACCTTGCAATAGAGCTTTAAGATGCGTTGGAGAACTCTCTGCCAAAGACGACTAAGAAGGTGGAAACAGCCTTTGTACCAATTTGCCTTCCTGATATGATTCTTAAAGACACTAGCAATTGTGTACTTGGAAGCAGAAGGCAGACTGAATGGGCGGTTCATTTGTCTGGGGAAGATGTAAACGTGAAAGAAATGCGGGGATGCCCTGAAGCAGATGTGGTGGAATGTGGAGCAGGGGTGCTGGTCCTCTCTCATCGGCGGCCCTCTGGCTCCCCGCCTGTGTCGTTCTCCCCCCAGTCCACTCTAGGGTAAGGTGGATGCATATACTGGCCGTGAGGGGGAAGGGAGTCTGCACTCCCTGCATACCCACCAGGAGTGAAATATGTTCCCCAGCAGGTTGTGATTATTTTTCCAGCACCGAGGTCTGTTCAGGGAAGCAGTTTCAAGTACATGCCAAGGCTGCTAGGACTTAGTACCACTTAAAAGCCTCAGTAATCCTGGGGAGCTCTGGGAGTCAACGCAGATAACATAGCCCCCCTCCATGCACATTTGGAAGGCTGTGTTACCTCTTTGCAGTGGTGAAACGTGGCGCTGATGTCTTTGAGCTGTATCTTGCCTCGTGACTTGTCCTTCACAATGGAGTTCTGGGTTAGTTTAAAATGTTCTGTTCTCATCTTACCTTCTCTTTCTTCTGCTACCACCTCCTCCCTCTCCCCTTCCTTCTCCCTTGATTTTCCTGTGTCAGACTGCCTCCTCCTTGTGCTCCCCACAGCCCACCTGTGCTCTCACCTCCCCCCTGGCTTCAGCACGACCTGAATTTACATTGCCTTCTTCACCTTTCCTGCACTGACTTAACCATTGTTTCTTCTTAAGGGTCTTCCGTGGCTCCCTGTTTAGTAACAATGGCCTGATTTCTCTCATGTCCCTCTGAAGGTCCCTCACAGGTTGTTTGCCTTTCTTTTTGGGCTGATGCAGACCGTAGTCTTGTTTTGAATAGCAGCTATGGATTAGTCACTTCAGTATTAGTAAGTAGTCCAAGTCTCCTAGTGAAGGAAGTTGCTAGCTGGTTGATGCTGAGTTACTATCTGTTCATTCTTTGTTTCCTTCCCTGCCCTCCTCCTTCCAGTTGTAAACTGAGTGTGGCTTGTGGTTACTCCTCTTCTCTTAATTTTGAAGTGCCCTAAGGCTTAAGTGAGTGAGAAATGAGGGATTGTACCAGCCCATTTTAATTTCTCTGCCCCAATCCTTTTCCTTTTCCATTTCCTTTGATAACTGGAAGGAAAATCAGAAGGTTATACAGTCATCATTTATAGTTATTTTCAGGTACAGAGAGGCAGGTAAGTTAGACAGGGCCTGGAATCTTCCTAATACTTAGGGTGCCATTAAGAGAGACTGGTCTACTGGTTTCTTCGCCTTCATAGTATACCACGATCCTTCCTGCCTTTGCCTCCCACTTCAACATCTTCGGCTCTCTTCCCATTTGCTAAGCCAAGGATCATTTTGCCATTCTCTACCTTGTCCCATCTAGGTGTATAGAGTCGCCAGATCCCATCTTTTTTGGTTCTTTTCAGTCATCTATTGAATGAAAGGTATCAGCTATAATAATATTTTTCATATGTATACTAATTTATAACATAGAAAACATTTGTAATATATATAAATACATTAATATACTTTATATATATATTTAAAATCTTGTTTAATCCTTAATATCCTAATGAGATACTTACTCCATTGTAGTATTTTTTTAAATGAGGATACAGAGAAAAACAAAATCAGACATGTCTGAGATTTGAGAATAGGAGCAAACATATTTAGCATCTGGCTTTTATTGTCCTGCAGATAGATAGATTTATTTATTTATTTATAGATTTTACTTATTTACTTGACAAGAGCAAGAGAGCACAAGCAAGGGGAACAATAGAGGGAGAGGGAGAAGCAGGCTTCCCTCTGAGCAGGGAGTCCAGTGCGGGGCTTGATCCCAGGACCCAAACCAAAGGCAGATGCTTAACTGACTAAGACACCTGGTTAAGCGTCTGCCTTCGGCCCAGGTCAGATCCCAGCGTCCTGGGATCGAGCCCCGCATCGGGCTCCCTGCTCCGCGGGAAGCCTGCTTCTCCCGCTACCATTCCCTCTGCTTGTGTCCCCTCTCTCGCTGTGTTTCTCGCTGTCAAATAAATAAAATCTTAAAAAAAAAAAAAAAAAAATGGAGTGCTTGGGTGGCTCAATTGGTTAAGCATCTGCTCTTGATTTCAGCTCAGGTTATGATCTCAGGGTCATGAGAGCGAGCCCTACGTCGGTTCTGCACTCAGTGAGGAGTCTGCTTAATACTCTCTCTCTCTGCAACGCGCCCCCCCACCCTACATGTACTTTCTCTCTCTCTCAAATAAATAAATAGATCTTTAAAAATGAATAAATAAAATAAAAACTTTATAAATGTTGTAGAACCACATTTGAGCTCTTGCTCCCTGAATTTGCTGTGGAAGAAAACTATCCAGATTTCTCTCTAGGGAGGGTAGCTTTGAAGTTTGGTCAGCATCAGGTTAAATTTTCGTTCTTTTCTGGATTAGTGACCATCTACCCAGGCAGGCATCTTCTGCCATTCATGTCTCTCTGCAGCCAGGATTGAGACTGCACAGTCCCTGTATTTATCAAAATGCACAAACAGGACATCCAGAAACTCACTGTCAGAAGGTCTGCTCTGAAGCATTCAGCATCTGTCTTTGCATAAAGATGTTCACAAGCAGAGTAAAGGTGTGGCTGCCCCTGACATTGCTGTCTGCCTGCTTTTGAGCCTAGACCACCTGCTAGAATGTAGAAAGCAAATAAGCGTAAGGAAAAATGCCATTTTAATTTTCGCCATCCCTTTGGAAAGAGAGGGAGGCTTTTATGAAGCACTGTGGTTTAGTACTGTGTTCTAGTAGTTACTGAGTCCTGCACCAGAGGTGGCATGTGTCTGTTGTTCTTACTACCCTCACCGCCTTCCTCTTGTTAGCTTTTATTCTAAATGCAATTACAATCCCAGAATCATTCCTACCCTTCTTGTGTCTTTTTGTAACTGCTTTGCCTTCCAAGGCAAAGAATCCCCAGAGCCATCCAGGCGCCCCTATACTGCAGATTTAAAAAGCTTTAAAAATGAAGTGCCTGGGTGTCTCCATTGGTTAAGCATCTGACTCTTGATTTTGGCTCAGGTCATGATCTCAGCGT
Organism: Procyon lotor; assembly: GCA_028646535.1. NCBI lineage: Eukaryota > Metazoa > Chordata > Mammalia > Carnivora > Procyonidae > Procyon > Procyon lotor. The sequence goes on from CM053613.1 coordinate 11,084,598, forward strand.
CATGAGATCGAGCCCTGTGTCAGGCTCTGCACTCAGGGGGAACTAGAGAAGCTTCAGATTGGATCAGTCGCAAATATCTCCACCAACATACCAGCCAGAGGGGAATTATATTCATTTCTTAAAATTGTTGCTTGCACAGAAGAGAGCAAGTTCTTCATTTACCGTTGTGACACTGGGCTGACTTTGGAAAAACATCTCAGTGAGAATTCTAGTCTTTCAGCCTTAAGATGAAATCACTTTAGGTCTATTACATTTGTTTTCTTCGTTCTTCCAATGTATTTGAATTTTTACCCGGAAATGCATATAGTGACCAAACAGGCAAAGATGTTTCACTGTATGACAGTCATTTCTAGGTGCCAAAAGTGGGTTCTGGTTCCTTAGTTTGACATGAAGTGTTGTGATAGGACCACATATACATACGCAGCCTCGTGCAGGAAGAGCTTCTCCTTTTATGGTCTCCCTGCTAGACACCTTCTGGCAAGGAAGTTATTAAAAGGTCTTTTTGGTATGTGATGTGGCTGAGGGTTCTGAAGGCTGTCACTCAGCTCTGCCATCTAATTGGGCTGGCATAAGTGAAGTTTCTTCCCTTGAGTTCAGCATTTAATATTTTTCACCTGCCCTTTTGCTTTAACTGAAATTTAGTTGAGCCATGGCAAAGAAAATATGTTAAAACCAAATAGTACTTCTGTTATCTGTGTATAGGTGAAATCTTGGCAGCAGCTTTGTGAGACTCCTATCTTTGCTCCAAGTTCTTGCAGCTAGGATTTCTGGTGGAGTGAAGCTACGTGTCCTTGGTAGTACTTTCTCCTGCTCTCTCTTTTGTGCTCAGAATTTCCAGGACTCCTGTGGGAGTCAGCGACTACTAATAACAGATACATAATGGTAGCCAAGAAAGGGAAGGGTAAATCTTTAGAGTGTTCTTGTCTACTTTATTTTGAAGAGGAGTTGCCTTTGTTCCTTCCTTTGACTTACAAACCATAAGCTCTTTGATATTAGAAATACAAGAGAATTCTAAGGAAACACACTTTAAAGTTACTCTCTTTATAGACTGGAACCTGCTAGAAGAGTCAGGAATCAGGCATAGAAGAATAGAAGTAGTTCCTCAAGTGGGATGAGATAAGAAACAGTTCTCTTCCTTTTTATCAGAGAGTTTTAAATAATTTCACTTCCTTGATTTTTGTAGTGGTTGATTGTTTTTTTATAAGGTGGGCTTATAAAAGAGAAAGTTCTATGTCTTTTTTTTTTTTTTTTTAAGATTATTTATTTATTTATTTGACAGAGAGAGATCAGGCAGGCAGAGAGGCAGGCAGAGAGAGAAGGAAGCAGGTTCCCTTCTGAGCAGAGAGCCCGATGCGGGGCTCGATCCCAGGACCCTGAGATCATGACCCGAGCTGAAGGCAGAGGCTTTAACCCACTGAGCCACCCAGGCGCCCGAGAAAGTTCTATGTCTTAAAATAGGACTGTCACTTCTAGATATACTTGGGAGAGAGACAAATAAATGCATAGTCATAGAAACTTGAAATAGCATAGAATATTTCAGAAATTCCCTTGTTGATAAGTTTGGCTAGACTGTAAAGTCCCAGCTATGTGGCAGGAGATGAGCTCCGAGAGTTAGGGCGGCACCAGATCTTTGGTGAATCTTGTGTACCTTGCAAAGGAGGTGAACTTTATCTTGTAGGTGAAGGGAGTCATTGAAGAGTTTTAGGCTATGAAATAATATGAGCAGATTTTTATATAATAACTTACAAGACAGACTGTAATAAGGTAGCACTAAAGTACAGAGCAGCATTCTCTGAAGGGAAGAGAGTATTTGGGCAGATATGAGGAGGCTCCCTGGGTTTCAGCGGGGTGGACAGACTGCATAGGACTTTGATGAATTGATGTGGCGGATGAGAGTAGGGAAGGAGATTCTAGGAGATTGAAAGGGAATAGCTTAAGTAGAAGCCCAGAGACAGAAGATTTACAGGGTTTGTTTGGGGGGACCCTGAATAGAGCTACAGAGTGTTTGTAATGCGAGAGAGAAAATCAGAAAGGCCTGAACTGAGGGCCTGGAATGCCTGGCTGAGAAGTTTGGACTTTATTCTTATCTGGGGGCAGCCATTACTGAAGACATATTTGAGGCAGCTACCTCTGACAGCATTCATTAGGGTGACCTAAAGTGGCAGGTATATATCTGGAGGGATGCAGGAAAACCAGTTAGGAAGCAGTGGGCAGAATACAGGAGAGGACATCTGAGGACTGGACGTTATGTGTTGGGTGTAAGAGGCCCGATGTTTTCTAAGAGTGGGGCCAGATTGTGAACCTTCCTGGGAAATGAGCTTCGAGAGCTCAGCTGTCTCACTTCCTGCTTCTCCAAGTGAAATGTTGCCTGAGTCCTTTTCAACTCCTACTTGAGCCAGTTTTGAACTAAGTTGGTAAAACAGCAAGTGACTCCTGGAGCAGCTGTGGTGGGAACTGGGATCACTTGTCAGTGCCCGCTGCCCCCCTCGCCTGACAACTCTTGTCCTGGGAATTGCCCTGGGTTCTGGTGTTGGCCGAGCCAAATTTGTCGTTTGATTTTGGGCAAGTCCCTTTCCCACCCTAGGCCTCAGTGTCTGGTCTGTAAAGTCAGAGGGGATGATCTCTGAAGTTTAGCCCTGAAGTGCTCAGATCTTTGTGAGAGCTGACTACCTTAGATGAACTTCCCTTGTGTTCAGGAGAGGCAGAATAATGAAGAGTCTCAGAGAAGTGAGGAGACTTCCTGGGGATTAGGAACAGGATATCTGGCACCTGGAGACCCCCAACATATTTCTAAAATATATGCCTACCTGAATTCTAGCTCTTGCCTGAGGATTTTGAGCCTATTGCTTAGAAATATAGACTATTGCTTGGCAACTTCAGAATTAGCATTCTTTCTGGGCAAGTAAAATACACATGAATATTTATTATGAGGAATGCTAGAAGAGAAAGAAAACGGAATATGTATGGGTCGTACTTGGGAATAGCATGGGAAAACACAGAAGGAAAGAATTAAACAGCCACGCCGGCAGGGTCGGGGGAGGAGGACATAACCACTTAGAGACAGAGATCTGTATTTTTAACATAAAATGTACCATAGAAATATGGAATGTATGCAGGTGAAATTAAAGGTAGAATAAGGGAGGAGAGGAATTTGTAAACGGTAATTATCTTTCTCCTTAGGAAAAAGTTAAGGCTCCACAGTTCCAACAGATATGTGCTCTTAGGAATGCCCTGTGAATGACACCCATGGACCCTGTGCCTTCCTGCCAGAAATCTAAGCCCTTACATGTGTGCACAGTCCTTGGCAGTAGAGACAGGGCTCTCGGTTTCTTACCAAGAGCACCCAGGTAATGAAAGGACTTGTACATCCAGGGACAGGAATACCAACTAGGCCTTCTATTGTCTGGAGATTGAGTAAAAACAGAAGAGCATAGGAAAACACTCATTTTTTAAATAGATTAATTTTCAGCTAAGTCAACTGTGTGTTGTCGAGAGGACAATGACCTCATGAGCTCTTTGCTGCAAGAGCTTCATTTATAAAGGCCCGAGTCAGAGCCTTTTGTCATAAGGAGTAATGACAACCTGACTGTCTGGTCAGGACTCAGACAGCAGTCTGTAGGTGTGGTTTTCATTCCTTTAAGTTACAGCCTATCTCTGAGGCAATTAATCCCAGGCATTTAGCAAGAGTTGCTGCTGTGTGTCTCTCCCTTGTTCCAGAGATGCATTTATTTGGCGTTTGTCTTGGATGCCTTATTGTTTGAAGGGTGTTTTTTTCCTTATAAAATCTTCTACAAGAAAATCTTATTTTCTTACCCCTCTGAGAGTTAATCAGAGATGCACAGAATTCAACAACTGGGAAAGCCATTAATAACTCCGCCAGCTTCTGTCCTGCTGGCTTAAAGGCAGCTTCTGGCTGATGAAATTGATGAGGATTTCTCTGGTGTTTCCCTGAAATGCATTCTGGTGACAGAGTCCTCCTGTGAGGGAGGAGCAGTACCAGCATATTTGCATATTCTGCTCCTTACTGGCTTGGTTTGTTTGCTTTTTTTTCTAAGTCTGCTTGGGAGAGGGCTGGCAAAGGGCTGTCTTCCCTTAGGCCCCGGTAAGCAGCACCTTCCACCATTTCTAAGGTAAACGAGTCTGTCAGGATCTGCATTTACCCCCTGTTCATCTGGCAGACAGCCTCCAGGCTGTACATTCAGGCTCTGCCTTACTCACTTGGCCTCCTTCAGCCTGTGCAACCTTGCCTCACATTGGTCTTATATTCAGCACTGAAGTGACTGGCAGAGTCTGTGTGGCTTTGTAAATGCAACATTATGTTAAGTACTTTTAAGTCTTCGCTCTTTTCTTGGAACTGTTAGCACTCACTCTCCCTCTCCCCTTCCGTTTCCCATCCCTGCTGCAGATATGCTATGCACTGAAATTGGTTTCCTCGCCAGAACTCCTTACTTCTGAATCGTCCCTTCTTTCTAGACTACAGAATCTAGGGTCATAAGTTGTTCTTTTCACCTCTAATTTATTTGGAGCCTTGCCTGTAGTCAGGGATTTTTGTGGTCAGTACTAATGCCCAGAACCTTTATCCCTCTCCTTGCTTCACTTGTACTGCGGTCGAACATTCTGGCCTTTGCCACCTTTCCCACTCCTGTTTTCAGGGTTTTTCCTGGAACAGCGTTTGAGCTGTTTTCTCCTGGCAAACAGGAGATGTTCTTTGTTGTTCTCTCCTCTCGCTGTGTATTTACCGCTTTCCACAGTTTTCTGATCGTTCTGAGACCTGTGTTCTCATTCCTCTCCTTCTATACTCAAGTTCTCAATGCTTTTAATTTGAAGTCTTCTCTGTATTTTATTGAGATGCCATTTGGCTCCTATTTCTCGACATCATTTGTCAGGATGTTAAGCTGAGGACCAGCAGATACATCTCCACTCACTTAACGTATGACATCTTTCATGTTCAATGTGACCGTTAGTCTGAGACTTTGTGTCTGAGTTAGCTGATCTCATTTGTATTTTTCCAAACATCTCTCAGTAATCTCTGAATACTATAAAGCCATTATCTCTGGCCGTGTTTCGTGTCCCACCCCCCTTTTTCCAATGGAGGGAAAAACTGAATCAGAAAGGAGTTGATTGGGGGTGCCTGGATGGCTCAGTTGGTTAAGTGTATGACTCTTGTTTTAGGCTCAGGGCATGATCTCAGGGTCATGAATTCAAGCCCCGAGTTAGGCTCCATGCTGAGTGTAGAGCCTGATAAAGATTCTCTCTCTTCTTCCCCTCCCCATCCTGCTTGTGCACGCTCTCTCTCTTAAAAAAAAGAAGGAAGGAAAGAAAGGAGTTGATTGATTGTTGGTTTTACTAACAATGAAAAGAGGTTTGTGAATTATGTCGAAGGAGCCCAGATTTCCCCCCATCCCTGATGTATTTATTTGTCCATTTTTCTAAACTGTCTCCCTGTGTCCTTTCACCAAGCCCTGTGCCATCTTTGAGCACTGGCAACTGCTAGTCACTATGATCTAGTGCACTGGCTTTTCCTTCCCTGCTCTTCAGCCCTGCTGACACCAGATAGAATGCTGTTGTCTAGAGGGGAGGGATCTTTGGACTTTGCAGAAGCCAGTTGTCAGCTCCACAGTGTGATTGATTCTGGGAAGGCAGCTCCCTCTCAGAGCTATGGAGGAAGCACTTATATTTATCCCATGGTGCTCCTTTCCCTGGCTTAGTTTCTTTCTTTTTTTAAATTAACATATAATGTATTATTTGTTTCAGGGGTACAGGTCTGTGATTCATCAGCCTTACACAATTCACAGCACTCACCATAGCACATACCCTCCCCAATGTCCATCACCAGCCACCTGATCCTTCCCACCCACCTCCCCTCCAGCAGCCCTCAGTTTGTTTCTTGACATTAAGAGTCTTTTACGGTTTGTCTTCCTTTCCGGTTTCTTCTTGTTTCATTTTTCCTTCCCTTCCCCTATGATCCTCTGGCTTGTTTCTCAAATTCCCTGTTTCAGAGATATCATATGATAATTGTCTTTCTCTGATTGACTTATTTTGCTTAGCATAATAGCCTCTAGTTCCATCTACGTCATTGCAAATGGCAAGATTTTTTTGATGGCTGCATAATAGTTGTGTGTGTTTGTGTGTGTGTGTACACACGACACAAAGACATCATAGAGAGACAGTGCACATCTTCTTTATCCATTCATCTATTGATGGACATATAGGCTCTTTCCATAGTTTGGCTATTGTGGACATTGCTGCCATAAACATTAGGGTGCACGTGCCCCTTCGGATCACTACATTTGTAATAATACCCAGCAGTGCAGTTGCTGGATCATGGAGTAGCTCTAGTTTCAACTTTTTGAGGAACTTCCATACTGTTTTCCAGAGTGGCTGCACCAGCTTGCATTCCCACCAACAGTGTAGGAGGGTTCCCCTTTCTCCACATCTTTGCCAACACCTGTGGTTTCCTGACTTGTTAATTTTAGCCATTCTGATTGATGTGAGGTGGTATTTCACTGTGGTTTTGATTTGTATTTCCCTGATGCCCAGTGATGTTGAGCCCTTTTTCATGTGTCTGTTGGCCATTTGGATATCTTCTTTGCAGAAATGTCTCCTTGGCTTAGTTTCTAACCTTTTTGAGGCTTAGGATCTTTTTTAACTTCAGAATGTTTTCTGACTTTTCTCATGATGATTAACTATATTTTTAGTGTCCGTGGATAAGTAAGATATGCTGTTATGAAAAGCTATCGTGAATTCATTTGTACTTTTTTTTTTTGAAGATTTTATTTATTTATTTGACAGAGAGAGATCACAAGTAGGCAGGCAGAGAGCAAGGGGGAAGCAGGCTCCCCGCTGAGCAGAGAGCCCAATGTGGAGCTCCATCCCAGGACTCTGAGATCATAACCTGAGCCGAAGGCAGAGGCTTAACCCACTGAGCCACCCAGGCGCCCCTCATTTGTACTTTTTTTTATAAAGATCTATTTATTTGAGAGAGAGAGAGAGAACATGAGTGAGCCTGGGGAGGGGCAGGGGCAGAGGGAGAGAGAAAATCCCGGAATCTCAAGCAGACTTCCCCACTGCCCACCCTCCCTGAGCTGGGAGCCTGACTCCAAGCTTGAGATCATGACCTGAGCGAAAATCAAGAGTTGGATGCTCCTCTAACTGAGCCACACAGCACTCCTCATGTGTACACTAAGGTGAATTGGGGGGGCACCTGGGTGGCTAAGTCTTTTGAGCATCTGCCTTTGGCTCAGGTCATGGTCCCAGGGTCCTGGGATCGAGCCCCGCATCAGGCTCCCTGCTCGGCGGGGAGCCTGCTTCTCCCTCTCCCACTCCCACCGCTTGTGTTCCCTCTCTCGCTGTCTCTCTCTCTCTCTCTCTCTCTCTCTCTGTCAAATAAATAAATAAATAAATAAATCTTTAAAAAAAAAAAGTGAATTGGTACTTTGATCAAAATTTGAAGCTACATATATTTGAAAAATAATAATATGCTTAATTTGAGAGTTATCTTATTTGTTTGATATTCATCTTTTCCTGTTTACAAGTGGCTACCAAGATCTTGTAACAATTTATGGGCTCCCCAGAGCTGCAGTCTACTGGTCAGGAACTTCTGATTTCATTGTTCTTTTTAATAGCCGTTTTTACTTTCCTCATAGTCTCTTCTTTTCTCTCCCTCTCTCTCTGTTTCTTTCTCTCTCTCTCCCCTTGCCTCTCCCTTCATCTGTAGAGTTTCAAGTCAAGGGGATATGATATGTTAAGGAAAACAATAGTATGTCTTCTCTTTTGGGAAAATAAAGAGCAAGTACTGACTTTTAATGGATCAGCTTCCAATATCTCTGATATTGATTTCTCTGTTAATGCTCAGCATCCAATCCCACTAAGATATAAAAACCTTCCTAGGCGTTCATTTCTGGCTCGTAAAGCTCCCAGTGGTCCTTTTGAAAGCTAAAGTATTGTCTTAACTTTGGTTCCAGGGCCAGTTTGAAGATATCTCATTAAGTTGAGGATAATCTAAAGGGAGAATTCAGAAAAAGTACCAAATCAAGCTTTCAGAGGTTCATTTATTTTGTGGAGTTGGTTAAGCAACTAATTAACTGCACTGTCCAGCCAGTGCCCTTTGGCTTATTGTTCCTTTGATGCGTTAGGAACTAAGCCACATGAAGTCCCTGTCTTCTTGTAGGAGGTAGTGAAGTATAGTGGAAAGAGCAAGGGCTTCAGAATCAGATATGCCTTGAATCCTGCCTTAACCACTTACTGGTTGTGTGACCTTGGGCATTTGCCTTTCTAGGTCCTTAGTTTCCATATCTGTAAAACAAAGCTAATAATAAATACTTTATGGGATAGTTAGGATTAAATAGGATAACTTGTTAATAACCTTTATATTGAAACTTGGTATTTAATAAATGGTGGTTATTATTATTGCTTTAACAGACCATGAAGAAAACACCTAGCCTTCTTTTTTGTTTTTTTTTTTTTACTCAAATGCTCTGGATTGCATTGTCTCATACTCCTTATCATTGCGAATTTTGCAATCCCTAAAAAAAGGGATTGCCTAGTCTTTTTCTTGTGTTGTTTTACTTTCACTTTTCATGAGTGATATTGTTTTCCCCCACATCAAAGACCTAAACTGACTCATTTAGAGATAACCATTTGCTGAATGAAGTTGATGGGGGAATTTTTTTCTTCCTTCAAGATTCCCCAGAGCCAAAGTTTCTCTGCATCTTTCAATCTAGAAAAAGTTTATGTATTTCCATTCCCGGTCCCTTGGAAGATCTGAGCTTGACTCCAGTTTCATATGCTACAGGGTTCAGAGGTCACATTAACTCATGAAAAGTCATCCTCCTTCTTACTGAACTGTCAGCAAATGCTCATAAATCTTTTAGTTGAGGTACTCCAGAAATGTAGTATTATTAATGTGTCATCCAAATTAGTAAGCAACCAGATGACTGATTTCTTTGGGATCTTCACTTAAGTGTAGGAATTTTGTTTGGAGGATGTTTGTCTTTTGGGCTGATGGCTGGTTCTGTTTTAGTGACTCTCTTATATGTAGTCTTTTTGTTTTCTCCAGGGACAATGGTGACAGATCTAGGCACCGAGCTCCACGCAATGCCCGGATGTCTGCACCTTCACTTGGACGCTTCGTTCCAAGGTAAGAACTGGGTGGTCAGCCTTTATGAGGGAGCCTTTATGAGAGCCTGGGATTTTGTTTTTAAACCTACTTTCTGGACTTTGGGTTCCGTATCTGGAATTATTTCTTAATGAGTCTGCAATCTAGCCATGCCACCTAAAGACTTGACAGGAGATGATTGGCCATAATGAAAAGAGATAGAAGAGTGGCCTGGGGAGTATCCTATTCAAGACTAGAAGCCCTGCGAAACTGCAGAAGAAAGATTAGGAAGGAGATACAAGTCTGCAGAAGGACAAATTCCAGAAATTTTTACAATGTGCTGGGCTTCTGTGGATCCCTAAGTTTAGTGGATCCCTTAGCCTTGATTGTTGGGGGTAGGTGGATAGTATATCTTCTTTGTTTTATGGTAATCTTTCATAGGCTTTTCACACATGGTTCTTCTTTTAGGCGTTTCTTGCTGCCTGAGTACTTGCCTTATGCGGGGATTTTTCATGAACGTGGACAGCCTGGCTTGGCAACTCACTCTTCTGTTAACAGGGTCCTGGCAGGTAAGGAAATGTTTCTTTGGAATTTGAAAAGTTGAAGGGGCAGGGAGCCAGATAAAGCTTTCTCTTCCTTTACCTATGATGATGTGATGGTATCTTGGCATCTGGCTGAAAACTCTGTTTTGAGGTCTTATACCCAGTTCCTTACTTCAAGGCAGGAAACTAGAATGGAGTGAACCTGTTTATCTTGCCCATTCCCACTTCCTTCAAACATCTTTTTAAAAAAAATGTATATTTAAATTCTTTGTTTCTTAATCCAGCAATTGGATTCTAGCTATGCTTTTAATGGAATGATAAAGGTGTCTTGTTCATGTTTTGGTTGGTGAGATACTCATGAACCAGATCCTGTGATTTAATTAGGAGTTTAATGCACACCTCTTCAACCCTTCACTCATCTGCCAGCAGATGGAGTTTCCAGGCACTGTGGAATCTTCCAGGGAAGGAGGAGGAGGAGAAGAGACTTATAGGGCTATCTCAGAAACCTCAGAAACAGAAGATGGGCTGGACGAGCCCAGCTGAGGCAGTTTTATGAATAGCTCAGCAGCCAATGTTTTTGGCCTAAGCTACATAATGTGACGAGGCTCTAAGATGTAGTATGTGCTGCTGCTTCTGGACAGTGTCTAGAGAAAGAAAGCAGAATTCTGGTTTTTTCTGATCAAGGTTATTTCCCCATCACACTCTTTCCTCCACTTCCCCCTCACCTCTACTGCCAACCTCTAAATTTATGTATGTGAAGGCATAAAAGGTATAAAAATCAATCCACATTTACGTGTGTCTTAAATTAGCATCTATTAGAAATTTCTTAAAGACACTATGTTTTAGAAAATCTGGGCTATGTGGTGGTAAAGGTAGGAAGGGATCTGGATGAGGCAGTAACGCTGTCAGCCTGGGAGAATGTGATTTCTAACCAAGCTGCTGTGACAGCTGGAAGGCCACAGGATCTCTGGCCCCCCTTAGGCAAGACTATCCTTGACCCAGTGTCAAGGCCTAGGAGTCCTAGAAAACTTCAGTGGTTTCTCTGCTAGCCACCAGACTCTTTGTCAGCCCCGCCTTGGTGCTGGAGCAGACTACATCTGGTCCCCTGACGAGCTTACCTAGTGGGTAAACAGACGCCATGCCTTGGTGCCTCCCCATGCTTGGTGTTCCTGTGTGGCTTGGCTGGTGGCATGTGGAAGCTCCTAACTGGCAGATGATCTCTTGCTGCCAGGCAGTACTACAGAGCTCTTCTCCACCCTGTGTTCCAGACGTCTGCCTCCATCACCCCACACAGCACCTCCTGTTCCTCTACTGCTAGAACATCTCTGTTTCCTTGGCATTTAGCTTTGCTTAGGAAGAGCTGTATGCTTATTTCTCCCTTAGACTTAAGGACGCTACTGCCATTTCCTGTTTTCTGCTTTTTGCCCAGAGGTCTGATCCCCAAGTGGCCCACTTTTACTTATGGATCCTTTTGAATATAGGGGTTGTGTTCCAGCAGGCAGTTGTTAACAGATACGAAATCTACTGAGAAAAGTTCTCTAGCAAAGAATGCAAAGTATCTCAAGGGGAAGGAAATCTAGATTCTCAGGAACCTCACTCTTGAATTAGGTTAGCAGATGGTTTCCATTCACAATTAAACCAGTTTCTTCTGTTTTCTGAAGGTACATGTTAAAGAGAGCCTGTTGGTCTTTTTGTAAAGGCCTTCATCATTTGTAGATACAGGTTTCCTCTGCTATCAAAAAGTGGAGTGTCCTACAGAACCTTTTGCAAGCCCAAATGGCGCAAAGCAAAGAAGCAATTACCATTAATTTATATGGAAAAAATTTGTAGTGTACCTAAACCCCAAAAATAACGTCTCTTAGGCTTTTCTGATACCTCAGGACACATCTTGCTAATGGACGCACAGAATAAATTGAGATAAAGCATAGATGTGCTCACAGACACAGTTCAAAGCTGTGGCAGCTTGATGCTCAGAGCTCATGCTGCCCCTGTAACAGTGCATTGTAAAGCAAGTGCTGAACGCTATTTTCACTTTTCTCCTCTTTTCATAAGAGTGAAAATCCTCTTCAGATTTCCTTCAGTTAGTGAAAACAAGGTACTAATGTAGGTCTTTTGTAAAACTGAAGTGGTGTAACACCATCTTTCAAGAAGCGATGGGGGCCGGGGGAGGGGGTACCTGTGTTTGGGTGTGGAAGAAACTAAAGCCTGGAAGACTAACTTGTCCAGAGTGATACAGCTAGAAGTTTAGGAGACAGAACTGAACAGGGCAGTGTGACTCCAAAGCTTCCTAGTCTGCCTCCCTCCCTACAGTTATTTTAAAAGACAAAGCATCAAAATAGCTTGCTTCTTCTAGGACCTTAATCTAGAAGAGGGAAAGAGCTCCCAGGGAACTTGGCTGATTTCCAGGGTTTTTCTTAATTGCATTAATTCCTCTGTTTTTAGTTATTTATTTTTATATATTTTTTATTTTTTTTAAAAGATATTTATTTGTCAGAGAGAGCACAAGCACACAAGCAAAGGAACAGCAGGCAGAGGGAGAAGCAGGCTCCCCACTGAGCAGGGAGCCTGATGTGGGACTCGATCCTAGGACCTGGGATCATGACCTGAGCCAAAGGCAGACACTTAACCAACTGAGCCATCCAGGCGTCCCTAATTCCTCCTTTTAAGTGGTTTCTAGACATAGCCTTTTATGACCCAGTGGTGCTTGCTGAGGAAAATCATTATGTCATAGCCCTTTTTTTTTTTTTTTTTTTTTTGAGTCTTCTAGCCCTCATGGATGCAGATTTTTGCTTTTTATTAAATTTACTGAGATCATGTAATAGAGCTCCTGTAATAACGGCTTTTGGATTGAAAGACAAATTGGCTTGTTAGCGGTAAGCACTCCCAGTTTTCTTGGAAAGGCAGTTTCACGTGTGTGATTAGAATGAGGTTGTAGTAGTCTCAAAACAATTATATTCAACAGGTGTTTGTTGCGTAGCTATGTGCTTGGCACTGTTCTAGGCTATCAGAGTGAATAGGAGGCATGATTCTTGTCCTCCTTTAGCTCAAAGTCTAGATGGTTGACCATACCCCAATCTGCTGTTTGGTTCTTAGCTCCAAACATCAAGCCAAGTCTTTTTTTTTTTTTTTTTTAATTTTTATTTATTTGAGAGAGAGAGAAATCATGAGCAGAGGGAGGGGCAAAAAGAGGGGGCAGAGGGAGAGGCAGGCTTCCCACTGAGCAAGGAGCCCAATGCAGGGCTCGATCCCAGGACTCTGGGATCATGACCTGAGCTGAAAGCAGGTGTTTAACTGACTGAATCACCCAAGTGCCCTAAAGCCAAACCTTTTGAAAAGTGAATGCATTTTTACAAAGGTGAAGCATATACACTCCTACAGTTTTGGGAGGTGTGACCAGTACCGTGGTGGCAAATGAGTCTCTGTGGACTATAGCCAAAGCCATTCAGAGTCATCAACAAAAAATGAATTTGCAGATAATTAAGATCCATTCTGCCCACTTCCTTGCACATGAACCCGAGAGTGATAATAGAAAACAGAAGCTACTACAAAGAAGTGTTTTGATTGTTAATTTTCATCTCTTCCTCTTTATCTTGGTGCCTTTCCCACAATTCTGTAGGTTCCTGGTGGCCTGTAGTCACCCATCTACCCATACCATGCCCCTTCTTTAGCAACACAAATTCTGAACCTATACTTAAAGCAGTATAAGTAAATTTAAAGCTACTGCAACTCTACCAGGTATATTTCTGAGGAACACACAGAAGTCTGGGGAGCTCCCCCTGCTGACTTTTTAGTAGATAGCTCTAGGTCCGTGCAGTAACAGCCGCTGATAATAAAGAAGGACATAAAGTTAATGACTGCCTACAATCAACCCGTGCTGTCCTAAGTGCTTTCCCGTATATTACCTCCTATAATCATTATGGCAACCCTGTGAAGTAGATCATCCATTTCCATTCTGCAAGGAAGAAAACTGACTTTCAGAGAAGTTAGGTCACTTGCCCAATATAACACAGTGGGGGGCCAACCTAGAACTTTAAACCAGTTCTGTCTGCCCGACTCATAATCTTCTGTGGCATATTTTGCCTGAGTTCAAGTAGGGGGTATCTGCCAAAAGGCTCATAAGCTTACAGTATTTTTCTGCATGTTTGAGGCCTTATAAAAGTGAAATGAGAAGTCCTGGCATTTGACATCTTCCTGGTAATTGCTGGAAGAACAAAAAACTTCTGAGGATAGAGACCTGGGTAATGTAGGGTATTAGTTATATGTCCTGCCTAATCTTTTTGACTATCATCCTAATGAGCATCTGTTCCCAGCAGATGTGGGCCTGATGTACTTAATTTAGTGTTTTGATTAAAATCAATGGGAAGTGTCAGGATTTTCTTGCTCCTTGCCACAGGTCATTGGGGCCTGGTTGAGTGTCCTGGGCTGTAGATGGCTTTGTGCCCAGTCATCCTAATTTTTCTAATTGCCCAGTCATCCTTATTTTTCTCTTAAAAAAAAAATCTCTTTTCTCTTTGACCCACTAGGCGTTTAGGAGTGTGTTCTTCAATTTTCACATATTTGTGAATTTCCCAAATCTCCTTTTGTTGTTGGTTTCTTATTTAATATCACTGTGGTGTATGATTTCAGTTACCTTAAATTTATTGAAACCCGTTTTATGGCTTAGCACATGGTCTGTCCTGGCGAATGTTACCTGTGTGCTTGAAAAGAATGTGTATTCTGTTGTTTTTGTGTGGAGTGTGCTGTAGATGTTAGGGAGATCTACTTAGCTGATAGTGTTGTTCAAGTTTTGTATATCCTTGCTGATTTTTGGTCTAGTTGTCCTATCTTTTGTTAAGACTGAGGTATTGAAATTTCTAATTATTATTGGTGAATTGTGTATTTCTCCCTTTAGTTTTGTCAGGTTTTCCCTTATATACTTTGAGACCTTGTTGTTAGGTACATGTATTTTTATATTCGTTATGCCTTTGTGATGAATTTAACTCTTTTATCATTATAAAATGTCATTATAATAAATGCCTCTCTGTTTCTAGCAAGTTTTTATTTTTTATTTTATTATTATTTATTTATTTATTTATTTTTAAAAATTTCTTTACTTTGACAGAGAGAGATCACAAGTAGGCAGAGAGGCAGGCAGAGGGAGGGGGGATGCAGGCTCCCTGCTGAGCAGAGAGCCCGATGCAGGGCTCTATCTCAGGACCCCAGGATCATGACCTGAGCCGAAGGCAGAGGCTTTAACCCCTGAACCACCCAGCCGCCCCTCTAGCAATAGTCTTTAAATCTATTTTTTTTACATTAGTGTAACTACTCCAGCTCTTTTATTCCTGTTGATTGTGTAATATATATATTTTTCTATCCTTTTAACTTTTAACGTATTTATTTTTTTCAGTCTAAGTAGGTCTCTTATAGAAAGCATATACAATTGACCTTTGAACAATGCAGGAGTTAAGGGCACCGACCCCCATGTAGTTGAAAATCTGTGTATAACTTTCGACACCCAAAAAACATAGTTACTAATAGCCTACTGTTGACAGGAAGCCTTACTAATAATATGAACAGTCGATTAGCACATTATTTTGTGTATTGTATGTATTTTATACTGTATTCTTATAAGCCAGAGAAAAAAATGTTATGTAGAAAATAAGGAAGAGAAAATACATTTATAAGTTGTGGGTAAGACAGAGCTACCTCTTTTGTAAGACTTTTCTTTTCCTTGTTAATTTATTTTTGGTTGTCTTTTGCCTCTTAGATATTCCCCATTTCCCTGGTACCCTAGTGAATTACTTTTAGGAGGCCTCTCTGGTCTAGTTTGGCCATGTGGGTGGGTATCTGGGGCCCTGGGCTTGCTGACTTTTACGAAGTAGCCTGATTTCTCAACCCAATAGCATAGCTTTCTAATACAACAGATTGCCTAATATACTAGATCTTTGCTTGAATTGGCAGATTTGGGAAGGATGAACAGTATGTGTGAATACGGTTGAGGGCCATCATAGTATACTTAAATGAGTATGAACATAAATGAATAATATGGTGTTGGACTGTTTATCTCCATGGCTGGACCCTTTATTTCCATGTCCTGTACCTCTCTGGTACCTAGTAGCCAGGCAAATAAAGTGAGTGACACATTCCAACTCAACATCAATTAAGACGGCTGTTTATAAACCCCAGATAAATGGACAATTAGTAGTGGCTGTACTAGCTAATGCTCCTTTAATAATTAACCCAATTACCTTTCATTCTGCTCCAGTGATGAAAGTGAAGGCAATAAGGGGCTGGCTTGGTTGCCTGGGAAACAGAGAAGTAAATTCAACACTCCTTCCAGAGAACCCAGCCTTCCCAGACAGACAGCTTACAGCACCCAGGACTTTTACTTGCTTGGTGTCCACCAGTCACTGGAGCACTGGCATCCTCTCTACCTCAGTCTTTTTTTTTAAGATTTATTTATTTATTTGACAGAGAGAGATCAGGCAGGCAGAGAGCAGCAGGGGGGGGGGGGAATTCATAATTTTCATAAAATTATGAATTTGTGTTTTAAAGAGTTTTGTAGGTGATCATGATGTACTTTAAAATTTGAGAACTCACTGAGCTAGGAGCAGATGCAGGGGAAGCAGGGTCCCCACTGAGCAGAGAGCCTGATGTGGGGCTCGATCTCAGGACTCTGAGATCATGACCTGAGCAGAAGGCAGAGGCTTTAACCCACTGAGCCACCCAGGTGCCCCTCTACCTCAGTCTTTTACTTTATCTCCTTACACTGCTAGTGAGAAGTGTGCTTACTGAGAACCAGGGTCTTGGTTTCTAAACTGAATTGCCTGTGCTGCTTTAGCTTTTTTAGGGAAAAATACTGGGCTTTGTCAATGAACTTTTCTATCCCTTTTATGTTACGTGACTAAGTTTTTCTGTGCCTCTGTCTCTCCTCCAGGAAATTTCCTCTTGATCTTTCCCCACTCACTGATGCTTCCCCACCTGTGCCTTTTCTCTACTGTCATTTTGAAGTGTATGTAGCGCTTTTCTAAATGCTTAGCATTTTCCAGGGCACTTTGGGTCTTATGAAAGAATTAAATGGTTCTGCCCATAGGGAGTTGACAGTCTAGCCAGGGAGTGGCCTGATTTTCTATTTTGTTTTGGTCCTGCTACTTAAAAAAAAAATAATAATAATTAAAAAAATAATTTCCCTGGGACTTTAACTGCCAATTCTGATAGATTATCTAAGGAGGATGCAGCTCAAACACAATGTGTCCAAAGGGTTTATATCTTTTGGTACAGTTTGAAGAAACTTTAAATGTGTCCCCATTTTTCTTTCAAATGGGTCTGTGAGGATGAATAAGTGGGAGTTTGGGGAGGTGAGCTGCCATTTATAGTATATAGTCTGCTTGGGAGGCATTATAGCAAAATGTTTGAGTTTGGGCTCTAGAGCCAGGCTATCTAGGTTCAGATATTCATTCTGCTACTTCCTAGCAATGTGGTCTTGATTAATTTATTTTACCTTTTGGGCGCCTCAATTTCTTCATCTGTAAAATGGGCATAAGAATAGTTCCTAGCTTATAGGATTGTCTCAAGGATTGAAAGAGTTAAATGAGTGAAATTAAATGAACGAAACACTTAAAATAGTATTTTTTGATACACAAGTATTCAGTAGGTGTTAGCTATTATCATTATTATGATTTTTGTTATAAATTTTGGAGAGCACTATGAGTTAGAGCTATGCCAGTCTCCTCATTGATTATAACCTTGCTTATCTCTCACTGTTTCTCTGTGTTCTTCCCAAGTGGGGCTCTTCCTGGGTCCCAAGCAAGACTTTTCACCTTTTGCTATGGATAGTGAGTTGAAAATACTGTAGACCCTTTGTTCTATGGTACCAGCAGATGGTAACCTGAGAGTCCTTGTGTTGATAATTTGACAGTCTAGTGTGTCCTCTGTTGCCTATAGTCATGTCCCCCAAGCAGAGAATAGAGCAGTCACAAAGTTCGCATATGACAGACTATTTTCTGTCCCCCATCAGGACTTTGGTTGGTAAAATGAGCCTCTACTCAGCAGACCAAGTGTTTGCTTTTGTGTACCCATGGCAACATGAGATTGAGATCTTGAAGTGTAGTTTCTGGACCAGTACCATCATTACCTTGGAAAGTGTTATAAATGCAAATCCTTAGGTCCTACCCCAGACCTACCGAATCAGAAACTCTGGTTGTAGGCCCCAGGAATTTGTGTTTTAAAGAGTTTTGTAGGTGATCATGATGTACTTTAAAATTTGAGAACTCACTGAGCTAGAAGCAGATGCAGAGACAGAGGCATGGGAAGAGATGAGGTGGTAATACCAGGAACCCGAGATACATTAGTGCTGATGAGACCCTGTCGGTTAACTCTTCTTCATGTGGAGCTGTTAATAATGGGGAAGTGTGAATGAATGCGTAATTACATACAGAGTACTCAGCTGCTATATCAGCCATTTTGATTCAGTGAGCATTTATTGAACTTCTCTTGTTTGTATGGTAGAGTGTTAGGTATCCAGATCGATGATCTCTGCCCTCTAAAGCTTACCATCTACTAAGTTGGTATTGGGCCAAATGCTAGACTAGAAGTATAAACAGAAAGCTCAGCACCTTACAGTATTTCTGCAGCAGAAAGTGAGAATTGACCTATAACCTCTCTCCTAACATTTAAAAAAATAATTTATTTATTTGAGATAGAGAGTGAGACAGAGCACAAGCCATGGGACAGAGAGAGAGGGAAAGCCAGGCTCCCCACAGAGCAGGGAGCCTGATGTGGGACTTGATCTCAGGACCCTGGGATCATGACCCGAGCAGAAGGCAGACGATTAACCAACTTGAGGCACCCAGGCACCCTTCTCTCCCAACTTCTTAACCAACTTTCCACCTGTTACTTTTCCTTCTCCCGAAAAGAGAAATGTTAATGTCAGCTTATCTGGATTGAGACCCAACTGTTTACTTGTACTTTAAGCTGTCTGTATTCTGGGACTTCCCTAGACATAGAGTGATCTCAAAGTTTATTAAGTCCTGTGGTTGTGTACTCCTTAGAAATACTAGTCATTGGGCGCCTGAGTGGCTCAGTGGGTTAAAGCCTCTGCCTTCGGCTCAGGTCATGATCTCAGGGTCTTGGGATCGAGCCCCGCATCGGGCTCTCTGCTCAGCAGGGAGCCTGCTTCCCTCTCTCTCTGCCTGCCTCTTTGCCTGCTTGTGATGTCTCTCTCTCCCTCTCTCTCTGTCAAATAAATAAATAAAATCTTAAAAAAAAAAAATTACTAGTCATTTTGAAGGTGCCAACTGAAGATGGCCTCTAATTTTAAGTACTCGCTGTAATGCCAGAACCTTTACTTCTCTCTTAGGTTATGTTTGTTTTGTGCTTTGACATGTTTTGCGACCCCTCAAAACAAATGGTACAGTATAGAAATCTGCAGAGGAGATGTGAGGAAAGAAAAAGCTAAAATGTGAGGTCAAAGCTCATATTTTTTAGTGGAAGCAGTAGCCAATCTCCACTTTATTTAAGATTAGAGATCTTCTACAGTCCCTCGAAAGATTTGGAACAAGCCTTTTGCTGTCCCATCTACTCCATCAGTTTTACCCACATGATCAGTATAAATGCTGGAAGCTAATAAACCATGCTAACCTTCCACCTCCTTCTTTTTAAAACTCTAAGCTCACATAAGCTTTTCTTTCTCTTTTTCTTTATGAGCTCAAGCAGCCTCATTTATTCCAAACTGGGCTGGAAATGCCATGGAAGCTGGCAGACAGCACCTCTCACCCTCTTTACCAAAGTAGAGCCAACCTGTGGGTGTTAATTTCCTTTCTTTAACAACTGCTGATCCACAAGGCCAACTCTTCCCCAGGGTCCTTGTGCCACTCAACTGGAAGCCAAGAGCAAGCACGGATATCTTGGTATAAGCCATGATATGGAAAGAGGATCCTGCAGGTAGGTGACCAGGGACCTTTTGGAGTGTTGAGACTCCCTGAAGGTGGTTCTTTTGGCCGGGAGTTAATTTTCACCCCAGAGCCAGATAGTTACCCTGTAACCATAGTTTTTCATTATTACAGGGCTACTGAGATCGGTCCCTTGGTTTGTCCTAAGCCCAGTTCACTGCAGCTATATACACCGTGCAGAAGAGGCCCAGCTTCACTCCTGTTATTTTGAGCAGTGGGACTATATTCTTTGGGAATGCCTGCCTGGCAATAAACTCAGGATTTTTACTCTTGAGGCTTATGGCTGGTGAAGCACATGCCAGAAGTATTTCCTCCTAAGCAGAGAATTTAACTAGTCTAGGTTACAAAGGAACAGAGAGAAACGTGAACAGGAGGTAAAAGGTCAGAGCTCCTAGTGGGAACAAGGGTATTGTTCAGCAAGGTGAGGTGTGCTTTAAGCGTGTGAGGAGGGTATATCACTTACTTTCATAAATAAATCTGGCTAGAAAGGTAAATTTTCTCCGGAATCTGCCATATTTGCCAGTGACTGCTATGGTAATCCTAGTAGTTTTTTCAACAGCAAGATTCCCACGGTCTTTTTATTATGGTTTCCCTTGGGCTGGTAACATAAATGAAAGGACTGACATGGAAGTATGCACAGTCTGTCCTGCCTATGGAAGTTTTACCTGGGCAAATATGGCAGAGGCTGTGCTGGTTCTATAGTAGAACTTAAAATTACTGAACATTACCCTGCATGCTGAACTGGCAAAAGGGTGTGAAAAGAAAGAATGTAGTAAGTCAAGCTTAGATTTGACCAAGAGCTAATATGAGATCACATTTGCAAAATGTAATGGCTGTGGAATATGGTGTAAAAACAAAACAAACCAAAAAACGTAAGGGCATTTACTATATGCCAAGTACTATTTTAAGCACTTCTCACATATTCACTTAATCTTCACATTCTAGTAATGTCCTGTTTCTACTCATTTTTGCAGATGAGGACACTTAGGCATAGAAGGATTAACTGATTTGCCCAAGACCACAGCTAGTACTTGACAGAGTGGGAATTGGGGATGCGAGCAGTCTGGCTTTAGATGGGGACTTTTCAAACAGAACCATCATGGGGTATGGGTGACTCCTTGTTGGTAGAAAAACAGACTGAAATTTAAACCCTGGCCTTACTTTAAAGAGAACAAAAATAATTTGTTTGGTTCCCAAGACTGCTACTGGGGAGGGGGCTATGAATTCGGCTATATTCTTGTTGCAGCTCCTTTCCCCTAGAAAGGGGGCCCTGTAGAATTACATTTCCAAACAATGAATCCTGAAGAGGTAATTACACTGTTGCCATCCCATTGGGAAGAAGGCTGGGGCGGTGATTACATTCCAAAACAAAGCTGTTCGGGTATAATTGCACTGTGCTGCTCTTATCAGTCTGGGGAAGGCAGGCCTCTGGTCTCCATCCTCATTTGTTTTTGAGATGAAATCCGAGTAGCATTCAATTAATAGGCAAGACCCAGGCACAGGGAAGTCAGCCAAAAGAACCAAGAAGACATTAACTTGCTATTGCATTTTCCTTCTACTTGAGTTCTGCAGACCTTTAAGTATCAGCAGATTTGAGGGAGAGCCCATTTGACAAAATGTATTTGCTACTAATGAAGGGTTAGAGACCCCTACTTAGAGGCTGTGCCCCAAAGCCCTCATTGGTCTTTGTGCAAAGACGAGATGGTTGGGTAACAGTGAAATTTCCTTCTTCCATGGGCAGCTTTTGCTCTATCAAAAGATGGCCGGCCCCTCTTTCAATTATTTCTCTAAGACTTCTAGCATATATATTTTTTCATATATGTGGCTTCTAGTCATGGATCGAAAAGATCCTCTATGGTTCTGTTGAGATTGTAAGACTGACTTTTGTTAAATTTCAGCAATGATCTCTAGATCTGGCCTGGAAGAAGAAACAACACTAATTTAATTGTTCTATGTTATGATTCAGAGAGCACAAAACGGCTGATGGCCTCTTAGGCATGCTTGTAGGGTAAGGATGGATGTTATCAGGCTGTGGGTTGCACAGATCCTTCAGAAGTGGTGTAGCCTTGGGGTATCTGGCTGGCTTAGTAGTCAGTAGAGCCTGTGACTCTTGATCTCAGGGTTGGGAGTTCGAGCCCCACAATGGCTGTAGAGATTTCTTAAAAAAATTTTAAAAACTGGTGTAGCCTTGGCCATTACATCAGTTAGCTCTGTCTGCCTCACCAGCCACCCCAAAATTTATTGGCTTAAACCAGCATATATTTTTCTCGAAATTCTGTGGGTTCAGTGTGCAGTTTATCTGGTCTGGGCTGACTTGGCTGCTGTTTGTGGTCAGTTGGTGGCTTGACTGGATATTTATGGTCTTGATGTATAGGCAGAATAATGGCTTACCAAAGACCTCCACATCCTAATTCCTAGAACCTGTGAATATGTTACTTTCTGTGGAAGCAGAAACTATACAGATCTGATTAAAGTTACAGATTTTAAGTTGTGGGGAGGAATTATCTGTATGGACCCCCATTCTAATGAAATGAGCCCTTAAAAGGGGAAGAGAAAGGATAGTCAAAAGCCATGCAATGATAGAAGATGGGAATGGCCCTCAGCTAACAATCAACAAGGAAATGAGCACCTCAATCCTGTAATTGCAGGGAACTGAATTCTGCCAGCAACCCAAATGAGCAGGGAAATAGATCATCCTTTAGAGCCTCCAGAAAGGAATCACCTTGATTTTAGCCCCATGAGGACCCACATTGGATTTCTGACCTGCAGAATTGAAAGCTAGTAAATTTATGTTAAGCCATTAAGTTTGTAGTAATTTCTAATGGTAGCCATAGAAAACTAATATACAGGGGCACCTGGGTGGCGTTAAAGCCTCTGCCTTCAGCTCAGGTCATGATCTCAGGGTCCTGGGATCGAGCCCCGCATCGGGCTCTCTGCTCAGCAGGGATCCTGCTTCCCCCTCTATCTCTGCCTGCCCCTCTGCCTACTTGTGATCTCTCTCTCTCTCTCTCTGTCAAATAAATAAAATTTTTAAAAAGAAAAGAAAACTAATATACAGATGGCTTCATGGAGATATCTGGCAGTTTTAGCCTCAGCTGGGATGATTTATCTCTTTCCTGTTCACCATTAAGTTAATTCATGCTTCTTCACCTAGAGTCTCCGGATTCCAAAGAGAAATAAGAAAGGTCAGGCGTCAATGCAGAAGCACATTTCAAGGCTCTGGTTATGTCACTTTTGTTGTTCCATCAGCTAAAGCAAGCCATATGGCTAAGCCTAGAGTCAGAGAGGGCACTCTTGGAGGTGAATACAGGGAGAATTAACTCATTAATGGCAATTATTGTAACATTGTACCGTAACTAAGTAGATTTTTGAGATCTGTGGTAGCCTGGTAGCTCACTCTAAACAAATTGCCTCTCTCTTTTTTTTTTTTGTTAAAGTGTCTTTACATATACTTGAAAGTTTCAGCATACCAAAAGATATAGATGTATAGATTTGGAACTTCAGAGAAACATCTTGGCTTAGATCATTATTAGGATTATTCAGAGAGACATGAATTTAGGAATTACATCCAAATATGAAACTGGATCCTGGTTTTCTAGACATAATGTTTCAAAGAACCTACCTTTTCTCTTTCTCTGGGTGTTTTCTGGAATGTAGCCCTCTATTTCTGTGTGCTGGAGGGTGAAAAGATGTGCAGAAGAGATCTGTGGGTGGGTTGGGCCCTTTGGGACCACATCTATTTCTGTGTAGGAGTAAGACTGGCAGAATTAACAGTACGAGCATTTACTAAATCGGCTGTCAGTGAACCCGTACCTGTGGCATCATTTATAATCTGCAGCTCCTTTAACAGAAGCAGCTTGGAAGAAGAGTTCCTGAATAATAAGGCAAGGGATCCTTGGTGCCCAGACACTGGCATGTTGTGCTTTTTTATACCAGCAGTTGGGAGGAGCTAGAATTGAGTTCTTCTCAAGCACAGGATTTAGCTTTTGTTTGACTTTATTGACGAGACTGGTAAACAAAACAAAATACTATGTTACGGGCTGTGGATGTGAATGCATGGATTGGACCTCAGGCACATAGAGGCAAGTTTCATATTCACCAGTGATTCTTTTAGGACTTCCTTGATGTTCTTTCAGAGCCATCTCAATGACTAGTAGGATGTAGGCTCCGCTGCAGGTGAGCCCTGGATTTTGTATTGGGTAATTTTGTTCAAAATGGGACAGCCTATGTACAAGAGAGGTGTATACTTACCATTGGGGATTTTAGCTGGCTTTGATGAAGCTCAACAGGGCACCAAGTGTGCTTATTAAACGTCTCCTTGCCCTGCCTGTGAGCTCAGTCAAGATTCAGGAAAGGACCATGAGGCAGAAAGGGAGGTGCTGCCACAAATTGAAATGTACACGTGTGACCATGTTTGCTGCTAGGAAGTGAAGAGAAGTGATATAGGCAGCTGAGCCTGGAATGGGGAAGATGCAGATTCTGCTCCCAAGACGAGGGGGAGCAGTGGTGTACCTCGGGAAGGAAGAACAGCACTAAGAATGGAAATGTACAGACTGTTTAAGGAACTTATCTCTTACTGCCTGATAAGAGGCTCGAGTCTGTGGTGATGAGATCCAGCCAATATCCTTCTTTTCTT
>CM053613.1:11109301-11137916 GCA_028646535.1 Procyon lotor
TTTTTTTTTTTTTTAAAGATTTTATTTATTTGACAGAGAGAAACACAGCGAGAGAGGGAACACAAGCAGAGGGAATGGTAGCGGGAGAAGCAGGCTTCCCGCAGAGCGGAGAGCCCGATGCGGGGCTCGATCCCAGGCCCCTGGGATCTGACCTGGGCCGAAGGCAGACGCTTAACGACTGAGCCACCCAGGCGCCCCAACCTTTTTTTTTTTTTTTAAAGATTTTATTTATTTATTTGACAGAGAGAGATCACAAGTAGGCAGAGGCAGACAGAAGGGGGGGGAGAAGCAGGCTCCCCGCTGAGCAGAGAGCCCTATGTGGGGGCTTGATCTCAGGATCCTGAGACATGACCTGAGCTGAAGGCAGAGGCTTTAACCCACTGAGCCACCCAGGTGCCCCTCTTTTTCCATTTTAAATATTTTATTTATTTGAGAGAGAGAAAAAGAGAGAGCACGAGCAGCAGGGAGGGGCAGAGGCAGAGGGAGAATCTGACTCCCCACTGAGCAGGGAGTCCATGGAGGGGCTTGATCCCAGGATCATGAGATCTTGACCTGAGCAGGAAGGCAGATGCTTAACCTACTGAGCCACTCAGGCACCCCCGAGAGGGACTTTTTTGTTGTGTAATTAATAAACTCAGTCAAAGTCTATTATAAACGAATACAGGTGAGATTAAGATTCAGCCTACCTCCCAAAGATATGCATGTCTCTTTTCTAGTTTATCAACCTAGAACCTAGGCTTTAAACGGTTGATTCTTTCACTTATGGTCTCCTTTGGCTTTGGTGTTCTTAAATGTTGAACATTAGCAAATCTCTGGGAATCACCCATACTGCTTGCTTTTGAGAAAACAAAGGTTTGAATTCTTTTAATCCTGCTTAATCCTTTGTATTCCAGATTATACCTAGCATTGAGCCCTGGAGGCTGTCTGCCACCTAGGTCAACTAGGATTTAAAGTTAATCGAGTTCCTATTCCACTCTCAGAAGGATCTAATGTACTTTATTATTTATTTATTTATGCTCTTGATAAGACTTTTTTCCCATTTAACAATATATTCGATCCACCTCGACTCATTTTCTCCTCTCCTCTACACACTCAGGTTGATTCTATGAGAACATAGTGTGGTCCCCTCCTCATGTTATAGATCTGTGGAACATCTCAAGTTGAGCTTTAAAATTTCCATTTCTTAACTATATACTGTATTTGTTCTCTTCTGAACTTTTTATTTTTAAGATTCTATTTACTTGACAGAGAGAGATCACAAGTAGGCAGAGAGGCAGGCAGAGAGAGAGGGGGAAGCAGGCTCCCTGCTGAGCAGAGAGCCCGATGTGGGGCTTGATCCCAGGACCCTGAGATCATGACTCGAGCTGAAGGCAGAGGCTTTAACCCACTGAGCCACCCAGGCACCCCAGTGCTGGGAAATTTTTAACAGGAAAAAAATTAAGTTAACTTCATTAAGAATCCTTCCAGGTTCAATTATTTTCCTACCTTTTCAGTACTTTGAATTACTGTTGTTACTCTGTATTCAGAAGTACTAGATTTTGAGTGATTCATTACATCACTGTCACAGTTTTCCCACAAGTAACTGGAAAATAATTAGCTTTGTTCTATGATAAAGCTTTAAGCCAAAATATGTCAATAGAATATTTATCCTATCAAATATGTCACAAAAATGCAAGCTATCACTTCTCTAGTTTTCCTTGTGTCTCTTCTACCACCACCAGTAGAAGTTCCTGCTACTCAAACCAGACTTCATTAGTCTCCTTTTCCTCAACAACTTGGAGAAGTTTAATGTCTTTCCAGTTTTGGCTCACTTAGATCAAGTCAGTCATCTCTTCCTGACTATCATAAAGGCTGTCATTCTGTTGTGAGACGGGAGGATGTAGCCCTTAATGAGTGCCTTTGGCACTGTTTATCAGTTGTTTACTTCCCAGTGATGTTGCATTAAAGTTCTAATTAACCACTAAATTTAAGTTGACTTCTTAGTTGAGGCAGCTTTTCCTTTCCTGAAGATGGGCACGCTTTTGTTGCATGGCCTAGCACACTGGCATGCCACCAAGTTTAGATCAGTGTATAAAATGCACATTTGCTAAATTTTTTTTTTTTAATTGTTGAGTTAGGAACTGGGGAAGTCACACACGTGTTCTAGAGTAGGATACAGGTTGGTGGTAGGAGTAAGAGGTAAGAGGCTGGTGCCAGAGGAAGAGCTTTTGTTTCCCAGAGCCTGTGAGAAGTTAGCCTGGTGAGTAGGTGCATGAACAATCTAGGCTTGGGACAATAGTCTGCTCATTGACATGGTACCAAAGTCCACTAGATAGGCACCATGAGATATTGTCTAATTACAATAGTGACTGTTTTTATTATTGCTGATTTGAGTGTTGTTTGAGTTTTTTAGTCCCTTCAAATATACTGCCCCAAAATACAGTACCCAGATGTATATTGTGAACACAAAAAGACTTGGGAACTACTCATCTTGTGTGTTGGAAGCCGAACTAGAAGTTGACAGCCTGGGGTTGCTGGGGTGGCTCGGTCGTTGGTCGGTAAGCGTCTGCCTTTGGCTCAGGTCATGATCCCAGGGTCCTGGGATTGAGTCCTGTGTCAGGCTCCCTGCTCAGTGGGAAACCTGCTTCTCCCTCTCCCACTACCCCTGCTTATGTTCCCTCTCTCAGGCTCTCTCTCTCTCTCTGTGAAATAAATAAAATATTTTTTAAAAAAGAGAGAAGTAGACAGCCTGACTGTTGTCATTGTGCCTTCTTCACTACATAATTTAAGGGAGTCATTTAGTCTTTTTGTCCATTTGACAGGAAAGAATGTGGCGCTTACCTCCATGTTCCTTCTAGGGATTAAGTAGGAAAAAGTGGCAAAGTACTCTAACTTCCTTTGGAAAAGATATTACCCAAAGTCAAAAGGAGTAAAAGTAGGTCTGTGCCTTAGCACTCAGGTTATTTGCGGTACCTAAACTACTTAAGGCACACTGGGACTGCCAACTTTGGATGTTCTGATGACTGGAACACCTCAAGCTAAGGGACAGGCTCAGGTGGCTAAGAAGGATCCATCTCAGTTTAATAAAAGGAGTCACTAGAGAACATCTGACTTGTGCGTGGCGTAGGCACTCTTGGGACATAAAATAAATACTTCTGGAACACAATAGAGGTGGTCACAGCTGCAGTAAGGAGGGAAGTAGGGCCTGTCCAGGGTTTGAGCATCATCCTCTCAGGCTGAATGTAGTTCGTGACATGTCCTGATTGTGCCTGGCTAATTATTATTTTAACCTCTTTTCCAATAATTTAACATCAATCAAAGATCTTCAGCCATTTGCCACTCCTCTGTAAAAGTTAATGTGGTTGTGAAATGAAACCTCAAATATTGAAATAAAAAGTTATTCCTTAACCCCTTTGAGAGATTAAAAATGCCAACATAATCTTAAGGAAATAGCTGATAAAGTTAACTTTTATAACTGAATTTATTACTAGCTTGGGGAGAGGCCATGTAGCTTAATAATAAGGGCAGCTGAATTCAAATTTCCTCTCACTTCTTACTAACTGGGTGACCATGGGGAAGTTGTTGAACTTATCAGAGCTTCAGTCTCCTCATCTGTGGAATAGAGATTCAGTAACACCTTTCAGCGACTACCCTATTTACTTAAATTGCCAACCCGCCACCCCTTCCATTTTCCATTTCTCTTCCCTGTTGTGTAGTTCTCCGTGGTACTTGACATAATTTCACATGCTATGTGGTGAAGTCACTTCTGTTATGTTTCTCTTCCTCCTCTTCCTCCCAGAAGGTAATTGCCATGAAGGCAGGAATTTTTGTCTGTTTTGTTTATTGTCTGGCAGGAAGTAGGCACTCAATAAGTATTTGTCTAATGAATAACCAAACTTCCTTTAAGGTTTAAACCTTCCTAGGAAGGTTTAATGAGACTCTTTTATTGAATGAGAACTTGTTGTGACCCTTGGCACATAATAAGCATTCAGAAAGTGGTAGCAATTACAGTTTTTGTCAGAAGATAGTATAGGTCTTATATAACTGATTAGTGTAAGAGTATTTTGCTACATATTTTTGAAAAACTAATATAAAGGATGTCTGGGTGGCTCAGTTGGTTAAGAGGCTGCCTTTGGCTCAGGTCATGATCCTAGGGTTCTAGGATCGAGCTCTGAGTTGGGCCCCCTGCTCACTGGTGAGTCTGCTTCTCCCTCTCCCCCCTCCTCCAACTCTGCTTGCTAATTCTCTTTCTCAGATAAATAAAATCTTTTTTAAAATATGTCTGAGTTATTTTCATTAAAGTGACAACTCAGAAAAGTGAAGAAGACAAAAGCAAACAGGAAAGCTGGGGTGGAGCTGGTAGACGGGAGGAAAGGAAAACTTTCCAAAGGGAATTGATCAAAGGAACACTGTTTAAGAGAGGGGGCAGTTCTTGAAGTTAAACACAGAGTTACCATATGAACCAGCAGTTCCACACCTAGCTATGTAGCCAGGACAACTGAAAACATGTGTCCACACAAAAATTTGAATGTCAGTGCTCAGGGAACTGTTATTCGTAACAAGTCAAAGAGTGGAAACTTCAAATGTCCATCAACTGATAAATGGGTAAATAAAATGCGGTATATCCATCAGAGGACTATTATTCAGCCACAAAAAGCAATGAAATACTGATCGATGCTACAACATGGATGAACACAGAAAACATGATGCTAAGTGAAAGGAGCCACACACAAAAGGCTGCATATTGTATGATTCCATCTATATGGAATGTCCAGGAGAGGCAGATCCAAAGAGACAGAAAGTAGCTGTGAGGAGCTGGGTGTGTAGAGAGGAATAAGAAGCGACTGCTCGTGCTTATGGAGTTTCTGTTTGGTATGATGAAAATATTCTGAAATTACATAGTGGTGATGGTTGTACAACTCCATGAATATACTAAAAACCACTGAAGTGTATACCTTGAAAGGGTGAATTTTACATGTGAGTTGTATCTCAGTTAATAAAAAAGAGACAAGTCTAAGAGAATGAATGGGGAGTAAGAGAAAGTCACTGATTTAGTACCTACATCACTGTGACAGAACAAAAAAGGTAAGAGATCATCCATATTCTTATAGATGAACTTGAGAGCAGATCAGTAGAACCAGAGTAAAGAGGAAATCTTAAAAACTGCTTCACTCAGCCTAACTATATGTTCTTCAAATATCTGTCCCAAGAATTTGAAGCAGCTCTAAAATCACCTTAGTATAGAAGAGACATAGCGGGGCACCTGGGTGGCTCAGTGGGTTAAAGCCTCTGCCTTCGGCTCAGGTCGTGATCTCAGGGTCCTGGGATCAAGTCCCACATTGGGTTCTCTGCTCAG
Organism: Procyon lotor; assembly: GCA_028646535.1. Lineage (NCBI taxonomy): Eukaryota > Metazoa > Chordata > Mammalia > Carnivora > Procyonidae > Procyon > Procyon lotor. Next base: position 11,114,637 of record CM053613.1, read on the forward strand.
CGGGGAGCCTGCTTCCCCCTCTCTCTCTGCCTGCCTCTCTGCCTACTCGGGATCTCTCTCTCTCTCTCTTTTTCTCTCTCTCTCTCATAAATAAATAAATAAAATCTTTTAAAAGAGAGAGGTTTTTGTGAGCTTTTAGTTAGTGATATGCATTGAGTGAAACCAATGTATAAGAACTTAACAAAAATGCAAATTTTTACAACCTAAATTGCATCAATTAGGGAACTGGAATTTGAACATGCGGAGTGAAACATGCGGTTGTCTTAGGAAAAACATGAATGCTCTACCCCCAGGGCACAGGATGGTGAGAAGTGCATAGGATCCTATGCCCTCCGACCAGTGCTGCCTCTGGGAGTGTCTGTGAGCTGTAAGAACGGTGGGTGGCAACGGTGAGAAGCCTGCGCAGGAAGCGGTGTGTGCTGGTAGTCACACAAACCAAGAAGGCCCGTGCCTCTCTCGGAAGGAAAAGGAAGATGGAGTCAAATGTTAGATTTAGTTGTTTAGGCTTTGTACTTCTACATATAGAGCTCTGATATACTTCATTTAAAGTGCCCCCGGTAATAGGTTTGGGTGTATGTTAAACTCTCTAGCTCCTAACCCTTCATCCCCACAATGAAACCATTGTTTTTATAATGGGATTTTCTTTTTATTACTTTAAATGTCTTAGGAACATAACCCTTGCATTACAGCAAAATAGGCTATGGCAGAAGCACTGGGGACTCAAAATATGAAAAAAAAAAAAAAAAAAGAAAGAAAACCCAAAAAACCAACAAAGTTCCTAACTTGAGGGAACTAACAACCTAGCAGGAGAAAGTATATACATAAATATGAGAAGACAGGAAAAATATTGTAAATACACTGTACACCCTAAGTATAATATGAAGATAAATTTTCTTGGCAGTACAGTCAATCTAAGAGTAAGACATAGCAACATGTAGCAACGTTTTTTAAAGTTACAGTCATCTAATATCCATACCTTGCATTCTGATATAACTGATCACTGTGACTTATATTCATTTTTCTTTTTTTTTTTTTTTTTAAGATTTTATTTATTTGAGAGAGTAGAGGGGAGAGGTAGGGAGGGGTAGATGGAGAGGGAGAAGCAGACGTCTCCACCCAGGTGCCCCAGTAACCCAGAAATTTTAATAAATTCTTTTCACTTTGGATGGCCCACAGCCATCTTCTATTTAATGTGTCAAAAACCAAACTTTCTTTTTTATAATGTTCTTCCCCTCCCCGCTTTTGCTAATGCCGCCAGCATTCTTCTTGACCCCAGGTGCTAGGCCTGTGAGTTTTTATGGATTTTTTTTTTAAGATTTTACTTATTTATGTGAGATAGAGCACACAAGCTGTGTGTAGGTAGAGGGAGAGGAAAAAGCAGGCTCTCCTCTGAGCAGGAAGCCCAATCTGGGGCTCGATCCCAGGACCCTGGGATCATGACCTGAGCCGGAGGCAGATGCCTAACTGAGCCACCGAGGCAACCCTGGATTCTTATTCTTACCACCTCTGCCATATTCTGTTCTCCTGCCTTGTTGAGATGGTTCATCCCTGGTGGAATCTCTCATTGTTCCTGCCTTTCTCATCTCACTGTTCTAACCCTGATTCTGTTAACGGGTAGCAACATGCTTATTGTCATCCCACCTCTGAAATACTTGCCAGAGTACTCTTCATGAAATGTGACCAGACTTCTGGTAAACATGAGGGAATGAACACCTGTGTTTATCTCCACCCTCACCTAAATTCCCTCTAAAATGACAGTGAAGGAATTAGACAAAAATACATTCTTATGGTAGAAAGAGAAAGGGAAAAGGAGGAAGATGAGTAGCGAGTGACAAGAGCCTTTCTCCTGCAGGAGAAACAAAACTGTATGTGAAAGGAAATACAAGTTTACTATACTATTCCTGTATGCTGTGAATACTTATATAGTCTTAATACTGTAAATAATTAGCATTATTTAACCTAAAAATGTGTTATAGCTATTTTGGAAGAATGGAGGAGGAAAGAGTGTGGGAGAAATCATCTCCCATGATAGGAAGCTGGTAGATAATAGCCAAAATGGAAAATTTAGTGACAGTAGAAATATGACAGTTAATTATCAGAAGAAAAACCACTGAAAGATTTGAAAAGTAATTGCTTCTGGAGAGCAGAAATCAGGGGAGAGGATGGGGCAAGAGACTGCTACTTGACTGTATTAGTCTTGTAATACTCTTTAACTGTTAAAATTGTATGTAGTGCTTTGATAAAAATTAAAATTTAAAAGCTATCCACTTTGTAATTCCCTTACTCAAAAATTTCAAAGGATTTCTATTTCCTGCTGCACAGATGGCAAATTCCTTGTCTTTTTTTCAGCCTGACTTTTATATTCTTCTTTATATGAGCCTTTGTTTCCAAGGAACTGATAATAGCCCTTGAACCCTGAATTGCCTTGAGCAGTAGCCTCTTTCCACCTTCAAACCTTTTTCTCCTCTCCTAATTTCCAAATCCTGTCACTCCTTCCTTTAAGCCCAGCTCCTGTTTCCACCCTAAGTTTTCCAGATCTCCCCTCCCCAAACCCAGTGACCCCCCCCAAGCAACTGTGGCTCTCATTGTCTGTACTACTCATTAGGCACTTGCGTTGTCTTTTCTTGTTTGTGATGTTTTTGATGGAGGACTTATCTCTCCAAATGGATTATAGGCTCCAAGCAAGGAAGAAGGACATCTTATTACCATTTTATATACATCTTCCACAGTGCTATGCTTGATAGATATCTGTTTAATATTCAGTCCTTACTTGGCCATCAAAAAGCTTTCTGTTTTGAGATCACTGCTCTTTATTCTGGGCATGTCTCAAGAGTCTGTACTTTGGTCTAAAAAATCTCTATCTTTGTCAGCCTTAGTGAGGTTGAAGGCCAAGGCTTTATCTCTTTGCCAGTGATACTGTCGTTGATTGGCACAATGTGCTAGTTTTATAGAACATAACATAGACAATCTCTAATCTCCTAAACCGTGTGGATGTTTAAGCATTTCACAAGTTTTGTATTATTTGAGAGAACTGCTAATGTATCACCACCATCGCCACTTCAGGGATTTATGAACTTTCTCCCTTTATACTCCCTTGCCTCACGACCCTTGTACTGCAAAAGCCAAGAAAAACAGAAAATAAACAAAGCCCTCTGCAATTTCCATTCTCTCTTGGCACTCAAAGCACAACCACCTGGCTTTACATGTGCCCTAGAAAGGCCTCATCAGTGATATGTCCTCTTCCACTGAACTAGAGCTCCAGTGTGACCTGAAACATTTAAGTCCCTAGTTCTTACTCTTTTAGAGGACAGTGAACTCTGTGCGAATGTATGTTTAAAGCTCGGACTCTCCTCTCAGAATAAAAGGTGTACACATAGCTATATTAAAGTGTACCCACGATTTTGGTTTTATTCAGGTATGATGATAAGGCCAACAGATACAGAGACAGTTGCCATTAAAAAAAAAAAAAGATTGTTACTTAAAATTCCCGGAATGAAGGGACACACCATACTGTGCAGGGCCACGCGGGGAAGTATCGAGGTCGGTCAGGAGGCAGAAGGAGGTGAGGAGGAAGTGTGAGCCAGAGCCCTTCTTGGGGTTTTCAGAAGGAACAGGTGGGGCAGTAGATGTCAGGCTCTGGCCTGTGAAGTGGTCCCTGGTTGTCCATACCCGGGCCGGAGGTGGTTTAGGGCAGAGGAAATACCGGCTTACTATGTGAGCATTTGATAAAGAAAGTGCCAAGCAAAGGGGTTGTCAGAATGGACTCCGTTGGTTTGCATGCTTGCAGGCAAATTGTTTGCTATCTCTAGGAATTAGCTGGCCTAGGGAGGGGGGCAGTCCCTCAGTAGGCACCATAAAATATAGAAAACAGAATACACAATTAATATATTATTGCACACACACAATCTTATTTGCTATTTCAGTGGTTTTTTAACCTCCTGAAGCCCCATCTGTAGACTCCAGGTTTAAACTACACCTCGGGCCCTGCAGGCTCCGTGCCTTTGAATACACTATTTGAGTTTAGTTTTCCTCGTCATAAGAAGGTCTGTAGTTAATTATCTGTTAAACCAAGAGAATGTAGCGACTGCTCAATTTTTTTATGGTAAAGCTTTTCTTTCTGCTTTCTTTTGACTTTTATACCAGGAGCTTATTTGTGGGTATTTTGTGCCAAGAGGGATAAGCCTGCATCCCTAATTGCTGCATCAAGTCTGTGCTCACAGGGCGTCCTGATGACATTTTAAATACATGGAAATTTTTGAATGCATGAAAACATCTAGTGCTGATTCTTTGCTGCATTTTTGCTCTGGCACCTGCTCCTCTCTTCTGGAATTTATCTCATTGCCTAATTCTGTACATTGTCTCCAAACCTTTCATTAAGCATTGTTGGAAATTTTGCTTTTTAACCTCAGCATCCCTGCTTATCTTTTGAACAAAAACAGAACCATCTCTGACTACTAGGCATTTCCTCGAGTGAAAAGCTCCCCATCTCGCCTTTTCTGACTTTTCAGAGCATGAAATGGCTGTGCTAATCCTGTTGGCCTTAAGGCAAGAGCCTTGCAGAGTCAGACAAAGGGAACTGCCTGCTCCCAGCTTGGATCTTCCAGAGGCCAGAGGCAGAAACTTTTTCACATTATTCCAACTTGTAGTCAAAATTCTGCCCACCCCTGCTTTGTTTGGGCTGCAATTATGAAGGAAGTAAATTCTTTGAGTGTGTCCTCTGCATGTAACCATCAATTTTTCAGTGCCCTGACTACTGTACTTTGTATGTTTCCAGAGCTTGGGGGCTCTCCTAGAGTTTTAGCAATTGTTTGATTGCTAAACAAAAGGGATTTTAGGAATTCTGGAAGTGTCCTTTCTACTGGTGGAGTGGATATATCTCAAAGGCAAAGGTACTTTGGCTCTAAGTCAACAAATTGACTTAGTGCAACAACTTAGTTGCAACAAATTGCAACTCTGTGCTTTGTGCAAGGTGCTCTGTAGGGTACAAGGACTAAGAGGTGTTTAAATCTCTCCAAGGGATTTAAGATAGTCCTTACTGTTTAGGGGCCAACAACCTAATAGTGAGAGCCACATGTTCAAGTAACCATTTGCGTCTGTATTTAATATGGAGTTACTGTATATCTTCTGTGGCAGAGCATCAAGATATTTCATCCAAAGATGAGAAAATTGTATGTATCCTTCCCCTCAAAAGAATCCATTTACAATGCTCTGTAGGGATTCAGGTTCAGGGAAAGTATTGAGTGGGTACAGAATAAGTGTGGTTGGTGTGTAGATTTTGAGTTGAACCTGTGGTGGAATGAATCCTCAAATGGAGTGAATAATGGCAGAGTCCAGCCTGGACAGGAGGGCAGGAGGTGAGCAGAAGGAATATGTCAGAATAAGAGAGATGAAGCAAAATGCTTAGGGCTTCCAAAGAGACAATCATATCAGGTTAGTGAAATCAGAAAAGTCATTCCAGAAAAAGGGATTAAGAGTCCTTGAGTAGAGCTAGGGGACCAGGGGAGTTTAGTAAACATTTATTAGAGGAGAGAGGAAGAAATCTACATAGTAGGAACAATGAGTGTGAGCAAAAGTGTAAAAGTAGAGAGGGCGCCTGGGTGGCTCAGTGGGTTAAAGCCTCTGCCTTCGGCTCAGGTCATGATCTCAGGGTCCTGGAATCGAGCCCCACATCGGGCTCTCTGCTCAGCAGGGAGCCTGCTTCCCCCTCTGTCTCTGCCTGCCTCTCTGCCTACTTGTGATCTCTCTCTGTCAAGTAAATAAATAAAATCTTTAAAAAAAAAAGTAGAGATATATTTAAAACATATTTCCAAAATAATATGAATAACAGGAATTGGGAGATAAGCACAGAAAGGTAGGTAGCAGACAGGTTGTTGAGGGCTTTAAATAGCAAACCTAGGGATCCTGCGCTATTTAGGCAGTGAGCAGCCATTAAAGCTTTTTGAACAGGTGAACGACACAATTAAAACTTTGCTTTTAAAAATAATTGGCATTGAGGAGCGCCTGGGTGGCTCAGTGAGTTAAGCCTCTGTCTTTGGCTCAGGTCATGATCTTGGGGTCCTGGGATCAAGCTTCGAATCAGGCTCTCTGCTCAGCAGGAAGCCTGCTTCCCCCTCTGTCTACTTCTCTGCCTACTTGTGATCTCTTTCTGTCAAATAAATAAATAAAACCTTAAAAATAAATAAATAAGCAAGCAAACAAATAATCTGGCATTGAAAGATTGATTGAAGCAAGAAGAATAGAAGGGAAGATAAATGATTTTGTAAGGGACAAGAGCCCATGGCTTAGTGTTAACTGCAAAACTATTTCATGATGTTACTCATACCCCAGGTGTTTAGAGAGAAGTTAGCATCTTATGCTTTCTTTATAATGACCAGCAACAGAGTCTTAAAGAGGTGTGTGCACCACCATGCTCACTGGCTTGCGGGCATCCCAGAAGTATTGTGGCAGGTCCAGTGTTTTCTGAGAAATGCATATAAACAATTCTGGCAGAAAAGACAAGACTAAAACATATCTTAATCTCCTTCTGCTTTCCTTTGTGGAATATCTCTTTTTAAAACTAAAATTTTGCCACAAGCCCCTTTCAGAAATTTATCTAACCTGGCCTTAAAAGTAAACCTTTTGGGGCGCCTGGGTGACTCAGTGGTTAAGCCTCTGCCTTCGGCTCAGGTTATGATCTCAGGGTTCTGGGATCGAGCCCCACATCAGGATCTCTGCTTGGCGGAGAGCCTGCTTAGCCCCCTCTCCCTTTGCCTGCCTCTCTGTGATCTCTTTCTCTCTGTCAAACAAATAAATAAAATCTTAAAAAAAAAAAAAAAGTAAACCTTTCTTGTCTTCAAGGTAAAATGTTAGAAGGCATCAAGATGGTATCTAAGAGAAAAACTTGGGGCTGGGCATCTGTTTGTACATTTCACTGATGCAGACAGACTGTTGCTAGTATGTACCCAGAAAGCCCATAGCCTTGGAGTCTCCACTTTGGTGGAGTACAAAGTTTGTGTGACCATCTGCCATTCATAGCTGCGTACTGGATTGTTCCACCAGTGCAGTGGCTTAGGCTTTACATGGTAGAAACCCGATTCATCAAGACTCAGGACATGTTTCTGTGGGCAAAATCTTCTATGTCAGAAATTCCAAGTAAATGAAAATGTGGCCATCTCTGCCCACTTTTGGAATTTTGTGGGGCTCCATATCCTCAGCGATTTCATTTCAATTACTGCCTTGCCCATACCTTGCTGAGCAAGGATTAAGATTGTGGGAAAGCATTTAAAGGTTTTTCTTTTGTGTCCCCAGTTACTTGCTTCTTGCTTGTTTACTTCTTCCCTTCCTATCCCCTTTCTTCATCCTTTCAGTAGTAAGACATTTTAACAACACAGAAATGCGTAATACATATATACAGACATGTATGTATATAACAAGCATTTGTCTGCCCACAGCTGAGATTTAAGAGTTGCTAACTACTTTGCCCTATTTGCCCCCCCCTTTTTTTTATTTGCCCCCATTTTTAAAAATAAAATCATTGCAGATAAAGTTGAAGTTCCCCTTTGACTTTCTTAATTATATTTCCTGGTCTACATAGAGTCAACTCCTATCAAGAATTTGGTTTAAATAATTGCAGCCCATCTTTTATAATCTTTTTTAAAGATTTAATTTATTTAGGGGTGCCTAGGTGGTTTAGTTGGTTAAGCATCCAACTCTTGATTTCAGCTCAGGTCATAATCTCAAGGTTATGAGATTGAGGCCCCCATCAGGCTCCCCACTGGGCATAAAGCCACTTAAGATTCTCTCTCTCCCTCTCCCTTTGCCTCTCCCACTACTTAGTCTCTCTAAATAAATAAATAAAATCTTTTATAAAAAAAATAAAGATTTAGGCGCCTGGGTGGCTCAGTCGGTTAAACGTGTACCTTCAACTCAGGTCATGATCCCAGGGTCCTGGGACTGAGTCCCATACCTGGCTCACTGCTCAGTGGGGAGCCTGCTTCTCCCTCTGCCTCTGCCTCTGCCTCTGCCTCTGCCTCTCTCTCTCTCTCTCTCATGAATAAATAAAATCTTTTTAAAAAATTAAAAAAATAAAGATTTATTTTATTTATTTGAGAGAGAGAGAGAAGGTGTGCACAGGGTTGGGGAGGGGCAGTGGAAGAGGGAGAGTCTCAAGTAGACTGCACTGAGCCCCAGAGCCCAGCTCCAGGCTTGATCTCAAGACGCTGAGACCATGACTTGGACTGAAACCAAGAGTCAGATGCTTATAACTTGTATGTTGTAAGTGCCACCCAGCCGCCCCTATAACTTAATATATTAGTAAAATATCATTGTTTTGGGTGGGGGTTTTTTGGTTAAGATTTTTTATTTAGAGAGAGAGAGAGTGCAAGCAGAGAGAGGGGGAAGGGGGAGAGGGAGAGAACCCCAAGCAGACTCTGTGCCGAGCTAGGAGCCCGATGTGGGATTTAATCCAAGAACCATGAGTTCGTGACCTGAGCCGAAATCAAGAGTTGGACGATTAACTGACTGAGCCACCCGGGCACCCCTGTTTTGTTTTAAGAGTTGTATTTATATAAATGGTATCATACCACATATATCATTTTATAACTTGAAGTTCAGTATTATGTTTTTATCAATCCATATTGACACAGTATGATTGATTTGCTACATAGTATTCTAATATTCACTTATACGGATCTCTTATCTATTCACTTACTAATGAACATTAAGGTTTCGAGATTTTTACTATTATAGCATCCCTCAAACTTTTTTTAAACATATCTCCTTCTGTATGTGTGTGGCATTATCTCTAAGGTATCTGCCCAGAGATGGAATTGTGGTGGCTCCTTTTTAGTCACATAGCACAGATTATCTGGCTAGCAAAGACCTATCTTCATAGATGTATGAAGAGCATCTGAGGGCACCATTCTGTTGGGCACTCAGTGAGAACGGGAAACTCATGGTTTGTGAACTTTATAACAAACCCAGAGCCAAGGAATTTTTTCAGTTCTTCAACTACTTAGCTTCATGGAACACATAAATGTATGTGGTAAATTTGGGAATATTATAGCAAAATGTATAACTTTTTAATAGGTGATTATAAACGTAACTCATTATTCTCTCTGCCCTTTTAAAATATGGAAAACAATACAGTTTCATTGTAAATAATTCAGATACTATCAAAATATGCACTGTAAAATGTTTAAACATCTAATCATCTTGTTCCTGGTTGGTTTGGAATGTATCTTTCTAAATTTTTTTCTATGCACAATCAAATACATGTGCGTATTTACTCACCTATATAGTTTTCTCCCTTTTGTTTTTTAATAGTGATGAGATCCTACAGAATGATAGATCAAGGACATCTTTCTGTGTCAGTACTTGTAGACTTTTTTTTAATGGCTATGTGGTGTTCCATAGTGTGATTGACTACAGTCTGTTTTTTTAAGATTTTATTTGAGAGAGAGTGTGAGCACAAGCAGAGGGTAAGGGAAGAGGGAGAAGCAGACTCCCTGCTGAGCAGAGAGCCCTATGTGGAGTTTGATCCCGGGACCCCAGGATCATGACCTGAGCCAAAGGCAGATAGATGCTTAACTGACTGAGCCACCCAGGTGCCCCTAACTGTTCTGTTCTTGATGGATGTTTAGGTTTATTTACAATTAAAGACAAGCTCTTTTTGCAAACTGTATTTGCTTAGTCTCATTCTTGGACTGCAAATTCCCTTCACATATGATTTGGTTCTTTATAATTCAACCTGTCCGCATAATAGATACAAGCAGTAAAGACTGACTAGGACGTGCTTTCTCACTTGTAGAAGGAGCAGTTTATAAGTGTGGCAGTGACATTCCTTGCAGTTCCCATCAATATTGCTCACCCTTATATATTTTGTGTTTGTCGTATAAATGACAATATCCTAAGTTCCATGGCTGCACGGTATTTAAAATATGAGTAAAAAGTTGACCCCTTCTGTCATCTTAAAAAAGAAGGAGGGGTGCCCAGGTGTCTCAGTCAGTTAAGCATCCGACTCTTGGTTTCTGCTCAGGTCAAGAGATTCAGCTTTGCATCAGGCTCTGCTGGGCGTGCAGCCTGCTTAAGAATTTCTCTCTCCCTCTTCCTCTGCACCACCCCTAAAAAAAAAAAAAGAAAGAAAAAGGAAAAAGCATGCAGTACCAACTGAAAATCGATGGTTAGGTGTACAGAGTTATAAACAATTGAACTCAGAGCAAACTTTCTGTACTTATAGCCAGATAACCTAAGAGGTGACAAATGTTTGTGTTATGAAAATGGCCAGCATTGTGTGGGCAGAAATTCCTCTCTAATTCAGAAAAGCTTTCAGGAGGAGATGAAATTTTATTGAGTTTACAGACTAGAAAGGCTAATCTGGATTATTGTTTAGCTTCCAGGTACATCCTTTTAGCTGTGTCTCAATATGGGGCTCATTAATAATGCTTTTCCACTTTGTGCCTGGTATAAATGTCTGAACAGTGGATTTTAATTAGAAACTATTTCAAATTCGCTATCTTCACATGACAAATGTTGATCTCTTAGGATCCTACAGCATACGCATGACTCTGGGGACTACTCAAGGTTCTGAGCAGTTTTTGGTTTGAAACAGACCTAGTCACCACACATTCTCCCACTTATTTTTACTCCAGACTTTCTACTAGTTATTGCCTGTTCTTTAAAACAAGGGTCTGAAATCTTTTTCCAGAATTTCAGGATCTAGAGGGAAATAGCCTGGCTGGGCCAGTAGAGCAGAGTGTCTTTTCAAGTATCTTTTTTTTTTTTTTTTAAAGATTTTATTTATTTATTTGACAGAGAGAGAGAGAGATCACAAATAGGCAGAGAGGCAGGCAGAGAGAGAGGGGGAAGCAGGGTCCCCGCCGGGGAGAGAGCCAATGCGGGGCTCGATCCCAGGACCCTGAGATCATGACTTGAGCCGCAGGCAGAGGCTTTAACCCACTGAGCCACCCTGGTGCCCCCTTTTCAAATGTCTTAAATGATCTAGTTGCTAAGATTTTTGTCAGGCCCACTTTTAGCAGAATGAGGATGTAGTTTTTAACAAAATTCCAGCCATCTTCTTACAAGCAACTGCACAAGCATTAGGAATTGTTGACCTTTTCATCTTACTTAAAAAACCCAAGACTCGTTACAAAAACCAGTCAGCTGGATGCTTTATTTCAGTGTCACAAGTCCCAAAATACACGATATTTCCCTTGGACCTACTCATGGGAAACCTGTAAGATCGTCTACCTTTTAAAAATTGCTCTCATTCCAGAGTGAATGTGAAGCTGATGCTCAGGACCGAGAGTTCTGCTCTGTGGTCCACTTTCTCATTGACTTTACCTTTGACTGCCAAGCCCCTGGGGCTTCTTTGTTAGCCCTCAAAGCTTAGCCTTTCTGTCCCTAGCTCAGTAGTAACGTGGCAGCGGTTTCGGAGAAGTGACAATGTGCTGTCCTTGGTGCTCCAAAGTCTCCTCTAAACAGAGTAAGCTAGGCTTTGGATTAGAGAACTTCACCCGGGGTTGGGGGCCGGGGCGGTGCCTTCCCCTGAGGGAGCAGCCCTGGCCTCCTCCTTACATGTTGGCCTGGACTGACTCAGCTGGGTGATGCTGTACCCTAAAATGTACAGGTGTGATTTGACAGGAGCTTTTCACCCTTTACAAACTGGGCTCCCTAATGAGAATGTAGGCTCATAGAGCAATAATTCACGTGTAGGTGGCCTGTAAGGAAAGTTTTAACAAAAGAGTTGGTTAAGAAGCTGATTTATTTTCTTGCTTTAACTCTTGTCATGTGCTGAGTGGGGGCGGAAGAGGAGGGGAGGGTGGGGATGGCGCTGCTGAAAGCATTTATCTTCATTTCTGCCATCTCCCAGTGTTTATTACCCTGTGATCGACAGATGAGGAAAGCTGCCAGTCAAACCCACGTTCAGCACATTTCCATTTCCCTTCATTGCAGATTTTAGGCTTTTGAAATCTGCATCCTCTTTGCAGCATTAAAGGTCGTTTCCCTCCCGCTGCTGACAAGCCCAGGACCCTCTGGTCCAATTCTGCTCACTTGTGCTTCCACCAAACAATAAAAGCTGCAGGAGTCTCAGCAATTTAAGACAAGTGATTGGTGAGAGCCATTCAGTGTTTGAGTCAGTCATACGCTCTGTTCATCTTTCTCTCTCACCTCTTTCTCCCTCAGTCCTTCTCCTGCCCTCCCCCCTCTGCCCATCCTCTTGCTGCTGAGCAACGCCTCGAGCAACTCCATTGTGCAATAGTGAGAGGATGACAGCCTCCCTGACTTCTTTCCTGGCTTCTCTCAGGGACCTGCCTAAGCCAGTGTCCTCCTAGCAGCAGAGGTGGTGGGGTCCGGTAGTGAATGCCCGGTTGTGGGGAATGTGGAAGTGGAGGCAGAGTGATTCTTACTGCTCTAATCCCCCTGTATATCTTCCGTTGGAGGTAAAGGCTTTGAGGAAATACAGCCTGGTGGGAGCGAATGCTGGGTTTTTAACTTTGGTTTTTGTTTGGGGGCTCTTGAGATTTTTCCCTGCATTTCTCCTAAACTCTGTGGGTTTTGGAATGTTATTCCTGATAATCTTTTAGTAGCATGTGTTCTTGTGAGCTTATTTGTTTTTGTCTTAAATAATGTTTGTGGGTGGAAGAAAGGTAATGATATTCATTTCTTTGAAAATGGATGTTCTGCTTTCATAATTACTTGTCCCAATTACATCATTAGTGTAAGTGTTAGATAATTGCTTCATTAGGACATATATATTGAAGAGGGGCAGGTCTACAGAATGGTGATGAAAATGGGCCTCAGCCTCTTCATCCACCCACACAGGAGCATCTTCGCTTGACTTCAGAGAGCTAGGAGGTACTAGTTGCCCTGCCAACAGTCAAGATTAGTCCTGGGTTTTAATATGTTGGGAGGAAGGGGTGAAGACCTGGTGAAGAGTGGCTTACGCTGCCTTAGGATGGAATATATGACTGAACTCCAGATGACACTGGTACAATCCAGCAGTGGGATCGAATCATTGGTGATCCTGGATTAGAAAGCAGAGCGTCCTTATGGCAATTCCACCATCTTTGAGCTTTTCTGAATGATACCAGGTCTCCTGGCATGAACCCTATGATCTGTTTGACCCCTCTAAATGGCTTGAGGGAAAACGGCCATGCCCAGCCTAGAGGTTACTACCTTCTCCCATTAGAACTGACTGCTTCCTGTAGATTTGAGTATGATCCTGATTTCATACCCTGTGTGTGAATGGAATGACTTTGGGTGCAAGCTATCTAGTTACGTCGCATGCTAAAAACTAACACTGTTACTGCATGCTTCCACTCACACATGTTTCTAAAGTAGATGAATTCATAGAAACAAAGTAGAATTTTGGTTACTGGGGGGCAGGGCGGGGGGGGAGGTGGCAGAAAGGGGAGTTGTTTAATGGGTATAGAATTTCGTATTTGCAAGATGAAAAAGTTTCGAGATTTGTTTCACAACAGTGCGAATATACTTAACACTGCTGAGCTAAACTACCAAACACTACTGAACCACTTAAAAATAGTTAAGATGGTAAATTTATGTTAGGTGCTTTTTGCCACAGTTTTTTAAGAAATTAATACCAGGTTTTTTGTACTACTTGCTCTGAAAAGGAAGGCTATATCCGTTGCTCTGGCCCTAATGAATATAAAATTAATATCTCTTCTTCTCTTGGCATATTATATGTAGTCACATAATTCTGGTTTGAATTGTTATTTTGAGAAAATTTTTGATGAAGCTCTGATGATATGTAGAAATAGTTCATAGCTATTTCTTTTCCCTTCATTCTGTATTCTAGGCCTTGCTAATTTCCTTGTTGAGTTCTCAGACTATGATTTGTTGTTTTGTTGTCTTTGTTCAAGGCCTTTGACCTCAACAATAAGGCATTGCCTTATCTTTCTCGGATCTTCCCCTAAAGTTCATGATTTGTGTGTGACTAATGCTACCTTATTACCCTGCTCCTAATGGAGCAGGAGCTTTTAGAGCCTATAGGACTTTATTGGACAATAAAATTTTGTTGGTTTAGGGGCCCAGTTCCTGCTAAGAGCATGTATAGTCATTGATAATCTGTATCTATAAAATGTTTACCCTTTCGTTTATGTTAAATACATTTCAGATTTATATTGTATAATGATTTGATCAGTTTAAGTGACTAGTTAGAGCAGTTACTAAACAGCTTAAATCTGAAAGAACACATATACCTTACTCAGAACATTTCCTATGTCAGAGTTATAGACATATACATGATACCTGTTCATTTTATTTTTGTTTTTACAGAAAACGATGTCACCTAATACTCCTCTTAGCTTTTATTTTAGCCTCAGGAAAAAGTGAAAACTTACTTTCAGCTATTGGTAATATTCTCAGAATTGAAAATCTCTTTAAAAACCTACTTTATGGGATGCCTGGGTGGCTCAGTCGGTTTAGTATCTGCCTTCAGATTAGGTAATGATCCCAGGGTCCTGAGATTGAGCCCTGTGTCCACCCTGCTCATCAGGGAGCCTGTTTCTCCCTCTGCCTCTCCCTCTGCTGGTTCTCTCTCTCTCTCTTTCTCTCCCTCCCTCCCTCCCTTCCCTCTCCCCCTCTCCCCCTCTCCCCCCCTTTCCCTTCCTCCCTCCCTTCCTCAAATAAATAAAATCTTTAGGGAGGGAAAAAAAAAACATGTACTTTTTCCTTCTACAGGAAATAGTTCTGTTTCCCTCAGATAGTTTTACATTTGCTAGGTTCCACTAGGTTCCATGCAGTGTGTTTTCTATAAATAAAAACTGTTACACAGTGGAATATGCCTTGGCCAGAAAAAAGGATGAAGTAGTGATACATGCTACAACATGGATGAACTTTGTAAACATGGTGCTAAATGAAAGAAGCCGGACACAGTCACCTGTTATCTGTTTCTATTTAGGTGAAGTGTCCAAGGAAGTTAAAACTATAGGGACAGGGGCGCCTGGGTGGCTCAGTCGTTAAGCGTCTGCCTTCGGCCCAGGTCAGATCCCAGGGGTCTGGGATCGAGCCCCGCATCAGGCTCCCTGCTCCGCGGGAAGCCTACTTCTCCTGCTACCATTCCCTCTGCTTGTGCTCCCTCTCTCGCTGTGTTTCTCTCTGTCAAATAAATAAAATCTTTAAAAAAAAAAAAAAAAACTATAGGGACAGAAAATAGATTAGTGGTTGCCTCGGGCTACGAGGAGGGGAGGGCGGGGCCGGGGCAGAGGGGAGGGGAGTGACTGCTAATGGGTTGGGGGGGGAGGAGAAGAATAAAAATGTCCTGATAATGGTTGCACATTGGCGTTAATATACTAAAACTCCTTGCAAGGTATACTTTAAGTAGGTAAATTGTACGGTCTGTGGGTTACATCTCATAAAGCTTTATTTATAAACAAACTATATATAGTTTGGTCATTTTCTTCAGTGTCAAAACTGTAAATGGGAATAAGAGAGACTTCTGCCCTTGGAGGAATTCTTATTATCTGCCACCAGGGCCTCTTTTCAAGTCCCCAGGCTATAGAATAATCTACTGTGGTCTTAGATGAGATTTTTTTAAATGGTGAATAAGGCGACAAAGTGAGTCCGACAAAGTGCTTAGTTATATTTCCTTCTTAAAGCAGATTTAAAGACTGCATTTGGATGAAGCTTTCTGGAAAGAAGAATAAGTGTTCTTGCTAGGATGCCATTCAGTATATACTTAGAGAGGAAGAGTGCTTTTTGTGTTCAAATAATCCCATGTTGTATTTCTCTAAGAAGAATTTTCATAGACAGAAACCAGTTTATTAATTTACAAAGAGCTTAGAAAGTCTGCAAGAAAAAAACTTAGCCAAACATAAAAATGCATGTAAGGTGTGGGTAGGCGCAGTACATACTAAAAAAATACAGGGAGCCAGTAAACAAAAGATACTCATCAGTACTTGAAATCATTAAAGATATGCAGAGGAAAATGGAATGCCATATTTTGCTTTCCAATTTCACCAAAATTTATACTGAATAGAATTTTTTAATAATAGCCTTATTGAGAGGGACACCTGGATGGCTCAGTCGGTTAGGTGTCTGCCTTCAGCTCAGGTCATGATCCCTGGGTCCTGGGATTGAGTTCCACATTGGACTCCTTGCTCAATGGGGAGCCTACTTTGCCCTCTGCTTGCTGCACTCTCTCTTTCTCTCTGACAAATAAAAACTTAAAAAAATCTTTTTAAAAAAAGCCTTATTGAGGTATAACTCACATACCATTCGTTCACCTATTTAAAGTTCAGTGGTTTTTAATACATTCAGAGTTCTGCAACCATTGCCACTATGTGTAGATTTCAGGACATTTTTTTTTTCCAGGACATTTTTATCACATTCCCATACGCATTAGCAGTCACTTCTCCCTTCCCCTTCCCTTGCCTCCTCCAGCCCTAGGCAACCGCCAATCTACTTTTTGTCTCTACAGCTTTGCCTGTTCTAGACATTTCATGTAAATGGAATCATACAATATGTGGTCTTTTGTGACTGGCTTTCTAAAAAGAATTTTGAAAAGTTGGTAAGTTGTTTGGTTGGACCTGCCCTGGAGTTTGCGAGTGAGAGAGGGAATACAAGGCGGCGGGGGGGGGGAGGAGAAGCAGACCACAGAGTGGTCGCTGTTCTGTTGACCAGTTAGCAAGCTGGTTCTTGACTTCATATCACAACTAAGCAGAAGGATAGTAATTGTGTTTCTAGGCTGGTGAATCTTTGGTCCCTAGCCCCATTCTTATTCTGTCTTCCCAGTAGCAGCACAGTCAGAGATGGCCATTCTGAATTAGGCAGCCTCAAATGGAACAATTTTATAGGACTGAAATATAATTTAATCGTTTCCTTCTTTGTAACTTGCCCTTTTTTACCCTCCCAAATTAGCTTCTCTGATACATTTGCTAATGATTCCCATTGTTCCATATTTTCACTGTACTGTTGAATCATACTCTTCACTTTCCTGCTCTTAGAACAGATCTTGGAGAGAGGCTAAAAGCTGTTTTTGAAAAAAAGGTTTCTAATTCTCTTTCCCAAGCAACAGAACGGGAGAGTCAGAGAAGCAGAGGCAGAGAGGGGCACGCAGGCTCTCAGGTTTGGCAGAGCTCACCTACCGTGTGACTGTCATGATTATTAAGATTTTATCCCAAGACACATCCCAAGGCTTCCAGCCTACAAGTTGAAGACCTGACTGAGAGAATGAGACTTGGCAACTTGGTTTTGCTGCTTTTGTTCTCTGATGGTTAGCCAGGATCACTGGATTTAAGTTTCTTTTTCTCCACGTTTTGTCTCTTGTTAGACTCATCCTTATTTTCTCTTTTGCTCTGAGGTTCCAGGGAAAAACTCTGTGGTCATATGATAGAGAGTGAGCTGCTGTGACTGCCAGTATCCTTATAGACTCTTCCACTGTCTTCTAGAACATGAGTGAAAGTCTGGGGCTCTTTATGTCTTTCTGTTTTTGTTTTTTAATTACTAGCCTTTTTTTTTTTTTTTTAAGAGCTGTCTTAGGTCCACAAAAAAATTGAGCAGAAAGTACAGAGAGTTCCCATATACCTCCTTCTACACACGTACCCATAAGCCCCCCTCACCATCATCATCCTTCTCCAAAATGGTACATTTGTTTTTTGGTTTTTTTTTTTAAAGATTTTATTTATTTGACAGAGAGAAACACAGCGAGAGAGGGAACAGAAGCAGAGGGAATGGTAGCGGGAGAAGCAAGCTTCCTGTCGAGCAGGGAGCCCGAAGCGGGGCTCGATCCCAGGACGCTGGGATCATGACCTGAGCCGAAGGCATACGCTTAACGACTGAGCCACCCAGGCACCCCTTGTTTTTGTTTTTAAGGTCTTATTTATTTGGGTGCCTGGGTGGCTCAGTTGGTTAAGTGACTGCCTTTGGCTTAGAGTCCCGCATTGGGCTCTAAGCCCAATGGGAGCACCATGGGGAGTCGGCTTCTCCCTCTGACCTTCTCCCCTCTCATGCTCTCTCTCACTCTCTCTCTCTCTCTCTGTCAAATAAATAAAGAAAATCTTTAAAAAAAAAAAAAAAGCTAAACCTTTACAAATTAAAATATTTACTTAAAAAAAAAGATTTTGGGGCGCCTGGGTGGCTCAGCTGTTAAGCGGCTGCCTTCGGCCCAGGTCAGATCCCAGGGGCCTGGGATCGAGCCCCACATTGGGCTCTCTGCTCTGCAGGAAGCCTGCTTCTCCCGCTACTGTTCCCTCTGCTTGTGTTCCCTCTCTCGCTGTGTTTCTGTCAAATAAATAAAATCTTTAAAAAAAAAAAAAAAGATTTTATTTATTTATTTGACAGAGAGAGACACAGCGAGAAAAGGAACACATGTAAGGGGAGTGGGAGAGGGAGAAGCAGGCTTCCGGCTGAGCAGGGAGCCTGATGCAGGGCTTGATCCCAGGACCCTGGGATCATGACCTGAGCCAAAAGCAGATGCTTAATGACTAAGCCACCCAGACGCCACTAAAATGGCACATTTGTTATGTACAATCTACGAACCAACACTGACACACCGTTAGCACTCAAAGTCCATAGTTAACATTAAGTTTCACACTTAATATTGTTAAGTTCTATGGGTTTTGGCAAATGTATGATGACATGTATCCACCATCATAGTACCCTACAGAATAGTTTCACCATCCCCAGACATCTCTTTTGGTGCTACAACTGTCCCTCCCTCTCTCCCCACCAAACTGCTGGCAACCACTGTTCTTTTTACTTTATACATAGTTTTTGGCTTTTCCAGAATGACATAGTTAGAATCACACCATATATAGCTTTTTGCTGCTTTCAGTTAAATTTCCTCTGTGTCTTTTCATGGCTTGATAGCTTATTTCTTTTTAGAGCTGAATAATATTCCACTGTATGGTTGTACCACAGTTTATCTATTCTCCTATTAAAGGACGTCTTGGTTGCTTCCAAGTTTTGGCAGTTATGAATAAAGCTGCAATAAACATCTGTGTGTAGGTTTTTGTGTGACATATGCTTTCAACTGATTTGAGTAAATATCAAGAACATGATTGCTGGATCATATGGTTAACAGTTTTGGGGTGCGTGGGTGGCACAGTGGGTTAAAGCCTCTTCCTCCGGCTGAGGTCATGATCTCAGGGTCCTGGGATCAAGCCCCACATCGGGCTCTCTGATCAGCAGAGAGCCTGCTTCCTCCTCTTTTTCTGCCTGCCCCTCTGCCTACTTGTGATTTCTCTCTGTCAAATAAGTAAATAAAATCTTTTAAAAAAAAAAAAAAAAGTATGTTTAGTCTTGCAAAGAAATTGCCAAACTGTTTTCCAAAGTTGCTGTACCTTTGCATTCCCACCAGCAAGGAATGAGAGTTCCTGTTGTTTTGCATCCTATTCACCATTTGGTGTGATCGGTGTTTAGTATTTTAGCCGCTCTAGTAAGTGTGTAAGTAGTTTCTCATTGTTATTTTATTTTGCAGTCCCCTAATGAGAAATGATGTTGAACATCTTTACATATGCTTATTTACCATCTGTGTATCTTCTTTGGTAAGGTGTCTGTTCAGATTTTTTGCCAGTTTTCAAATCAGGTTGTTTTGTTATTGTCGAGTTTTAATATTTTAGATTCCAGTCCTTTATTAGATAAAAAATTTTTAAAAGATTTTATTTATTTATTTGACAGAGAGTGAGCGAGAGAGGGAATACAAGCAGGGGGAGTGGAGAGGGAGAAGCAGACTTCCCACTGAGCAGGGAGCCTGATGTGGGGCTTGATCCCTAACTTTGTCAATTTTTTGTTTCATAGATTGTGCTGTTAGAAAAGTCTTTTTTTATTTTATTTTATTTTTTTAAAAGATTTTATTGATTTATTTAACAGAGGGAGAAGCAGGCTCTCCGCTGAGCAGGGAGCCCAGTGCGGGGCTTGATCCCAGGACCCTGGGATCATGACCTGAGCTGAAGGCAGATGACTGAGTCACCCAGGCGCCCAAGAAAAGTCTTTACCAAACCCAAGGTCGTCTAGATTTTCTCTTATATTATCTCCTAAGAATGTTATAGTTTTGTGTTTTACATCCAGATCTATGATCCAGTTTGAGTTAATTGTTGTGTAAAGTGCAAGGTTTGTATCTAGATTCATATTTTTGCATGTGGATGTCCAGTTGTTTCAGCACCATTTGTTGAAAAGACTGTCTTTCTCTATTGAATTGCTGTCACGCCTTTGTCAAAGATCAGTTGACTGTATTTGTTTGGGTTTATTTCTGGGCTTTTTGTTCTGCTCCATTGATCTATTTGTTTATTCTTTCACCTTTGCCACACCATTTTCATTACTGTAGCTTTGTAGTAAGTCTTGAAGTCAGATAGTGTCAGTCCTCCAACTTTGTTCTTTACTTGCATACTGTGTTGGCTATTATGGATCTTTTCCCTTTCTAGATAAATTTTAGAATTTGTCAGTATTCATAATGATCTGGGATTTTGATTGGGATGGCATTGAATCTAAAGATCCAGTTGGGAAGAATTGACATCTTAACAGTATCGAGTCTTCCTATCCGTGAACATGGAATAGCTCTCCAGTAAATATTGGAGATCTTTTGTATTGCTTTCATTGGAGTTTTATAGTTATCATCGTATAGCTCTTATATATATTTTGTTAGAGGTATACCTAAATATTTCTCTCTCCCTCTCTCTCTCTCTCTCTCTCTTTTTTTTTTTTTTTTTTTGGTCTAATGTAAATGGCATTATATATATATATATATATATATTTTTTTTTTTATTTGACAGAGAGCAAGAGATCACAAGTAGGCAGAGAGGCAGGCAGAGAGAGAGAGGGAAGCAGGCTCCCTGCTGAGCAGAGAGCCCGATGCGGGCTTGATCCCAGGACCCTGAGATCATGACCTGAGCCGAAGGCAGAGGCTTTAACCCACTGAGCCACCCAGGTGCCCCATATATTTTAACTTCTAATTCCAATTCCAGTTATTCATTTGTTCATTGCTGGTATATAGGAAAGCTATTAACTTTTTGTATCCTGCAGTCTTGATAATTGCTTAATAGTTCCAGGAATAACTTTTACTGTTCTTTGGGATTTTCTACATAGACAATCATGTCATCTGTGAACAAAGACAGTTTTATTTCTGCCTCTCCACGTTTTGTTTCTTCCTCTTACTTACTTTTCTTTTCTTATTGCATTAGGTAGGATTTCCAGTAAATGATGAAGACTAGTAGTGAGGGGTGCCTGGGTGGCTCAGTGGTTGAAGCCTCTGCCTTCAACTCAGGTCATGTTCCTGGGGTCCTGGGATCGAGCCCCGCATCGGGCTCTCTGCTTGGCGGGGAGCCTGCTTCCTCCTCTCCCTCTGCCTCTCTCCCTACTTGTGATCTCTCTCTCTCTCTCTCTGTCAAATAAATAAATAAAATCTTTTTAAAAAAATTAAATAAAAAAGACGAGTAGTGAGAGGAAACATCCTCCTTGCTTGTTCTCAGTCTTAGGGGAAAAACATATAGTTTCTGATCATTAAGTGTGATGTTAACTGTAGGGTTTTTATAGACATTTTCTATTCAGTTGCGATAGTCTCTTTTCCTGGTTTCCTGATAGTGTTTATTATCATGAGTAGATATTGGATTTTATCACATGCTTTTTCTGCATCTATTGGTATGACTATATGATTTTTCTTCTTTATCCCTCTGATGTACTAGATTATATTTATTGATTTTCAAATGTTGAACCAGCCCTGCATACCTGGGCTAAATCCCACTTGGTCATAGCATATAGTTTTTAAAAGATATCACTGATTAGATTTACTAATATTTTGTTGAGGATTTTGCTTCTGAAATATTAGTCTATAATTTTCCTTTCTTCACTGTATTGGTCTTGGTCTTGGTGTTGGAGCAATACTGGCCTTATAAAGTAAGTTAAGAAGTAGTCCCACTTGTATTTTCTGTAAGAAATTGTAGTGATTTGATGTAATTTCTTCCTTAGATGTTTGATAGAATTTACCAGCAAACCTACTTGGGCCTGTGCTTTCTGTTTGGGGAGATTTTTTTTTTTTTTGTTTTTTAAGTATTTATTTATTTTTAGGGGAGGGGAAGGAGTCAGAGGAAGAGAGACAAGCTCAAACAGACTCCTTGCTGAGCACAGAGCCTGATGCAGGGCTCCATCTCATGACCCTAAGATCATGATATGGGCTGAAATCAAGAGTCAGATGCTCCACCAACTGATCCACCTAGGCACCCCCTGTTTTGGGAGGTTGTTAATGATTAATTCAACTTAATATATATAGGCCTATTCAGGTTATCTGTTTCTTCTTGTGTAAATTTGAGAAACTGTGTCTTTCAAGGAATTGGTCCATTTCTTCTAGGTTATCAGATTGTTCATAGTAGTCTTTTATTATCCTTTTAGTGTCCACACATCAGTAGTGATAGCCCCACTTTATTTCTTATATTGAAAATTTGTGTCTTCTCTCTTTTCTTAAGTTAGTTTAGCTGGAGGTTTATCAATTATATTGATCCTTCTAAAGAACTGACTTTGGTTTTATTAATTTTTTTCTATTGATTTCCTGTTTTCAGTTTCATTGATTTCTCGAATTTTTATTTTTTCTTCTAACATTGAATTTAATTTGCTCTTCTTTTTCTTTTCCCTAACGTGGAAGCCTAAATTATTGATTTTAGATCTTCTTTTCTAATAGATACATTCAGTGCAGTACATTTCCTTCTAAGCACTGCTTTTATTGCATCCAACAAATTTTAATAAGTTGTATTTTCCATCTTCATTTAGTTCAAAATTTTTTTAAATTTTTTCTTGAGATGTCTTCTTTGAGCCATGTGTTATTTAAAGTGTGTTGCTTAATCTCCAAGTATTTGGGGATTTTCCAGTTGTTTTTTTGCTACTAATTTCTAGTTTAATTCCTTGTCATCTGACAGCATACTTTGTATGATTTCTATTCTTTTAAATGTTTTATAGTGGTTTTTGTGGCCTGGAATGTGATGTGTCTTGGCCTAGGCTGTTCTTCAAGGAGAAAGTTACTAAAGAGTCTGGGGCCTTGACATTTGACCTCAATTCTAAAATTAAATGCGTCTGTCTCTTGGCCCTGGCACAAAATTTGCACTAGTCTCTTATAAAAGGACCTTTATCTATGATTTGTTGATTATAGAGCTATACCAATAGAGGAAAAGCATACAGAAATTGAAATAAATGATTAAAATAATTTTAACAGTAGTCATTTATTAAACACTTTTTATTTGCCATCACTTTACTGTTTTGGTAAGTTCTCCCAATAACCCTATAAATTGTAGGTACTGATTTTTTAAAGGTTTTATTTATTAGAGAGAGCAAGCAGGGGGAGGAGCAGAGGCGGGGGGG
>CM053613.1:11138016-11160151 GCA_028646535.1 Procyon lotor
TTTGTATAATGTTATGCCTTTGATTAGTTTCTTTCCAAAATCAGTATCACTAAGAGTTTGCATGCTGTTAGCAGTGGGCATTCTAGTAGTGATACTTCCTGAGAGTGCCTATCCTAAAGTTAGAACGTAGGCTATATTTATTTAGCTTGGAGTTTTCTAACCAGGGATGATTTTGGTCCCCAGGGAACATTCGGCAATGTTTGGAGATAATTTTGGTTGTCACAGTTGGGTGAGGGGGTCAGGTGCCACTGGCATCTGGGCAGAGGCCAGGAATTTTGCTAAACATCCTCCAAAAGCCCAAGACCAACCCCACGCCCTAAACAAAGACTTATCTGGCCCCAAATATGAGTAGTGGAGGTTGAGAAACCCTGAGTCTAGCTTGTTCCATCCCGTTATTACTGAGAAAACCTGGAGGTGAGGTCTCCGAAATCTCTCAGCTGTCTCTCAGGATTTGGCTTCTGAGGCTAAGTGCCTCCTATGTAAATACTTTGTAGCTTAGTCCATTAACTCATTCTGGCACATTTCCTATACCTTCAGCTTAGTGTCCAGAGGGCTACTGAATGGTTGGGGCTTTTTAATAGGGTGATACTTTTTCTTCCTGATGTTTCCGAGAGACAAGCTCAGCTGGCTTGCAGCTCTTGCAGAAGAGAACCTGGTGACAATACGCTAATCTGTTGCTGGCATTTTTTGCTTCCTAATCTATGTTTACACGGCACTGAAAATCGACTCCCTGGTGCCAGGCTCCATTTCTCCTCAGCGCTCTGGCACCGTTGGCGGAGAACACCTCCCCAATCCCTTCCACACAGAGCTACCCATCGATGTTTATTACATCGCACAGCTGTTCTCCAGAAGACATTTCTGGAGGCAGGGACAGTATAGGAGCTTCTGGAGCTGGGCTTGGAGTCGTAATCGTTGTGTAGATCTACCAGTTGTAGATCCACAGCACTCTTAAAGCAGCTGGTATTTTCCTTAACTGTTTTCCTAATTGTAGCTCCCATCCTCTCCCCCAGATTTTAAGCTCCTACAATACGGAGTTTGTTTCTTCAGTTTATTTCCCACTCTCTTTTAGCAGCTAGCATTTCGTTCATCAACTACTGAGAAATCAACTTATCTTTTATTACTTTGTGTTTTATGCTTTTCTGTTAAAAGTTGGAGGACATGATAAGGTACGACAGTGGTGTGAGGAAGACTACTGGTCAGAGGGAGATGTCAGCTATCTAGATAAACAAGCCAGGGGAATAATTCATAAGCTCAGTGATGTTGAGCACCTGGATCAGAATGAAACTGAGTAATTCTTTCCAGGGAAGTAGTAGACTTTAGGGGAAAAAATGATTTTCATTATCGAGGGGGCCTAAAAATCAAAAAGTCCCTATTTAGAAAGTCCTATATGTAGCTTACCCTCCTCATGACCCAGAAGTTCAGCAAAAGTTCACAAGTCAGGTGTAATTATTATAGAATATAAAGGTTAAACTTATTGAGAACATATATCTGTTTACCTCATTTGAGTAATATGCCATGGACCCTCAGTAGGAGTTTGAGGTCACTGGACTCATTGACAGCACCCACAAATGCTGTCATTCTCATGCCTTCAGGGAGATCATGACCATTTGGGTCTATGTCTTTGAATCTGTAAGATTTTAAAGAATAAATTGTGGTGGGTGTATTGGTTTATCTAGAGCAGTATTCCTCAGTCTTTACTTAATTATTACCCTCCTAAGGAGATTTCATAGACAGTGCTTCCTAATCATCCCCCCTCCCATGAGATTTTAATATTACAGGTAGGCTGTATATCTGTCATATACTACGGTATATTTGAGGCAGGCTAGTGATTGCACTAAGATTTTTCCATGAACCAGTTTTTGCTCCCATGGGGGCAATATTATCCATATTGAGAATACATAATCTAGCAGTATTATCATCTTGGAAATGAACTGTTTTTGCCTTTCTTTACAAATTGAAACTGGGACAAGGACATTACCAATAATAAACTGATGGTGAAGAGAGTCTCCTCATGTAGTAGCTTGCTACAACTAGAGAGAAGAGAGAAGAGTACTTCTCTGGCTTAAATGGAGAAACACTTTCTGTCTCAACAGCCTCTTGACCGACCATTTGAGAGAGAATAGGGAAAGATCAGAATGGCAGAGCAATAAATGCAGCTTACCAAAAGGGGAGGGGGGGCACGTAGATGACAGGACCCTTTTGCAATGACATGCAGAGGAGGAAAATGGTGATACTGAAGAATCTAGGTATAAAATTGTCCATTGTTCCAAGGCTAGTGAGTTCTAACAAGTTCAGTTTCTTAAAGTAGGAGGTGACTTGCCGCAGAGAATACCATTTAGATTGTCTAGCATACAACAGTGTTCTATTCTCCCAAGAGGGTTTGGCTCTGTCTGATCAAAAGGGTGGTTGTGTATGAAATGCACCTCAGAAGGAGGAGGAGGAAATGACATGTTCATGTAAATGAAATACAACTGCAAATTAAAGTGTCACCCTGTTAAAAAAAATCCATTTTTTATTTAATTGGTTACCAAGGAAAAAAATGTCATACAGAAGTGTATATCTCAGGGAAAGTTAAACCGTGAGATGTTTCAAGTGAATCTGGATTCAAGGAAGTTCTCATGGGGTGGGGAGGGGAGGGGTTTGTAAAATACTGCCTTAATAAAAATATTCTGATACTGAAAAGCCAGACTCATAAATTTCTGCCGTGTTACATACCAGGGGTCCAGAAGAAATTAACAAATATGACTTCATTTGTTCTTTACTGTCTCTAACTATCCAATCAGCTATATACTGGCTGCTTCTTCCCTGGAGGGAAGCCTCCTTTTGAGATGTCTTATTAGGAAGAAGGTCATGTACAAAGGAGGAGATGCTTTCTCCCAAAGAGTGCTGCCTATTACAAAGACATCCAGGAATGAAATCCTTTTCTGGGTGGCTTTACTGTGTTAATGTTGTCCTCCCGTTTTTCACTCCCCACCCGCCACCACACATTTTTATGAAAACGCTTCTGTCTCTAGATTGAGAATCTACCAGACAGGACATATGTGGTACCTGCCACATTTTTGGCTTTAAGGAAATGTTAAAATAATCATGGGAGGGGCTGATGAATGAAATTATGTTTCCAGTAGAATTGTTCTTGAGATATGTCTGGTTTCTCTTTGAAATGGGGGCTTGGCAGACGGTTTTTTCTCTTCCCCCTCTCCTGCCGATCCCAGTACATATTGTTTTATGTTTGCAGAGGAAACGTGGATAAAAACTATACTGTGCTCTCTTTTTCTTCTCCCCGGCCAGGGGCAGTGATTGGTGATGGACAGTCTGCTGTGGCCAGTAACATTGCCAATACTACCTACCGGCTCCAGTGGTGGGACTTCACCAAGTTCGACCTCCCTGAAATCAGTAATGGTAAGCCATTAGAGCTGGTACTGGTGGAAGGGGTATTTATTACTGGTGAGCCTGAACTCAGAAACCCACGGAGCACTGGAGTTTTCGTCATCTTGTTGAGCAGCTGATTCCCTGGTACCATTTCTGCAGCTCTCCATCAGTAATTAAGCAGACATGTTTTGTGCACCCACCCTGAGCAGCGGCCCATGGTAGCGTTGGTGATAGGAACAAAGCCAAGATGGACACAAAGATGGTGTCTCTCTTCTGGGGACTTCACCAACTAGTAGCTCATTGTCCTAATAAGCCTCATTGTTTAAGTGGAACTGAGAAGCAGAGAAAGAACGGAGTATAGGAACTGAGAGCTAGCCCTCGTGCCCCTTGAGGAAAGACTATGGTGATGTTAAACTCATTTATCAATCCAGAGCTGGATGGAACACAGTGAATGACATAGTTGGTATGTGATTTACAAACGTGTCTGATAGGCCATTTCTCAGCTTCCAGAGAAGTCTGCAATCCCATATCCCAGTTGTTCATCACAGCATTTCATTGCATTGCATTGCATTTTGTTTTAGTTTTCAAAGATTTTGTTTATTTATTTTAGAGAAAGAGAGAGAGACAGCACGAGCGAGAGGGGCAGAGGGAGGGAGAGAGATTCTCAAACAGACTCCACGCTAAGTGTGGAGCCTGATATGGGGCTCAATCTTAGGACCCTGAGATCATGACCTGAGCTGAAATAAAGAGTTGGACACTTAAGCACCACCCACATTCCACCCATTACAGCATTTTAGACAACTTATTTCACTTTCTATCTAATGAAGGACTCACACATTCCCAAGAAGTGGCAGTTCAGCCTCTGCTTAAATAAAGTGATAGGTCACAATATCTGATCAGATGGCCTGATTCATCACTGATAAGCTCCTGTTATTGTTTCCTTGCTGTTATTTCTTTCCATTGGTCCTGATTTTACCTCTGACTCTCCATAGAATACGTCTAATGATACCTCTTCTGGTGGTCCTCTAGGTGTTTGAAGATAAATTGCCATTTCCCTTTGAATCTTTCTTCTCAGGCCAGACTTCCGTCTTGAGATTCCTTTTACTGATCTGGTTCCCAAATCCTTGATGGTTCTGTCACTTTTTGACTTTGGGGGGCCAGAACAGAGTCGAAAACTCCAGATGGGAGCTATCCAGTACATAGCACAATGGTGGTTTGGACAGTGTTAATTCAGCCTGAGATTTCAGCAGCTTTTCCTGAAGCCACTATTCAGTTTGTGGTCACTTCAAATTTCTGGATAATTATTAAGAAATTGAGGCTCTACCATTTTGTTTATCTGTGCAGTTTGAATCTTTTAAAAACCAAAACAGGTTTATATTTGCTTCTATTAAATTTTTTCTTCATAGTATCAGTTGCACCTCCTAGCTCCTCCCTCTCAATGTTTTTTTGACCTTTGGATTCAGTCCTTTTCTCTCAGTCTTTACATCACCTATTAATTTGATAGATACACTTTCTCTGTCTTCCTTTTACTAGCAAAAATGGTCGATCAGTCAGGACATTGTACTGGGCCTTGTGTGATATTGCTGTGGACTTCCTCTTTGTCAACTTTGGTTCCTGAATTAGCACCCTGGGCATGGTGTCAGAACTGAAGCCCACATTTTATTTTTTGGTTTATCTTGTCTGCAAGATATTGTAAGAATTTGTCAGATGCCTTAAAATAATCAAGATATTCTCTGTCTGTGGCATTTCCTGGTATGCCAGTCTTAGGATCCTTATCAGACCATGAAAATGAGGTTAATTTTTCATGTCCTGATCTTAGTGAAACCACAGTAGCAATCATTTCTTTCTTTCTCTAAGTGCTTATAAGCCACATGTTCAATATCTTTTCTTTAACTCTGCTGGGAATCAACTGCAGTCTACTTTTTTCTTTATTGAATACCAGGTTTGCTTGTTCATCTCCAGATTTCTGGCCCAGATCTTCTTTGCCACAATTTATTTCTAGTTATTTTGTTTATATTGTTTACTTTGTTTTTTTTTAATTATAAATTGAAATACATTCACCATTCAAAAAATTTAGATGATAACATAATGGACAGTGAAAAGTTTCCCAACTCTTTTCCCAGCTATAAGCCACTCCTCCCCAGAGGCAACTGCAATTAGCAGTTGCTTGTGTATCTTTTCAAGGATGTTGTATGTGTGTATATTTAAGCAAATGCAAATGTATATTTTTCCATTTTCTGTTTAACCCAGATGGTAGCATGTTATATATTCTTCTTTCTGCACTTTACAATGTATCTTGGTGATCTTTACGTACCTGTATATAGAAAGTTTACTTTTTCTTTTTTTAACGACTGCCTAGTATTCCATTGTCCAGGTGGAATCTCTGGGTTCCATATTTTAATCAGTCATTTTTCAGCCAGTCTTCTTTGAGGAACTTTTAAAATTGTTTTCAGTTTTTCCTATACAAAACATGTTGCAGTTTGTCATTTCACATCTGTGCAAAGATTATCTACAGGATAAATCCCTAGGATAAATAGGATAGATTTATAGGATAAACCCCTAGAAATGGAATTGTAGTTAGGAAGAGTACATATATCTGTGATTTGGGTAGATGCTGCTAAGTCACCCTCTGTAGGGGTTAAGCCAATTTATACTCTTGCCTGCAGTTTATGAGAATGCCTGTTCTCCCCCTAAACTCTTGCTTGCAGAATGTGTTACCATATTTTTGGATATTTGCGAATCTGATAGGTAAAAAATAGTATGCAGCTATTTTAAATTTGTATTTCTCATATTACAAACCAGGTCATGTGCCTCTTCACACACTTAGCTCGTGTATTATGTTGCCTTTTCTTGACCTGTCCCTGTGCTTTACCTATTTTTTTATTGTGTTGCTGATCTTTTCCTTATCAGTTCAACAGGAGCTCTTTCTAAACTTACGATAGGAGTTTCTTGGTTGTCATTTGTCTTTTGACTTTGCTGAAGGTTATTTTTGTCATAGCACTTATTTTAAGTAGTCAAAATTATCCAGCTTCCCATTTATGGTTCTAGATTTTGTGTCATCATTAGGAAGATCAGTTAGTACTTTTATATTTTAGTTTTTTACCCTTAAGTCTTTGATTCACTAGAAGTTTAGCCTAGTCCCAAATAAGCAAAATATGACCCAACTTTTATCCCATATGGCTCCTCATTTGTCCCAACCAGTTTATAGACTAATTCATTTATCCCCATTGATTTGGGATGTCACTTTGATCCTATTTTTACTTTCCTGTGTATTTTTAGATGTATTTCTAGTGATCTGTTTGATTATTCATATGAGAGTACCACAAGGGTTTAAGTTTTCAGGCATTGTGTTTTACAATCTGGTAGGAAAGCATCTCTTATTATTTTTTAATTTTTTAAAAAAGATTTTATTTATTTATTTGACAGAGACAGAGAGAGCACAAGTAGGCAGAGGGGCAGGCAGAAGGGCGGGGGGAAGCAGGCTCCCTGCTGAGCAGAGAGCCCCATGTGGGGCTTAATCCCAGGACCCTGAGATCATGACCTGAGCCGAAGGCAGAGGCTTTAACCCACTGAGCCACCCAGGTATCCCTCTTCTTCTTATTTTTTTAATCCAATTTTCCTGTCTGCTCAAGCAGTTTTGTTTTCCTGTATGGACTTTAAGACTATTTTGCTTCTTCTCTTCACCCCCCTAAAAAAAATCCCATTAATATAATTATTGCAGTCACATTAAATTTGTAAGTTAACTTAAGGAGATTCAGTATTTTTATGGTTAGATTTAAGAACATGGTATGGTTTTCCATTTCCACAAGTTTCTCTTGTGTTCTTAGGAATGTTTTAAAATTTTCTTAAGGGACACCTGGGTGACTCATTTAGTTGGTTTAATCTCTGCCTTCGGCTCAGGTCATGATCTCAGGGTCCTGGGATCCAGTTCCGCATTGGCCTTCTTGCCCAGTGGGGACCCTGCTTCTCCCTCTGCCTGCTACTCCCCCTGCTTGAGCTCTCTTCTCTCTGACAAATAAATAAGGAAAATCTTTAAAAAAAAAAAAATAAAGTTTTCTTCATATAGATCCTTTACAGTTCTTTTTTTTTCAAAGATTTATTTATTTATTTGAGAGAGAGAGAGAGAGAAACAGTATGCATGCACACGAGCATGAGGAGGGGCAGAAGAAGAGGGAGAGAATCCCAAGCAGATTCTCTACTGAATGTGGAGCCTGACTCAGTGCTTGATCCCACCACCCCAAGATCATGTCCTGAACTGAAATAAAGGTTTGGATGCTTAACCTGATGAGCCACCCAGGCACCCCTCGATCCTATACAGTTCTTAAGTTTACTGTTACAAGCTTATTTTTAAAATTCTACTGCTATCTTACTGAATCATTTGCTAATTATAGTTGTCACTCTGGTGAATCTCCTGCATGTTCTGGGTTTGTTATCTGTAAGTAATGATAATTTTACCTTCTCCGTTCCAAGTTTTACATGAGTATATTTGTTTCTCTTGTGTATTTGCTTTGGCTACCTTCAAAACAATGTTAAATAATAGCACTCATCCTCATATTGCTCCTGATTTTAGTAGGAAAACTTCTTTTTCCCAGTATTTTTTTAAAGTTTTATTTAAGTAATCTGTATACCCAATGTGGGGCTTGAACTTATGACCCTGAGATCAGGAACCACATGCTTCTCTGACTGAGCTAGCAAGGTACCATAAGCATATTACTGGCTTTTAGGTGGAACTAGAACTAGTTTATCATTTTAAGGAAGTCATCTATTCCTATTTTATCAAGAGTTTTTATCAAGAATGGATATTGAATTTAGTCATGACTTTTCAGTATCTATGAAGATGATCATATGTTTTTTTTCCCCTCTCCTTTGGTCTAATAGTATAATCATTATGTTAATAGATTCTCTAATATTGAACGCATCCTTATATTTCTTGAATAAACCCCACCGGGTTCATAGAGTAGTCTTTAGTGTAAAATTCCTTCCCTGTAGCTTGCTAAATAGACTTTTTCCACTGATACTTGTAAGTGAGGTGGCTCTGTCCAGACTTTTCTTTTTTTATGAAATCTGTGGGTTTGGGTATCAATGTTACTATGCTTGTGTTATAAATATAATTTGGAAGTTTTTCTTTTTTTCTTTGGAATAGTTTAAATAGAATTGGAATTACTTATACTTTTTTACTTTAAAGGTCTGGGCCTGATGCATACATGCTTGTTTGTTCGCTTACTTGCTTTTGCATGTGTAGGGGGAGGTACTTCTTTGATAACTTTCTATGTCATCTGTCTATAATGATTAAGCACATGTACTCTTAAGCTTATACTATCTGAGTTCAAATCCCTGGTCAACTGCCTTCTAGTAGTATGACCTTGGTTAGTTACTTAATCTCTTTCCACCTTCATTTCCTTTTCTATAAAATAAGAATGGTAGGGGTGCCTGGGTGGCTCAATGGGTTAAAGCCTCTGCCTTCAGCTCAGGTCATGATCTCAGGGTCCTGGGATCGAGTCCCACATCAGGCTCTCTGCTCAGCAGGGAGCCTGCTACCCCCTCTCTCTCTGCCCGCCTCTCTGCCTACTCATGATCTCTCTCTCTGTATCAAATAAATAAATAAAACTTTTTAAAAATGAGAATTGTAATAGTGCAAACCTCCTAGGGTTGTTATGAGAATTAAATTAGTTAATAATATCAGGCATTCTGAACAGTGCCTGACATAAAGTAAATGGTCAGTGAGTGCTAGCTATTTTCATAATGTCTTTTTCTAGAAAATTGCACTATGATTCTTTGAGAGTATGGCCATAACACTATAAATTCCTACCTGCCCCGTCTTTGCTACTCTGAGGTATGTAGTCTTCTCCTCTGGAGAGTGATGTTCATGTGAGCAAGGTATTGCTCTCACCCTGTTGCCTTACCTGTATTGGGCTTCCCATCCTTCTCAAGCATGTCATTTCTACCCAGTCACAGATCATTTGCCTTGATAGAAAAGCAGAATATTCAGAATACAAGCATTGAATATGCTGCTAGCATAGCTTTGATGGCCTTTCTGGTTGTCCTTAACATGCTTTGTATAAGCCTTAACTTGTTCCAACTACAACTTCTTATAATCCTCCTTCTGTGTTTCTTCTTACATCTTTTGATCCTGACTCTTGTAAAAACCTGAGTTGATCAGAGAGCATCATGTGCAACCAGATGGACTAGTTTGGCTCATGCATGGTGTTATAATTCTGCTTTTTAACAGTGCCCTATTTTTCTTAGAGTTTTGACCTTAGAAGAAAAACTGCATTCTGGGACTTTAGGGCATATATGTTCCTTTCAATGGTATTCTTCTAGAATGACAGTCACTTTTATCTGAGTTTCCTGTCTTTAGCTCTTAACTGTGTTTGCTGGTTGGTCTGAATAAAGTCTGGTTATGGTTGACAGCTTCACTCTTGACAGATTCATCTGTGAGAAAAGGAAGGAAGGAATCTCTTCTGCCACAGGATTCATTTCTGAACACCACGTACCTCTCAGGGAAGGATAGCCTTTGGCTTTGGCACAGGTCATGCCTGGGAGCCAGTGGTCTTGAGTTTTACTCATGTGTTCAACAGCCACTATGTTGTTGGTCATCTGACTTACCTGAGTTCTATTTAACTTTTTTCTGGAGTTAGATTAAAGATTCTTGCCACATGTTTCTCTCATTTGGGATGCAGCATTAATGAATTACTCTCTGTAAAGTTAAGTTTATGAAAAGACCTCACAGACATAGATAATTTCAAGACCACTTCATGAAAAGTAGCTCATTGGGTTCACTCTGGTTTTTAGGAGTGAGCTCTTATTGGTAAAGAGCTTTGGTCACTTGGGTGCCCTGCCAGCACCAGCCTCCAGAAATCCAGCAGCTGAGTGGTGTAAGACAGACCATGGCGCAGATGTAGTCACTGGTGCCTTTGGGAAGGGCTGGCAGTGTCATCTGGAGTACCGTGGAGGAGGTCTTATTCTGTAACTTGCGGGGCTCAGAGAGAGCCCAAAGGAAATTTTCCTGCTGATTTAAACCCCTTTGAGTTTTCCCAATCAGTATCTAATGCATTTGCAAAAGTACTGTAACTGCTGATCGTTCCCATGGCCTCATCTGGCCAGCCAGCAACAGGCTATAAATCGATCTTTGTACAAGGTGTTTGTTTATAATTTATGGAGCTGATAGGAAGGCAGAGCCATCTGCTCCTCCAGGCATCAGTATTTCTAACCCCTCCCATTCCCTGCTAGGGCATTTTCACTTGGAAATCATTTATAATTAGGAGGCGATTACATTGCAGAGTCTGGAACATGGCTTCCTGCTGTCTTCTACATCACTTTTTCTCCCCCTGGAGCTGCCCCCTGAAGCTCTTAAGCAGCTTTGATTTGAAAAATCCTTTCTTTCCTAACCTTTTTTTCCATTCTGAGCTGCCCCATCACCCTTCCCTACGTGTGTTTTTGCTTTTAAGTGTAGGGCAAGTTGCTAGAGCTACAGCTCAGGGATCGAGGACTGTTTGGTAAGGCAGCACTTGTCAAGTGTGGTCCCAGACCAGCAACATCAGAGACACCCGGGGAACTCATTGAAATGCAAGTTCTCAGGCCTCACCCCAACATTCTGTGTTTTAGTAAGCCCTCCGGGTGATTCTGATGCACACTAACACTTGAGAAGCAGTGTTCTCAAGTAGGCCAAGCAGGGAGCAGAACAAAGATTTCTAGTGTTGTGTGGTTGCCAGTGTCTTAGGCTTTATTTCACATCACCTTTTTCTCTACCTGCTTATGTTATTATTGAGTCCAAAAAGAGTGAGTTGTCCTTGTCATTAGTCCATTACTTTCCTATGGCCCAAGAAAACAAGTAACAGGTCCAAGAAATCTCGTCCTGTATAAATTTACTCACCCAAATTGCAGACTTATGAGAAACGGCATAAGTGGATTGAAGCAGTGACCACTCACCATTGTAACTGAACATTTCCATTTCCATGTGGGAAATTAATAGACAATGAGCAGCAAATGTAAGCTGCTAATTGGAACTTTGACATAAAAATGAAATTATAAACATACCACCCTGTGCTTATAGAAACGAAGCTACCTAGTCACTGTGTGCCTGCCACATCTCCTTCATTAGGGCAGGAGTGAAACCCTAGATCGCTAGCTGCAGTTTCTGCGATTAAACCTGCTGCCAGAGCAGCTCTGCTTGAATTTTCAGCATTCTCTCTTCATTTGTCATCTGCATGTCTGTCTGTGTGCTCGTTGTGATGACTGAGAGCGCTTTGGAAACTGGGTGGGGTTAGGGGAAGGGGATGAAATTTGGGAGGTGGCCACTGATTTGGAATCATAATGTAGTAAACACAAACACAGCGGCTTGGATTGGAGGCTGACAAAATGCTTTTTTGTCTATATGCCCAGTTTTTCAGGGGCTTAGAGCCAAGCTTTCCAGAAAAAGGAAAACTTTACTTGTACTCTCCTTCCCACCCTGGCCCCACTTAGGAATTAATCTGGCAGTAAGCAGTTAAATGCTTTTTTTATATTGGTGGTGAGTTTTGAGAGTTACTGTAGGCTTCCATACGTTTGATGGAGTTGTGGGTTAACACACATGAGTGAGAGCTATGTAACAGCAAGATAGAAAAGCATACTTCCATAAAATACCCACCGTGCATTTTTTGAGACATTAAACATGGAATAAATGGTAATTGTGCAAAACTGTCTTAAGGTTTGGTGGTTGTAGTCGTCAGATTGAGACTTTTTATCTTTTTATCTTTCTGAAGGTTGTACCAGTCTCAGGGTTAAGAAAATCGAGATGGACTCATTCCTGACGCTTCCCCCGTTCCTTCCCCCACCCCCTTTTTTATATATCCCCAGCCAGAATCATGTGTCAATCCAGGGAAGGAGGAAAAAGATTGTCATCTTTTTGGCACAGGCTTGGGACCCTGAGTAAGGAGCAGACGGTCTCAGTGCTAACTAGATAAATCTAGCCACACAGGGTAGAGCAGATGGTGGGTTGGAAGTTGAGCAGTACCGAGCCCTAATGGTGATAGCAGTGAATATTTGGATGTCATTATTTTATTAGTTAGCAAACAGAGACATCCTTGTGGTCCCTTCTCGGTTTTGTGTGTAATGGTGCTGTAGGTGTCAGCCCCCGAGAGTTGGCACAATAGCCTAATCAATGTGTTCTGATGTCTTTTTTGATCTACTTTGTCATCTCTGTGGCTTCATTAGCAACACACAGGGAAAGGAGGATGAATATAGAGTATTAGAAATCTCTGAGTTCCTGAGCCCCTAAGCCTCAAGGCCTCTGAAAAGCAATTTTTTGTTTTGTTTTCCTTCAAGTAATTTCCTGGGGAAACTTGCCCTTGATCTTCCAGGGCAAGCCTTTGGGCTTCCTGGAATAGATCACCTGGAATCTGGTAAGAGCAGCTGAGCTTGGCTTCTTCTTTCTTTTCTTTCTTTCCTTCCTTCCTCCCTCCCTTCCTTCCCTCCCTCTATTCCTTTTTTTTTTTTTTTTTTACCATAATGCGTTTGACAGTGGACATCCAGGTAATCTCCAAATAAGAGAAGGACCAAAAATTTCTTTGCATGTGCATTTGAAGTAGATCTAAGTGAGACAAAAGCCCAGAGGAGCTTGGACCCTTTGGATGTGTTATGTTGTTCTGTTTGTGCCCTTGGTTTGGGCACTCTGTTCCCAGGCTTGCATCAAGGGTAAGCCACTTCCTTCTGGCAGGGAATTACACAGTGGGCTTCGGAGATCCAAATGAAAACCAAAACAAAGCGTGCAGGCACAGACCCAGTGCCACCAACATCT
Source organism: Procyon lotor (assembly GCA_028646535.1). NCBI lineage: Eukaryota > Metazoa > Chordata > Mammalia > Carnivora > Procyonidae > Procyon > Procyon lotor. Next base: position 11,151,161 of record CM053613.1, read on the forward strand.
CATTAGTCCTGTCGTGTGGAGCAGGATCTCCCCATCCCCACCAACACATTCTTCCACCATCCTCCCCCTCACCCCCACCCCCACTCTGCTCCCTTGAGCCGAGAGCCTGCTGCCTGGCGGATCCTGGGCCTTTTTTTTTTTTTTTTTTTTTTTTAAGATTTTTATTTAGACAGTGAGAGAGGGAACACAAGCAGGGAGAATGGTGGGAGAGGGAGAAGCAGGCTTCCTGCCAAGCAGGGAGCTCAATGCGGGGCTCAGTCCCAGGACTCTGGGATCATGACCCGGGCCAAAGGCAGACACTTAACAACTGAGCTACCCAGGCACCCCCAGGATCCTGGGCTTCTTGGTAGCTGCTAAGTACAGGCTGGTGCTTGCTCATGGTAGGGGTAAGGCCCAGAGCATGGAATGAAATGAAGTGTTCCAGCCATCCAGCCACGACTGGGTTGTGTTTCTCCGTACCCTCTCTTACGGCATTAGGGATTCACATTAGCAAGGAGCTATCCAGAAGACTGAAGTCTTAACTGTTCCATTTCTCTGAGATGAGAAAATAAGACACAAACTCATGAAATGACTTCCTTGTCTAAGGTCGCATAGCAGCTATGCAGCAGGACTCTCACCCCAAGGAAGCTTTACCTGGATCACGTTTCTCTTGAAATCAGTGGTTTTGCATTTTCATTCATCTTAAGTTTTGATCTTTTGGACAATAACAGCTGTTGAGTGGCTCTCCGGGAACAATTTTTAATAACTTTTTCCTTATCTAATCTCTCTCAAATGATGTTTCCTAAGTGTGAGCTAAGACTCAGCAGGTGGTTGTGATTGTGTTGACTATCTGTTGTTTCCTATTATAGTGGTAAAAGACACATCTCTTTCCTGTCTCTTGTATTCCTTGTTCCGTGACATTTTAGTTTGACGGACAAGGCGGCCTTTAGCATTTTTAGAGAGGGTTCAGGCCCTTAGAGAAGCCCCAGGATTTCTTGGCCCAGAGTTTTTCACACCATCAACTCCAAACTTTCTTACCCTCTTTTCTTTCTTTGTCCGATGCAGCTTCCGTGAATGTGCTGGTGCAGAACTGCAAGATCTACAACGATGCCAGCTGTGACATTTCTGCAGATGGCCAGCTCCTGGCAGCTTTCATCCCTAGCAGCCAAAGGGGCTTTCCTGATGAAGGCATCCTGGCAGTGTACTCCTTGGCCCCCCATAACCTGGGTGAAATGCTCTACACCAAGCGATTTGGTAAGGGATAGGAAGCCCAACCTAGTGACAGAGGGACGCTGGTGCCTTGGCATGGGCATTCCTAGGTGAGGCACAGCTGAGATAGGAGTAATGGTCATATCCTACCCCTGCTTCCCTGGGGCACAGGCAGGAGGAAGATTGCTTTGCAGGAGTCCTGGCTGGTAGTATTACAAAAGACTGTCAGAGTGAGAGTCCTTCCTGCCATGATGGCGTCACCAACATGCTCCTGTTGGGACGGCCACGGATAAAGGAGGAGATTTGGTCTCGGCTTGAGGAAGCGAGCACACTCATACGCTGCGAGGCAGTTTGGTATTGTGCATTGAAAGTCCCTGAAATGTATGTTCTCTTTGATCCAGCCATCCCACTTCTAAGGAAATAATCAGAAAACTATACAAAGAGTTATAAACAAGGATGTTCACAGCAGGGTTACCTATCACAGAGAAAAATGTCAAACAGTGAAGAGTTGCTTACATAAACAATGGTGCACCAATAGGGCAGAATACCATTTGGCCTTTAAAATGCTTTTATAGAAGAATATTTAATGGTGGAAAAATGGTCATCATGTATGAAGTGGTAATAGTAGATTTCAAAGTAGTATTTACAGTATGGTGCCAGTTTTTTAAGATGTGGTGCTATGATGACAATGGTTAGCATTTATCAAGTACTTTCTGTATGTCATATGTTGTACTCAGTACTTGACGTGCCTCCTCATTGTCCTCTTCACCGCACTCCTGTGAGAGAGCCCCTGGATGACCAGGGTGCAAACTGGAAATAAAGAGAAAAAAAAGACTGAGAGGAACATTATTTCCTTGTGATGGCAAGAACTCTGGGAAACGTGTCTCTGTTCTGTTGGCTCTCAGGTCCCAATGCCATTTCGGTGAGCCTGTCCCCAATGGGCCGATACGTAATGGTGGGCTTGGCCTCAAGGAGGATCCTGCTGCATCCCTCCACGGAGCACATGGTGGCCCAGGTCTTCAGGCTGCAACAGGCCCATGGTGGGGAGACCTCCATGAGGGTGAGTGCCGTGGCTCATGCCTCCACTGTAGGGCAGCGCTCCAGGGTGGCGAAGGACAGTGGTGTGACTTCCCAGCCCAGGCTAGAGGTAACATGTTCGTGAGGAGTAAGAAAGACTGCAGTCCAGCCCATCTGTGACCAGGAGGCTTCACTTTTAGAAGCTCTGGATGATTAAACGGCAGGAGCTTTCTCACACCCTAGATCCTGAGCCGAGCTCCTCAGAGGCCGGAAAGTATCTTTGGATGAAACCCAGATGGAATACCTCCTTACCTCAGTGTGAGACCTTAGTCTGGAGATACATGAAGGACCCAATGAAATATTTATGCTTATTTAAAAAAAATTTTTTTTTTTTGGAGGAAGCAAGCTATAAAAAGTGATATATGGTATACCATGAAATGTTCTTTTCTGTGGGTTATAATTGTGTTGGAAGATGAGGCATCTGGGTAGCTGCTAAGCTCTTAACCGTCTCATCCGTTTCATTAGCAGAGGAAAGTCCTCTTGGGACCCTCTCTTGTCTAACTAAGGTGGATCTCTCTTGTATTGCTGTAAAAGCCTTCTGGACATCGTGGGGTTAGTGGCCTTCTGGACTCAACCATACTGGTTTCTGAGTTCCCATGGGGGCTCATTTGCTTTTGCCAAGGGGAATTGAGTATTTGAATGGTTCTCTAATTAGATGGTATTTAAGCTCTGTCTCAAGCTAAGAACCTGTGAATTCCCTTAGCACTTTGTGTTGTGCCATTTATAGTTTTATGCACTTGTTTATGTGTTGTTTTGTGTTTTCTTTAGCTGAGTGGTGTGTATGTTTTAATCTGCCCAATTAGGTTCAGTGTAAGCTCCTTAGGGGTGTATCCCCCAGGGCCCTTCATTTAGTGCAATGCATGTAGATACTTGATGCCTGGAATGGAAGCATTCGTTTTAAAGAAAAAGAGGTAGGATCTGTTACGTAGAAAGTGACAGAAAGCGGGTGCCCTGGCGTGGTGGTCGCCAGCCTCTTCCTCGCATCTCCTACCGGGACCCTCTGTCTGACTCCACTGAGTCACTTTCCAAGCACCCTGAATCTCAGAAGGCCCTTTCTTGCCAGGGCCTTTTCTGGCCTGCCCTCCTCTCTCTCAAACCTGACTTCAGCAGCTCTTTCCCTTCTGCGGGACCTTTCTAAATCACTCCATCCTTGTGCCACCACCCTACTTGGTTCCCTGAGCTCATGTTAACACTCATCACACCAGACTGCACTGACTTGTTTCTGTGTCATTCTCCTCTTTTGGACTGTGAGCTCCTCGAGAGTGAAGACCGTATCTATGCCATGTTTATGAAATCCAAGTACCTAATAAGGAACCTGGCATTTAGGAAAAGTTGAATGAATGGAAGAGAATCTCAAGAAAAGCGCCCTCCTCAGCATTTCTAGGTGATAACGAGCAGAACCAGTGATAGGTAACAGCATGTTCCACCAAGCCCCCAAAAGGGTAGAAACAGGGTAGAAACAGGCAGCCTGTGCTCTTGACATCATACTGATGGGAAAGTCCTGATTCTTGAATCCAGGATGACTTTGGAAGGATCTGGTGTTAGGTGCTTGGGAGAGGACTCATGGGAAGTTCACGGGCCTGTTTTCTTACCTAGATATTTGAGGATGGACATTGAGATTTGGTTTACATATTTTTTTTTTTATATTTTATTTATTTATTTGACAGAGAGAGATCACAAGTAGGCAGAGAGGCAGGCAGAGGGAGAGGAGGAAACAGGCTCCCTGTCGAGCAGAGAGCCCAATGCGGGGCTCGATCCCAGGACCCTGAGATCATGACCTGAGCCGAAGGCAGAGGCTTAAACCACTGAGCCACCCAGGTGCCCCATAGTTTACATATTCTTATTCTTCTTCTCTTCAGGAGATTTGGGTGGTAAAAGTACCTGGTGTCTGCCTTTCACTACCTAGAATCCTGGTCCTAACAGCTGTTCTTCTAAACCCTTCCTGCCTAATTGTGGAATAATTGTTTATAATCATTAAGAGACAGGATCTGATTTCGGCAACACTAATGGACATCTCCAGCCTCTTCCGGAAGCCAGGGCTCCTGCCCAACTCCTGGGCCCAGCCTGCCAGTCCTCCATCCTAGCAAGGTTCCTCCTTCCCATAAGTAGCTAGAAACATCTGGCTGAGGGCAAACAGCTACAGGGCGGAAGCCAAGACGTTGGCACATATGGGGCTGGCAGCTCAGGGAATGCAGTTGGAGGAGTCTGCTGAGGAGATGTGGTAATCCATTGCTGTCCTGCTAAGGGGCTCAGGGCGGCTAGCCAGCTGCTGCTTGCCTCGTGACAAGAGCTATTTCTCAGGCCTCCTAGTGAGGCTTTTTTGATTCTCAGTAGGCACCATCTGCCACTTAGGGAGCCGAAGTAACTAGAAAGCTCCCATTTGGGAAGTATTCCTCTCACCCAGGAGACAGGATCCAGGCTTCTGAGCAAGGTTTTGCTTATCCTGTGGCCACCGAATCTGACTCTAAACCCCTGTGCTACAGAAAGGTTTCTGGTTTTCCAGATCTTGGTTGCCCCTTACACCCAGAGGCACCGAAGCATTCAGCAAATGTCCCTGAATTCAGGCACTGGTGGAAGGGAAGAGATACCAGCTTTTTTGGATAGCTGTGCTGTACCACCGTTTTAAGGCCAGAAGTGCCTTTTTGTCTGAGAACAGGGAGTGAGGGCTTAATGGGACAGGAGAGCATCTCCCTCTTTGCACAGGTTAAGCATTGGTGGGCGTCTCCATCTGTAACGTCAAGCTCTGTCTTCTGAAGGAATGTTTTTGTGGACCTGTCCTCAAGCTTCTCTGCCCAGAATTCCTCTTCATCTTAGTCTTACCTCTTGGAATTCACTATGGTAATATCGAGAGAGGTGAGCTTGTTGGGCCAACGGACAGACAGTCCCAGGAGAATGTCCTCCGGAGCACTGACTTTCCTTATTTGAATTCCCACTAAGTGACATCTCTCCCCAAGAGATGATCTCTTACGCGGTCCCATATGAAATCTCTTCTGAAAATGAACGGCTGATTGCTGATTCGCCTTGGTGCATTTAATCTAAGCTGTTCTTCAGACCTCTGGATTAGTGCTTCTCAAACTGTGCTCCTCGGACAACCTGCATTAGAATACATGGGGTCCTTGTTGGAAACAGCACTTGAGGCCTAAAGAGCCATATAAGACTAGGGCGGGAGGGGCACAGGTGTTTGTATTTGCAAAACAGGCTTTCCAGGTGATTCTGATACGCACTTAAGTTTGAGAGCTGCTGTTCTTAATGACTGCTTTCTTCATTTGAGGTCTCTGCCTTCAGCCTCCTCAGCAAGGAGGAGACACAGTCTCAGGTTTACTTGTGGTTTAATGCGCAGTGCTCTGATCCTTGGCTGATTTTGTTGCAGGCACGGTGGCCTTTGGGCTCCATTTCCCACCGGACTCTTACTTGGCTTTTTGGCTGGCTCTGCTTCCCCTCCCATCTCTTCTCAGCTGTTGCCGGCCTCTGGGGCTCTCCCTAGCGTATCCGTGTGCTGGATCCTGTGCTTCCCCCATGTTGAGCCATTTTAATTTTTATCCTTGTTTCTAGGAACCAGGGGCCTCTTGATATTTCCCTTCTCTGCTTCTGAGGTGACGCTCAGTCTTCCTGATTTTAGAATGCTTGGCAAGTCTGGAAAGATAAGACTGAGAACATATTTTTTCTCCGTCCCCTCTGTCCCTTCCAGCCTCCTCCAGGCTGGGGATGCCACTCTGCCTCGAGGTCTTATTTTCTGTCTGACTTCCTTGCTCTGGAGCCAGGGAGGGCTTTTGGGTCTGGCATGTGGAGATTGCCAAGCTGAAGTTTTGCTGGATTCTCAAAACACTAAGCTGCCTGTGTGCCCTCTCTGCCCCCATTTCTAATTGGAAGAAGGCATAATATTGTAACAAAAAACTGCAGTTAATTTTCCAAAATAGTGGCAACTTGCACATTCTAATAACTTTGGTTGTAACCAAGTGAAAGCATAATAACAAAAATACAAAATTACTAATGACACCAGAAATAGTCTTGTAGCCGACTGCTCTTGTACTTTTGTGTAAGTAAATTTTACCTAGAGCAAAAGTCAGCTGCTGAGGGAGTGGTTCTGGGCTTTTGAGCTGGAAAGAAAAAATAAGGATTAGTGCTTTCAACGCAGGAATTAAAGTGCTGTCTAACTCTTTTTCCTAGATGCGTAGACCATCCCCCCTCCAACAGGTGGGGGATGTAGGCACATATGTGGCTCAGTAAGAACTGAGGCGGATCCTCACTGCAAAATCCCACAGGCCCCAGAGGCAGTGGTGGCTTGAATCTCACCAGTGCTGGTTTGCTTTCCTCTCTGGTCATTTTATTGGCAGCAGTGATGGATGAGGACACCATCCTTTGACTTGGATGGGAGAAGCTCTAGGACAGAAAGCAATTTAGCTCCCCTTTCTCTGTGGAACAGCATAGTGCTCTTTAAGGCAAAGCCTCAAATACTTAAGGGTCAATTTTATTGAAAGCTTTTTCTTTGTGGCTATGTGGTAAAAGTGCCTTCAAGTGTGGAGCGACTGTTACCTGGAGAGATTATTGGTTTGGAGGCGGGGTGTTGGAAAAGGGAGCAGGCCCCTCTCTCCTTCCCTCCCTCTCCCCTTCCTTCTCCCTTCTCTCCCCTTTCTCTTCCCCTTCTCTCCCTCCTCTTTTCTTCTTCACTCCCCTCCTCACCTGCTTCTTCACCTGGAGAGTCCTACTCTTCAGGGTGGACCGTCCCCATTGCACACCTTCCTCTGGAACTCTGGCTCTACAGATATGCGTCCCCCTCCTTCTCAAGCGATCCTAGGCAGCAGGGAAGGAAAGGAGATTTGCTACCATTTTTTTACAGACCGGCTGTAGTTCTCAATGTGTACTCCCCTGGGACCACATCGGCATCATCAGAGAACTTAGTAAAAATTCAGATTCTCAACCTCGCGTGAGGTCTGCCGAATCAGAGGATCTAGGAGTGGGGCCCAGCCATCCTTGTTTTACCAAGCCTTCTCGATGACTGCACACTCAGTCAAGATGGAGAAACAATCATTGACTGCATAGGGATTCTAGTTAGACCTCACCTGTCGGTATAACTTTGTGCTTTTCCTTTTTGCTCTCACCTCGTCTCTGGAACCTCATCTGATTTACTTCTATGGCTCCTATTAACCAAATCTTTCAGGTACTTCCCGGAAGTTGAGAAATTGACGAGTACCTCCACCCCAAAGCATTCTGGATCATGCTAGCATAGTGATAGTACCTTTAAGAACTAATGCCGTGAGGCCTTTTTCCATTTCTCATTAAAATTCTTAACCTGCCCACAGTTGACTTGAGCTCTTAACTGCGAGCCCAGGCCTGCTCACCTGTGTGCTATAGAATATAGAGATGCTACATTGGGGAGGGTATGTGCTAGGGTGAGTGCTGTGAAATGTGTAAGCCTGGTGATTCACAGACATGTACCCTGGGGCAAATAATACATTATATGTTAATTTAAAAATTAAAAAAAAAAGAAAATAGAGATGCTTTGGCTTAAAAAGTGAGAAGCAGTCAGTATCTTTGTCTTTTGCTCCTGAAGGAGGGCTTCTGGAGCTCCCCTTTCCAACATTCCACCTACTGTTATCCTTTGATGGGCTACATCACTATGATGCCCATTAGTGGATAACCTAGAGTCACTCTGATCATAAAGAAACATCAGTTGTCTTTCTTTTTATAGCCATTTTCTGTCATATTTACAGCCATCTTCACAGAGCCCAGGGATGACTGATTATTATTCTAAGTTCATTAAAATGAACCACAGAAAAGGCTTGGTATCCAGAGTGTTCAAATTAGTCACAACTAAATTATAGCTTAGATCCTGGGGCAGGATGGGTGTCCAGAGCTGTCGGCACTGACCAGCACTCACGTAACTAACGTGTATGGGCTCTTTGGGCCTGTCCTAGCTCCATTCTGCAGTATATAATCTTCACTGTAGCCTCCTTGCCCTGAATGTTAGCCTGTGACATAATCCACTCACCTCTGCCTCCTTAGATCCTTAAAGTTTGTTTTTCAAAACTGACCTAGAACTCTAATTCAGTCCCGGAGTATTCTCCAGAAATCTAAGAGAATGAGATTTTCTTAATCTTGTCTGGCCTTGGGAGTGGCAAAAACCAAAAATAAAGATATTTTATTTTTGTATCCTGGAAGGGTACTATTTCTTCAAGGGGAGATTGGGATAAAAGAGAGACAGCTTTGTTGTCAGAAATGATTTACTCCTTCCCAAGATTTTGTCCTCATTAATTTTCTTAAAGCTGCCTGTCAGTTGATTAAAAGCTGCTTCCGCTGCAATTATCTTAAAGTTGACTTCTGAGATGTGGTACAAAGCATCTATCCTCAGAAAGTTCCTTTCTTCAGCACATTGCGGGAAAGGGGAGGGAGTAAGGGAGAATTCAGGGGTGTCTCTGATGCAGTTTGTCAGAGAAGGGAGGGGGGCAAGATACAACATTAAAAATAACAGTAGAGCTACAATTAGTTTAGGTGAATTTTTCCATGACACATTCCTCTCAGATAACTCTAATGATTTCTTCTCCCCTATGACCTCTTAGTAGAGTGCAGTCTATTCTGTGCGTTATTCTTTACACTCAACAAGATTTTATGGAGTTCCTACTATGGGCCAGGTATTTTGTGAGGTTGAGGAACGCCATGCATAAAATGGACCTGGACCCTGCTCTCTTGCCACACAGCTGGCTGCTGCTATTTTTTTTTTTTTTTTTT
>CM053613.1:11160251-11196885 GCA_028646535.1 Procyon lotor
GTGCCATCAGTGTGTCTAGCACATGTCTTAGTGATGATGGTTGAATGAAAGTATCAAGGAGATAATCCTAATGAAAATGCAGAGTGTCCTACTCATTTCACAATGTGCCCAATATCAGTTTCTTGGGGTGCTAGTCCCAGCACTGAGACATGGTGAGAGAGTCCCAGGAGATAGTCTCAAAAGCAAAAGGGAGGGGTGCCTGGGTGGCTCAGTCGCTTAAAGCCTCTGCCTTCGGCTCAGGTCAGGATCTCAGGGTCCTGGGATCAAGCCTCACATCGGGCTCTCTGCTCAGTGGGGAGCCTGCTTCCCCCTCCCCCCCCCCGCCTGCCTCTTTGCCTACTTGTGATCTCTCTCTCTCTCTCTGTCAAATAAATAAAATCTTTAAAAAAAAAAAGCAGAAGGGAAAGCATTTTGTTTTTTTCAAAATTGGTAGGAGAACCAATTCTTGCATTTGTAGAAGCTGAAATCATTTTAATGTATTTTTAAGTGTAAAATACCAAGCATTTTAATGTTTAACCATCCTCAGCATTCCTCTTCCAAAAATATATATCAACTAAAATGTATTGGATGTGTTGGTATATATTGAAAACTCTTATCCAAGGTGAATATCTAGAACAACTACTCATTTGGCCTTTTCCTTTGAGATTTGTGAAGCCAAGAGTATTCAAGAACTTGTGCTATGCACAGACTTGTAGGAACAGGAGGAAGTAATATTTTAATTTTGGGGGGTTCTAGGAATATTTAAGTGCCTCAGTATTTCATTTAGCACCAAAGTAGGTCCCTCAGCTGAAGGAACCTCTCTACTTTGATCCTGATGGCCTGAGATGGCCTTTGGAAAGCATCAAGCCAATTGAAAAATAAAATTCTTTTCCTCTGTCTCTGTGGGATCTCTTTGAGAGGAGTAAGTGAATAAGAGTTTACAGGTCTCAGTAAATCACAAGAGGTTGGCTAGAAATGACTTCAAGGCAGCAGATTATCAATTGCAGCCGAGGGCAACACATTCCAAAAGTTAAGGCAAAGGGGGCATGTGGCTGTCTCAGTTGGTAGAGCACACGACTCGTGATCTCGAGGTCGTGAGTTCAAGCTCCATGTTGGGCTTAGAGCTTACTTTAAAAAAAAAAAAAAAGTTTAAAAAGGAGCTATTGCTCCTCTTTTCTGTTAGGAAAGCTTTGGTTTGGACAAGGGTAGTCTAAGCAGACTTGTTCCTGCTTCAGTTTAGAATAAAGGGGAAAGGTAGGTGAGCTAGTGTTCTGATTCTTATTTTTATTTTAATTTTTTAAATTTTTAAAAATTTTTTTAAGGTTTTTTATTTATTTGACAGAGAGAGAGAGCACAGGTAGGCAGAGAGGCAGGCAGAGAGAGAGGGGGAAGCAGGCTCCCTGCCGAACAGAGAGCCGAAGGCAGAGGCTTTAACCCACTGAGCCACCCAGGCGCCCCTGATTCTTATTTTTAAACGGTCACTTTAAAATCAATGTCCTACAAGTTCTAAACTCTAAAGTAGAATATAAAGAAGGCTTAGAGACAGTAAAAGAAATTAAAATTTCTGAAAAACAATCAGGTTTTCCTAGGGATGAAGAAACTTCAGTAATTCATGAAACTAAGCAAATCAGCAGCTGGAAAGGAAGAAAAGATGAGCAGAGTCTCTCCCCGCCGCCTGCTCTGGGAAGTGTGTATTTCTGAGCCTCTGATGAGATGTGTAGCCCTCTGTTTCCCATGGAAAGGTCAGCTGTCTCTTAGCATCTGCTTTCCATTGATTTCTCCCTCTTCCCAGAGAGTTAATTTTCCTCTAGTAACCCTCCCTAAAAGCTTAAGCCTCCCTGATTTCCACTGTTACCGAGAAGGCATTTTTCCTCTTCACGTTTCCTTTCTCCTCACAGCCCCCTCGGCCTGCGCCTTTGCTTGTGGCCCTTCCTGCTTCAGTTTCCAGCTGTCCCCTTCCTACCACCAGCTTCCATTGTCTAAGTTAAAACAGGGAAGCTCTGATGAGTGCTCTTGACCTCTTGCCACTGTGGAGTCGTACCGCTTTTACAGACGACGCAATTCCCAAACCCAAACAAGATAACCACAAAGTTTTTTTTTCTTTCAGCTTCTTATCTGAGCTGAGCTGAACAGTGCAGTTTGCTGCTTGGACTAATGGTCTGAGCTTTATTGATATGCAGCCGAAAAGAAAACAGCTTGTTGAGGGCAGCGGTACATTTTTCCTCTAAATTTGAAAAGGGTGGAGAGGAAGGTTTCCCACAGAGCAACTCTGGTTGCCTCTCATTCTTTTCCGGTCCACCTCTGAACAAGAAACAAGGCCCCTTTAGTTTTGATCTGGAAACTGTTTTCTTTGGGGGGTATAAGAGATGGTCTTGGACCCCAGAAGTGGAAGAGTGATTATCTTTTCCCACTCCCTTGGAACCGTGAAGATCTTGGCGACCTGACTCATTCCCTGGTGACGTGCTGAGACTGCACTGAGTCTCTTTCTAGCATATTGATTCCCATTCCCTTCGTAGATATTAGACAGAAATGGGAACAGTCTGCTTGGGGAGGGGGTGCTGTCAGCATTTGTCATCTACCAGGGAGACGCTGTAGCCAAGACAGGTAAAACCAGGACTCTGCCAACATGAATCAGCAGCTGGGTTTTACATCCAGCCCCACAAAGGGTCCCCAGGCCCCGATAATCCTCCCCCAGTGTCATGGAATTTGGTGGTACAGCTTCATGGGGAAAAAGGGAGAGCAGGATTCTTGGCAGGCCACCCAGCTTTGTCCTTGACAAGTGTTAAGGAAACCTTTACTTGAGATATATATGGGGTGCCTTTAAGAGAAGGCCAGAGCTGTCCCTTAACACTATCTCAGATCTTCTTTCTTGTCAGTGCCAATGAACCTTGAGTTTACAGAGCCAGCGCTGGTCCCCACTGGCATCTGGCAGGAGACTGCTCCCCGAGTCACTGGGTCAGAAAGATCACTGGTCGAAACCCTAAATGGTGTGGGAGTAGCCAGAGCTACTGAACCTCCTGTCTGCGTTGGGAAACTTGTTGAGCAGACACTCTTCTTGGCGCTAGGGCTGGCTAATTGTGAGGAACATACCCCCCTCAGTGAGGTGCTTTTGAGAGCTCTGGCCAGAGAATGGAATGGAAACTACATCTCTGGGTGGTTCTGAAAACCGGGCCGGGTTCTCATTCCTCCGGGCTCCTTTAGTTTCAGGCATGTGTGAAATCAGGAGTAGTGGACTGAATGGCCTCTGAGGACTGTTAAGCTGAGTCCCACCCATCCTGCCTCCTGTGTGCTCTCATTACCCACCCCCCTGTATATCCTGCTCTCCTCTCCCTCCTTCCCACCCCTACATTAAGAGTGTGATAAGCAAGCAAGTGCTTATCAGGAGTCCTGGAGGCTGCTGATCGTCACGTGGCATTTTCTGGCTTTCTGCCACAAAGCAGGATTTAGTCTAATACCCAAATGTTGGAGGAGATAGGCACTTGGGAGTTGCCCTTTCAGTGGTGTTTCAGGACTTGACAGGGATCGGGTACCAGGGAGACTGCCGTAGTCCGAGCACAAGTCGATGCCCTACGACCACTGTCGCCATGAAGGTTGTGAATATCTGTACAGCAAGATCTGGGGGTCTCAGCCTTGAATGACCTCTCCCCACTCCATCTGACCTTGTCTCACCCAAGCTGGGTCATCTGTCATACTGGTCTCTTGAGGGTTTTGTCTCCAAAGTAGGTTCCTGTACTTAGAAGCAAATTGATAGTATTTACTTGTTAATTCCTCTGCAGCAACTATAAAAGGTAAATATGTGACGTGTGAGAGGCTCATTTGCTTCTTGACTGGTCTGGAACATTTCTAGAAGAGTTCTCTTAGCTTTTCTTTGAGACCTCCATCAAAAAACTCAGCACAACCTTAAAGCATCTACTTTACTAACCTTATTATCCCCCTTCTTGCAAGGCTGCTTTCTCTGCCCAGCTCCCTGCAGTTCTGAATCATTGTGACTTTAGGTGAGACTCCCTTGTGAAGCTTTGTAGGGCTCCACAGGCCAAGAAGAAAGCTCCCCTCGTCCAACCCCCTGAGATTAACACACATCCCTCCCTAACCCTGGGTGTCTCCCCACTCATGCCACCTACCTTTGGGGCAAGGGAAAATTAAACAGTCCGTGACCCTGACCATAGTGGTTAGATCCTGGCCACTTTGTCCTGAGTGTATATACCAACTCTCATTTACCTGTATGACCTGTGGGGAGGACAGAAACCATTGATTTCTCTTCTGGGAAGGAAAACCTCTGTGAGAAAGGGTAAAGGCACCATACCCCATCCCCTGATTGGAAGGAAAAAAGGATGATTAGGTGCACAGGGCAAAGGCAGGTTTTGCCATCTTGATGGAGAATTGGCCATTGAGGCTGGTGGAGCGGAGTAGCCGTAGGTTTGTGGAAGGCGCCTCCCAGATACATATTTGCAAAGAAGAGACGATCCGAAGGTCAGGCAACCATGTTCTGCATGACTAGTTTAGAAATTCGTAAAGTCCACTGGGCTCTTTTTTAGTAGTCTCCTCAGTTAGACCAAAGATTCTTGCTCATTCTTACATTTGGAGTTGAGTCAGAAAGGGAGGACATAGGAGGTTCTTAAAGCAGCAGCCGTAGGGCAGTCAATCTCATGCCTCAAAATAGGGCCAGTTCCTTATCTGTAAGAGACCCATCCAATCTCGGGACCATAGCAGGGCCGCCTTGGTGGTGTGCCATTGGCTGCCCAGGCACGGTTCTCAGTGCCACAGAGCCTGGGAAATTCTTCACAACAGGATCCTCTGTGTATATGTTAGTGTGTTGAGAACTTGTGCGGCTTGCTCTCTGCTCCGTTCTAGGGCCTGTCCTGGTGAGGGCCTTTCACGTAGACGCCCAAGGCACAGGAACGAGTGTTTCCGCATCCCGGGCTCGTCGCTTCCCTTGTGAATGGGCAGCGGACCCTTCGTTCAATTTTTACTTCCCATCTTTACTCTTTTTCTTTTAATTTTAAATCTCTCATCAGGATAATCTGAAAAGTAGTAAGTATTGTACCACTCTAAATTCATTTTTGAATATTACTTTCCAAACCACATCTCATTTGGTCTTCCATTTTCTTTTCCTTCATCGGGGGGCAGGGAAAGGCAGATGTAGTTCATCGCTGTTTTATAGATTAAAACCTGAAGAGGCGGGGCGCATGGGTGGCTCAGTCATTAAGCGTCTGCCTTTGGCTTGGGTCGTGATCCCAGGGTCCTGGGATCGAGCCCCGCATTGGGCTCCCTGCTCGGCAGGAAGTCTGGTTCTCCCTCTTCCGCTCCCCTTGTTTGTGTTCCTTCTCTCACTGTCTCTCTCTCTCTCTCTCTCTCAAATAAATAAAATCTTCAGTAAATAAATAAAACCCAAAGAGGCTAAAAGGGAAAACATTGACTAAAACTCCAGTTTAGGGGTGCCTGGATGGCTCAGTTGGTTAAGCATCTACCTTTGGCTCCTATCATGATCCCAGGGTCCTGGGATCGAGCCCCGCATCTGGTTCCCTGCTAAGCAGGGAGTCTGCCCCTCCATCTCCATCTGTGATCTCTCTCACTTTCGTGCGCTCTCAAATAAATAAATAAAATCTCGGGGCGCCTGGGTGGCTCTCTGCTCGGCAGGAAGTCTGCTTCTCCCGCTACCATTCCCTCTGCTTGTGTTCCCTCTCTCGCTGTGTTTCTCTCTGTCAAATAAATAAAATCTTTTTAATAAATAAATAAATAAAATCTTTTAAAAATACATACATAAATAAAACTCCAGTTTATACCATTCCCTCTGCTTATGTTCCCTCTCTCGCTGTGTTTCTCTCTGTCAAATAAATAAAATCTTTTTAATAAATGAATGAATGAATGAATAAAATCTTTTGAAAATACATACATAAATAAAACTCCAGTTTATAGATTCTTGGCTTCATCCTTTTCATAGACCCCCACCTTTTTTGAAGCTCAAGATGCAGGTTCCTGATAATGATAGCAACAGTTACCATCTATGAGCTTGCACTGTGCCAGACGTTTCTACACATCATGTCTTTTCATCTCTCCAATTATTTGGTTGTTGGTGCTCTCTCTCTCTCTCTCTCTTTTTAAGTAGGCTCCATGTCTAGCATGGAGCCCAGTATGGGGCTTGAACACTTGACCTTGAGATCAAGAGTCAAATGCTTAACTGAGCCATGGAGGTGCCCTAAGTACTGTCTCTTTTTAAACTGAAATCTGGAGAAGTCGCTGTTCTAGAGAAGAGGTGTCAGGACTCCAAACCAGAGCTTTCTAACTCGGAAGAAAGTCTGCATCCGTCATTCCCCCACTGCCCTGCCGCTGTCTCTGACTAAAGTTGCTGTGGAATGCTGTGCAGCTCAGTGCCCAGAGAGATCGGAGGTTGTCTTTCACCTCCGGTCCAAACCCTAGCCACAGCTAAGCTGCCTCCTGAAAAAATAGTAGCTTTGGAATAAGCTGATTATTGAAGGGGACTCTCCCTTGGAGAAATGGAAACAATCTATTCAATGGGGATTTATATAAGCTAGAAAGAAATCACGTACCTGTGTGTTCAAGAGCCCCCTCTCCCCTGCTTCCTACATCTTAGTGCACCTTTTAGGTTTCCTTAACAATAGCAGTTTTAACATTGCTTTTAATTAGATGAATTAAGAATGTTCTCTGGTGTTATCACCCCCTCCCGCCCCCCTATCACCTTCAATTCCCCATTGCTGGGAGAGCTATAATTGCCATGGTAACAGGACTCCCAGTTGAGCTTGGCTCTCACTGGTTTGTCTGGTCAGGGGAAAGTTAGGGGCAGGCCTTCCTGGTGAGCGGAGTTCTGCCTGCCTTTCCAGGGGGTTGCTTTAAAGCCATGAAATGAAAAGAACTAAAAGACTGTAACGAGAGCACGACCAAGCTTCCTGCAGAAGTGTGTCCCTAGTCTTGCTCGAGAGCGTTCTAGCCTTCCTCCTAAAGTAAGAGGACCCCAGCCTCCCCTGCTACCCCAAGTTCGCCAGTATGTGTAAGAGGCCTTCTTTCCTCCCTGTGGTTACCTTGCTTCTGGCCATAGAAGAGACTTTGTTATTCTTGGTAACAAACTGTTTTTCCTCGAATTCTCTTTTCTTCCCTCTTTTCTCCCCCACCCAGAGAGTTTTCAACGTCCTTTACCCCATGCCTGCCGACCAGCGGAGACATGTCAGCATCAACTCTGCCCGTTGGCTGCCCGAGCCAGGGCTTGGCCTGGCCTATGGTACCAACAAAGGAGACCTGGTGATCTGCCGACCAGAGTGAGTGGCCCAGGGTGGGTGGCCGTGTGGGCGGGAAGGGGTCCAGGCTGAGGACGGGAGTGATCGGCATCATCCATGGCTCTGGCCGTGAGATGGGGTCTCATAGATGGGAAATCGAAGTTCCGTTAGAGCCTGTCTCGTTCTCTGTGTCTCTCTGTAAAGGGTCCTCTTTGCTTAGGGTTGCTGGGGTTAGCTCTCCGTCCCAGAAATCTTCAAAAGACTTGGTTTAGTTATTATGTCTTCATAAATCTAAGGCAGTATTTTTTCCTTTGTTTTCTCTTGTTCTCTGGTTCCCTAGTGATAGTAAAGTTTCCCTGCAGGCAAAGCATAGATATCAAAGACTCTTTTCTAAACGCTTTTAGAAAAATTCAACAGGTGGTCTTGGGTTTGTGTAAATGCCACAGACATAACTTAAGAAATAAAATTGGAAATAGAGTATTGTTAGAGCCCTAATTTGTCAGGCCACTGATCTCTAGCAGCCTGGCTCTGTGTCTCGCCTGTTTTCCTTTCTGCTTGCGCTTCCTAACAGGGAAGGCAAATTGAAAAGCTCCATTTAAAATCAGAATGCTTATTATCTGATCCTGACGTAAGGGGTAGGAGGGGACACTTCTGTCGTATGTCCTGATGACACCCCTTCCCCTTCCCCTGGTGTTGTGGAGGACAGAGGTCTATTCTTCCACTCGAGACCCTGGGAGTTAGCCAGTCTGTCATCAGTTCCCAGACCCAGCCAGGTGGGGCGCGTGAAGTCTGCTTCAGTGCAGAGCAGGCTGATTGCTGCGTGGGCCGCCGCAGGGTTCCAGCCGACTAAATGCCACTTCTGCCTCCAGGCCGCCCTAATGCTGTCCTCCACTTGGTGCGCAGTCTTCTCCAGGGGTGTTCTGCAGATCACAGAGCATGGCGTGACTGGTCTGGTAGGGTCTCTGGCTGTTGGAAGTGTCTGTGTTGCCTTTTGATAGGGCCTTTGGTGATTTTTCCTAGGGTGTGTATTTGGGTCAGTGCTCGTGCCTGGTAGGTGACTGGTGACTGAGCCCTTGTCAGCTGAGCTAGGTCAGTGGCTCAGGAGAAAGGGAACCCGATTCTAAGGGCAGCTCTTATTCTATCCTGCATTTTTAGAGCCCCTCCCAAAAAGAAGCTGCCGTCTGAGACTGCAGTTCTGCCAGCCACACTCTGCTCGGGCTCTGTGTCCAGAGGGCCCTCTCACTAGCTCCTCGTGCCTTTCCAGAACCAAACCTGCCTCTTTGACGACTGTGCCGCTGTTAGTCCCGGCGCTAGGTCTGTCCGTTTCTGCCCTCCCCCTGGCCTGACCATAGTCCTGGAATCAGTCTGCCCTGAGCTCTTCCTTTTTCTCCAAAGCACATGAGACTGATTATCTTATCTCACACTCTTAGGAGTTCATAAGAGGATTCTGATAGGCATCTTTTCCAAAATTGGCACAGAATTCTGGACCATCATTTTATTCTTAACCAACACTGTAGTTACAGGCCTTTCTTTCCCTGTTTCTCCAAGACACCCTTCCTCAACATTATTGTCTGTAGCTCCAGCCACTAAACCTTTGTCCCAGCTGAAGTCCCAGCCTCTTCCCTTGTAAAAATGACCTGCTCCAACAGAGGCCGACTCTCTACCTCCAGTTCGTCGTGGTCCCACAAAGGCTTTTATGTCTGAAACCCCGGCCTCCACACTTGGTGTGAGTCACAGACACCTCAGCCAAACATGAAGCTGGCTTTAGCCTCTCTCCTCTCTTTTCTCCCCATATGTCGTCTTCAGCATCCAACATCGGCAGGCTGGAGCCGTCCTGGACTGCCCGGGGAAGGTAGCCACAGGGACTTGGGCCTCTCCCAGGAGCAAGCAGGCACTGACATTTGACACCATGAACAGTGGCCCACCGCAGACCTAGTTGTGTTGGCCCGAGAGAGAGCTAGCTCGGCCTGCCTGTGTGGGCTGCTGTCTCCCCTGAATTCTTGGGTCATTCTGGCAAATGCCCCAAATTTTAGGACTGCATATTTGAGGGAACCATGTAAATTAAGACAGACATGACTTTGTCCTAAGTTGTTCAGAGCTTCTCAGCTTCTCAGTCCCCTTCGTATCTGCGGGGTTTGGCTTCAGGCAGGGAAGACTGAGCAGTGTTCAGGTAAAGACGGGAAGACTCACTCGAGGCCTCCCAGCAGATCAGTGACAGAATTAGGCTTCTTGACTTCCCAATTCCAAGCTCTTTCCTACAGCTGTTTTTTTGTTTTTTACCTTTTTTCTATCATGAGTGACTTTAAAACTCTGATGGAAACCACGTACGCTCTTCCACAGAAAAATACACAACAAGAACACCCGCATAATTTTATAGCTCTCTTAAGACCTCCGGTAAAGTGTGCAGCCCTAGATCACGTTGAGGCATTTAAGCGGATCAGATGATTGACACGGAGGGAAATGAGGAGAAGCGAGAATGTTCACATCTTTTGAACAGTCTGCGGTCGGTCTCTGGCCTAGAACAAGGAGAACAAATGAATAGGGTGGGAGGAGCTCAGGGCTGTTGTGTGTCTGGTAGGTGGCTGCCTGAGGCCCCGCGGCCTCCCCTGGCGACAGGGCTCCGGCCCACCTGTTCCCAGGGGCGCAGCAGCTGGCCGGCCGGGGTTACAGCCCTCTCCCCAGAGCAGGCGCTTGGCTGCCTCCGTTTGCGGACACGGGCAGCTGCACCTGGCTTCATGCTCTCTGTCTGCCTCTTGATTTCTCCTCCATTGTCCTGGCCTCCACACTCTCTCCAAGCACAAAGACAGCGGTCACAAGCACCTTGGGCATCTCTTGGTGGCACTAAAACCCCACTGACAGTAGAACAAGGCCTCAGGAAATACTCCCATCCCCCCAGGGAATGAAATTCTGATGACAGGCAAAGAGACGAGCAGCTGGTCCCGTAGCGCCTGCGCGAAGCCATTAGGGTGGCTGATAGCCCGGTCCCCCCACCCTTCCTAGCAGCAAGGCCCTCCTTTTTCCTCTGCTTTGCTCCCCCACCCGCCACTCCTCCCAAGCTGCTGCTGTGCTTCTGGCTGACTGCCAGCCCAGCCAACACCCCCACCGATAACCACAGTGGGTGTGAAGTACCAGATTGATGTGAGGGGGTGCTTGCTCACTTCCGGCTTCATAGATCAGCCCTACAAATGGGGGGGAGGTGTTGCTGGGAAGACCACTGCTTCTCAGAGTCAGCTCCGAAGACAGAATTGGGGGACTCGTGCCAGAAGAAACTAGGTCAGGAGTGTGGGGCACCTGGCCCCCTGGCTGAGTGTGGGACCCCCGACAAGGCCCCAGCTCTGTCCCTTAAAAGGAAGCCACCGCTGTAAACAGTGATTACAGTCAAGCATCACTGACCAAGGAAGAGAAAGGCACACCCCTGCGTCACAAGGGGAGCCACAGAGACTTCATCTTTCCGGCTGTCCCCCAAGAGCCAGGTGGCAGCTCTTTCCCACGTTGCAGAGATAGCGGGGATAAACGCCTGTCCTTCTTTCCAAAGAGACAGCCATGTAAGGAATAGATGAAAGAGACTATTCATCTCAAAGGGAATACTCCCTAGAAGTGGAGAAGTTCAGGCTGAGTTGGTGGACCGTGTAGCTCTTGATCTCAGGGTTGTGAATTTGAGCCCCGCCTTAGGTGTAGAGATGACTTATAAATAAATTCTTAAAAAAAAACAAAAGTTGAGACATTCAGAGCCATAATCTACGTGGGAGCATGGTCACCACTGAGGAAGCCAGGCTGGCTCTTAACTATGTTCAGGGAACCCAGAAGGTCCCAGCTGCAGGGGAGTCTGAACCCAGCCCAGAAGCACAGCCTGCAGGGGCTGCTGGGGGAAGCCTGGGGTGAAGTGGAAGCAAGTCCCTTCGAGAAGGCTGACCCTGCTCGGCCGTCCTGTGCTTCTTCATCCCTTTTTGTGTTTCTGTGGCTTCTGGGAAGAACCCGGAGCCAACAGTGACTCATTGATCCTTACTAAGATCCAAGGAGAAAAGAGATGGTTGGGAGCGTTCTTCAGCTTGTAGGCAGAAATCAGTGATACTGGATATTGAAGGCTAAGAGCTTCAGTAGCCTGAGAGGGTGTCTTCAGCTCCGATCCTTGGTCCAGTACCTGGAATTTTAACCGAACTTCCAAAAACATGAGCTTGTTGTCGTCAAGCTGCTCTGACCCCAGAAAGAACAGGTCAGGGCTCCGGTAGACCTGTTGATGGGGGGGGTCGGGGCACAGAAAGGCCCGAGGCCAGCTGGAGCAGCACATCTGCCAGTCTCCGTCGACCTCATCACTGACTGTCCCAAACCCGCAGCTCTGAGCTGGCGATGCATGCTGCCTGGTGGCAGGTGTTTGAGGGGACCCTTTGACCGTCAGCGTGACGCTGGCATTCCCAGCCCAGAGAGTGGGGCCTTCGGGTGGTCTGTCTTCTGAGTCCGGAAGGAAAGTTCCTGTTCGTGCAGCACATGGTAGACCTGGTAGGTCTTCGTGGACAGCTTGTTGTCGCTAACCAACCCTGGCTAGCGGGAGTTACAGAGGAAGGGTTTGGCGGGGCCCCAGATGGTACTGCCACCTGTCAGTACATCCTGACAAGTTTGTAAATCAGAGGCTCCCTGGCAGCCGGCTTCACGGGGGGCCTCACGCAGCCAGAATTTGCTCAGCAAAAACTGCTGTGATGGCTTTGGTTTTGGAGGCCTCTGCCGTTGACCTCTGGCCCTTTGCCTCTTCCCTCGTGGAAGGTCCTCTCCTGTCTCCTGGGCCCTGCAGTGCCCCTGCTATTCTCAGACAGTGCTCCCCAAAAGAGCTGAATGCTCTGAAGAGGCAGGAGCTGCTCCTTTTTAAAGGGATGGTCTGAAGATCCCACAAAAAACACAGCCCTGCGGGCCCCCCGGGAGTAGCCAAGGACAGTTAGACTGGAGCAGGGAAGGAAGAGCACCTGTATTTGGCTGTGGCTCTTTCCCTCCAGAGACGCTCATGTGGCCTCGGGTGCAACCCAGTCCCCAGAATCTTCATGACCCTGGAGAGACAGGTGCTGGGCTCCCGCCCAGGCCTGTTCCCTTTCACTGGCAGTAGCACAGCATCCTGACACGGGGTCCCTTGCCATCCAGGCCGTGTCAGGTGCCCATCCTGGCTAATCCTGATATCACTGCCCCCACAGATGGCCTTTTCCTTGTGACCCACTGGCTTTGATTTCTCTGCTCTTTGTTGAAGAAGTTCTGCCATTAAAGGAAGATGGCCAGGGCCTCTAGGTGAGAAAGCTTGTGTTAGCTCGGGCAGCCCTTACAGAACACCACAGACTGAGGGTCTTAATCGACAGAAATGATGTCCTCACGGTTCTGGAGGCTGGAAGTCCGAGAGGAGGAGCCAGCAGGGCTGGGTGCTGGTGACGGCTGTCTTCTCACTGTGTCCTCACATTGTGGAGAAAGAGAGAGATCTCTTTCTTCTTCTTCTTCCTTCTTCCTTCCTGAGATTTTATTTTTAAATAGTCTCTACACCCAACCTCACAACCCTAGGATCAAGAGTTGCATGCTCCAGTGACTGAGCCAGCCAGGCGCCCCACTTTCTTACTTTTCTTATAAAGCCACAGTCCTTTTGGATTAGAGTCCCACCCTTATGGCGTCATTTAATCTTAACCACCTCCTAAAGACCCTCTCTCTAGCTACAGTCACGCTGGGGGATAGGGCTCCCATCTGTGGATCTGGGGGGACACGGTTTAGTCCATGGCATGGTTCTTCAAGCACGTGTGCACGCCCCGTCCCGTTTAGGAGCAGAGCCTAAGGAGCATCTCTTATGGTCTCCGGTGGGACACCAGCATTTTGTTTCGTTTTTGGTTTGTTTTTTTTTTTTCGTTTTTGTTTTTAAGTGAGGTCTGCGCCGAGCGTGGGCCTGAGACTCAGTACCCCGAGATCAAGAATCACGTGCTCTACTGACTGAGCCCGCCAGGCGCCCCACAGACGCCAGAGTTCTGATGGGCTCAGACACCTATTCCCCATCTCCTGTCCCCACCTTCGCCACCGGCACCCCACCCTTAGCCACAGCGACGACTAGGTGACACCTCTTCCAGGAAGGAATCTTTAAAAGTGAAGCAGTCTGTGTGACAGGATTGCTGCCTGGGGTGGTGGGTCATTGTAGAGACACGAGAAGCCACTGCTTCTCTTCTGCTAGCGGGGCCCGTGTGAATTAGAAGAAACGGCTTGATGGCCCATTCCAGGGAAAGGAGGAAGCAGGGCGAGGTTGGCAGTGGGAGCACTGCGACGGGTAAGATGCCTCAGTTTCCTTCCTGCCTGCCCCGTGGCAGCAGGGAAGACACGGTGGCAAGAGCCTGTGCTTTGTCTACCTTGGAGCACGAAGCCTAGACTTCAGGCGGGGCTGTCTTTGGCGCCTGTCTCTCTAGGGCCTCCCTGGCTTCTCATTTGCCATCTCAGCTCCTTTCTTTTTGTGTCTGAGGAACACTCAGCCCGCTGCCTACACATATGGTGGCTATTCTTTAGCTATCTCTTAGGCCTGAAGAGGAACGGGTTAGGCATTGTTCAGAGGAAGGCAGAGCCCCACCACTACGGGCGTTTGGGCTGTTGGAGAGTCATAGGTGTTGCTCCAGTACTGAGCATCCTGGGGGGAATCTCTAGGCCTGGTCTCAGCTCAGCCCCAGGAGACAACTAAAGAGGGCTGCCAGGCTGCAGTCCACAAAGCCCTGGAGGTGTACGGAGTTCTGGCCGTTCTCTCTAATGCTCTCCACCTTTTCTCCTCCACCCTCCCAACTGATCTTCAGGGCCTTAAACTCTGGTGTTGAGTACTACTGGGACCAGCTAAACGAGACTGTCTTCACAGTCCACTCCAGCAGCAGGAGCAGTGAAAGGCCTGGGTGAGTTTGGGAAGGAGGTGGGCACAGCTGCTGGAGGGAGGCCTGTCCCTTGCTCCTGTTTGGATGGGCTCTCAAGCAGTGCCCTCGACTGCTCTGGGCTCTCTGGGTTCCTCTCCTCAGCCACTGCAGCTCCTCTTTGATCTGTCTCATGCATTGAGCGTTTGCAGTTTCCTTTGAGAAAAAGCTTTCTACGGCTAAGGAAGAGAACAAAACCTCTGCTTTTAGAGTCTTGGTTGAGAACAAACTAGGACATCCCGTGGCCCTTTCCCATCCTGGCCATGGTATCTGGGGACACTGGGCTGAGGGGAGAAGACAGAGCACTAGGGAGGGATGCTGTCCCCAGGAAGTGTGCTCGTGGCCCAGGGAGAACCTGTGGACAGTGCTGCAGGTGACCAGGGCCTCAGGGACCAAGCTGTTCAGAGTTGTGGCTCAGGGACAAACCTTCCCCAGGGGCCACTTAGAGAGTAAAAATCTGGTACTGATCCTCTTATCACTTGGTTTATTAATGAGGACTGGAACATTCTGACAGAAAGTGCTGGGTCAGTAATATACCTTAGGCAATCACAGCTTCATAGAGGAATCACAGGGCACAGCTTGAGGAAAAGTCCCCAGAGGCGGCTAGAAAGGAGTGGCCGGTGCCTGTCATGGAAAGTCCTGGGCTCCCTCTGCTTCCAGCTCCAGCTCTCCCAAGGGGTCCGTGCCTGGGAGATGCCCAAGGGAAGAGGGGTGCTAATTTTAGGCCTGGGCCTTACTCATAGCTCAGCCTGTGCTGCCTGCCTTCAAGGGTCTGCTGTGGGAAGGCCCTGAAGGAGCCCAGAAGGGCTTTTCCTCTAAAGGGAGATCCAGGGAAAATTCCAAGAATTTAAACTGGAATCTTGTCGGCATGTGGTTAGAAGGAAGGAAAAGCTGAGAGGGAAGGTCCTTCTGCTGCTCACCCTTTGTCCCACAGATGTCAGCTGGTGGCTTCCTGCATGTAAATAATTAAGATCAGCCTCCTCCGCCTCCCCAGGAAGGCACCCACTGCAAACTAGCTGGTTTGCAGAACAGGGTGCTTCTGCAGCTCCTCACATTGTCCCAGGCTTGGTCTGACCTGGAGGAGTACCTGCCGGCGGGAGGGAGCCGTGGGAGCCGCGGGAGTGCAGGGCTCATCTGGGGCCCACAGGCTCTGCGCCGGGCTGGTGCGGGAGTGGTGGGGAGTGCGTGGAACTCGGGGAGGCGTGCCGTCCCGTCCCCAGCGCGGCCTGACTTCTGTCTGCCCTTCTCTGTCTAGAACCAGCAGAGCTACGTGGAGGACAGACAGAGACATGGGTCTGATGAATGCCATTGGGCTGCAGCCCCGGAACCCCACCACCTCCGTGACCTCTCAGGGCACGCAGACTCTGGCCCTCCAGCTGCAGAATGCCGAGACGCAGACGGAGAGGGAGCTGCAGGAGCCAGGGACGGCGGCTTCAGGTCCTGGCGAAGGTAGGACTCACGTGATTTTAGAGCAGACCCGCGACTAGGGGTCCTCTCAGCCCTCCTGGTCCCCCCGCAGAGACAGGTGGTGCTGAGAAAGTCCCCCCCACCCCCCGCCGAGGGGTACCCTCTCACCTGCCTGCGGGCGTGCGGCCCTAACAGCATTTCCCCCATCTGGGTCTGGGTCGCTGCTCCTGCAGCTCCGCCCGGCTCCCACCCAGTCCCCTGAGCACCCTCTTCTGGAAGCCTCGGAGGACCCAGGCCATTGTTCCAGAGAGAGCACACAGGAAGTGGCCTCCGTGGAAAAGCCTGCGAGAGGGACTCAGTGCCGTGGGCTCTCATTCCGGGACGAGTACACATTGGGTCTGGGCTTCTGGGGCGATTACACCCACGGCCCCCTGCCGTTCTGGCTGCAGCCAGCGCGCCACCAGCCCCTTCCTTCGCCTGCGGCAGGTGTAGCTCAGCCGGCCTCAGCCCTGGCTCTGCGCGCCTCACACTCCTGAGAACCAGTTAGCACTTCCCAGCCGCAGAGCTCGGAGCCGCTTTGGAGCGTGTCGGCAGCTGTGGTCAGCAGGCCCTTCTCCCTCAGTCACTCCCCTCACCCCGCCCCGGCCCCCTTGCCGGTCAGACCTCCACACAAGGCGGCCTCCAGCCGGACACACATGCTTCAGGTCTGTGTGAGCCATTGGCTCACAGAAGGCCACAGAAGGAAGAGCCGTGGTGTGCAGGAGGCAGAGTGGCGGATCTGCCTGTGTCCCCGTGGGGTGCAGCTTTCCGTCTTGTCTGTCTCGTCGCCCCCCGTAGGACACTGTCCCTCTCACCACCGTGAATGGAGAGTGTTAAAAGTTGAGCCCTATTTTTGGTTTGTGGCCCAGGCCACGTCCTCATCTGAGGCCCGGGACTCTTCGTTGGTCCTGGCCAGCACCTCACTCCCTTCCCATCCCGTCGCCGCAGAGGAAAGCAGCTGGCGGAGACGCTCTTCAGCAGGGGTGGCCATGCGGCGCTGGAGGCGGGCAGAGCGGCTCCCGCGGCTCGCTGTGTCGGTCTGGGGCCGTGACCTTCGCCTGGAGCTCCGGACCCCAGCCCTTCTCAGCACCCCAGTCCCTTTCAGAAAGCCCCTCACGTAGACAGAAGTGAAGGGGAAGGGATGGGTTGTGGGGCTGGATGACACTGGCCAGCTTCATCTCTCCTGGTGCCAAAAGCCTTGTTCTGAGGCGCTCACCCCACCGGGCCACCAGCCACTCCTGCCACTCTGGTAGCAAGGCAGGGACCAGGAAACAAGAGTCTCCTCAGGTGCACACGTCCTTTCTGGCAAACCTTCCCCATCCGGCAGGTGGGCCTCGAGGATCCGCACACCACCACCCCCCCTCTCACCCCTGCCTCCTCTCTCTCCGTGTTGGCAAACGGGTGGCCCCAGCTGCAGGAACATGTCGCGGAAACCCTTAGTGAAGTTAGCTGACCCTTCTCCTGGGCCTAGCTAGAAGGTGGGGCCAGGGCGGGTACCCCATGTGCACCCCGACGTGCCAGCGGC
Organism: Procyon lotor; assembly: GCA_028646535.1. Lineage (NCBI taxonomy): Eukaryota > Metazoa > Chordata > Mammalia > Carnivora > Procyonidae > Procyon > Procyon lotor. The sequence continues at coordinate 11,177,327 of CM053613.1, forward strand.
CCAGGTGGATTCAGGGGGAATGGCTCTGCGTGACTAATTCCCCTTCTGGGGCCACCCCTCCCTTAGCCCTTTCCCCATCAGTCAGCACAGAAGGGTTTCCAGGCCACTCTTCATTTTCTGACTCGATAAAAATTGGATTAGTCTCTTCAGCTCTTTCCAGGACTTCCAGGAAGAGCTCTCCACAGAGGGAGTTTGCAAGTATCAGCTTTTTAGCTTGTCCACCTTCAAAGCTTCCCTACCCTGTCACTCAGAAACAGAGGGGAGTGTTCTCTGGGCTCTCTATTCGCTCCCCACACTGACACCATGGCTGCCCGGTAAACGGTGGGCACTCAGGAAGGTTGTGGGATGAATGGATTGAGTGAAGCCAAAGGCCTGCCCCTGAACTTGGCTGTGCTGCCCTTCTCTCTGTTTCTGACCACTGGAGAAGGGTTGTCTGGGGGCTCTTCCCATCTGGCGGAGATGAGGGCCCCACTGCAGTAGCCTGGCCCGGGGCCAGGGAAAAAGCAAAGGTGAAAAGCGAGGGGCTAGAAGGCCAGCGTGTCCCCTGAGGGCAGGAAGGGCAGCTCTTCCTTCCACTGAGCCTGGCTTCCCTCTTCTGGGCAGTGAAAGCCCCAGAATTAAATGCAGTTACAGGGCATTATGGGAACCTGCTGGTCCCATCCTGGCCTCTGCATCCAGAACGTACCTTAGAACTTGCCAAGGAAAAGATGTCCTGTCAACAGTAACTCAATTTTCCATTTTTCAAAGACAAAAAGAAATGCTTTTGCTGGGGGAGGAGACAGCAGAATTAACCTCTGTGGCCACCACTGCTCCTCGAGCTAACAGCTTGGATCCCCGGCCACCGTTGCCTTTTCCTTCAGGCTCCAGTGTGTTTTCTTCTTAAAGAATGTGCCAGCTGCCTCCAATGGCTCTTAGCTTGGAGGCCCTGAGAGAGAGCACAGCTCACAGCTTTGTGCACCAGCCAAGAGGAAGCCGTCCATGGGCACAGCTTAACTTCTTCCGTCTAGTCTGCTTGAGCACTTTATGGTTGATACTGTGTTAGGCACCATGAATCCAAAGGCATTGCAGAGAGTAGCAGATTCTGAGATGAAACCGTTGTCTTTTCCTTCAAAAGCAAGTTTAGAAAGGAAACAAATGCTTAAGTACTTCTCATACAGCAGAGGGGTGATGTGCGACCAGGCTTCACAGGCTTCCTTAAGTCTGGAGCACCTGTAATCAGCCTGGGAGCCCTTTCATTCAGCCACACGTTCACGTGACAGACGGACACCCAAGTGCAAGACCATGCATCAGACACCGCACCCAAAGATAAATAAAACTTACTCTGAGACCTTCAGGGATTTGCAGCCCAGGAGGGAGATACCACAGCCACAGATGACACCTATGGAAGGCTGGGGCACTGCGAGGGCTCAGGGAGGGAGCAGCCACTCCCTGCTGGGGTCCCCAGAAGGCCAGCGGGGAGGGGTGGTATTTACATTGACCTTGACATTCCCAGGGTGTCCCCATTATGAGCGAGCAGAGGCAGGCAGGCACATATAGCAGGTGCCCCACACAGCAGCTTTGGTAAGATCATTGGTGCAGGAAGGGAGGACGGTCAGGGAAGTGGCTAGGACCTGACCAGAGGGCCCTTAAATGTCGTGCTAAGGCGTCTCAACAACTTTGAGAGCCCTTGGAGCTGCTGGGTTTTAAACAGATTGGGGACTTAACTAGAACTCAGTGAATCTGAGCTTAATTAGAATGGTAATAGCTGCAGCATGGATGCTGGGTGGGGAGGGAAGAGGTAGGAAGCAAGAAGACCGGTCAGGAAATAAGAGCCATAGTCATGGTGAGAGGTGACCCAGGCCAGAGCCACGGGTGCAGCGGGAAAGTGTGGGAGGGCCTCCCTGCGGACCTGGCTGCGGCACTGCCCTTAGGGCCCCAAGGCGGCCTGGTCCTGCCCCCGGAAGGGAAGGGAGCTTCGTGGAAAGAGCTGATGGTTCACTAGGCACAGAGCCCAGCACAGTGAGCTCAACGCCAGCCAGCCTCGGGCCAGCCCCCCTGGCATCCCAGACCCAGCCTGGGAGGCCCTCAGTGCACAGAGTTCTTGGAGAGCAGTGGGGGTGGCAGCGAGCGCAGAGAGGTCCCCAGGGGGCCTCGCCAGGCAGCCCTTCTGGCTTACAGGGTAGGAGCTGTGCTGGCCTCGCGGCCCGAGGTTGACCTTTCCTCTTACCTCTGCCCCGCCGGGCGAAGGCTTTGCCCCCTGAGAGAAGTGCTAAGAGTCCTTCAGAGTCTTGGCTTCTGCCCTGGGAGTTGGCGCAGCCACCTTAGGGGGTGGGGGGTGGTTAGCGTTGATGGGGAGAAAAGCAAACCGCAGGCACGGAAGGGAGAGCTCAGGCGGGGTCCCCGCTGCCTGGGGCTGGAGAGACGCGCCTGCCCAAGGCCCATGGCCTGAGGCTGCCAAGCACTAACAAGGAGGGAGAGATCTAATGGGGCCTCAGACACCGCGAAGCTGTGAAACTGGCTGGCTGGAAATCCGGCTCTCACAAGGCAAGCAGAGAAAAGGGACTGGACAGGGAGAGAGCAAAAAAAGTCTTACAAAAATAGCTGTTGACAATAAGTACCCAAAAAAAGAAAAACCCTCACCATCAGCGCCCCCAAATCTGCAAAATCCCAAACTGGCCAGCAAGTAGCCGAAGCAGATAAATTGATAGATAGCGCCAGCCCTGGCAGTCCACAGGCGTGGGTCAGCTGAGGGGCTGAGCACAGGCGGAAGGAGGGGCCCTCAGTGCAGAGCCCCACTCCCAGACCCCAGGTTCACCAGCCCAGCCGCCACGAAGTGCCCACTGTACCCATTGTCTCATTTCCTCAGCCCGCACTGTGCAAGGTGGACATTAAGGGACTTGTCTGAGGTCACACTGCTAGTGAGTACAGAGCGGGTTTGAGCCAGAGGCCTCCCCTCTCACACAAGGGGAGTGGGAATGCCCAGGCCTTTGGGGAAGGAACAGAACCTTCTCTCCATCCCTGGAGACGTGCGCTGAAGCCTCAGCCTGGGCAGTTGGCTGTGTCCAGGGAAGGGTGAGGGTATCAGGCATCGAGCCCAACCCAAGGAGAACAGTAAAGAGAAACAGCTTGGGAAAGCTGGTGGTTTTGGAAAGAGGGAAGAGAGGAGACAGAATGCCTTCTAGGGAACAGTTAAAAATCCAGTCTTCCTCGTGGGCTTTTAGGAAGTAAACAGAACACCACCGAGGGAAGACAGCACAGCCTTGAAATGAGGCAGAGCAGACTATTTGCCTTCAGGCCACATGCTGTAGGTTGCCCTCCCCTTCCACAGACCAGGCGGCACGCCCTCTCTCCGGGCTGGGTCCCCCAGTCACCCGGACAGGGAGAAGGCACACGAAGCAAGCCATCTGTGTCCACCCTGGCCACCTTCTTTAATGTAGTGACTGGCCTGCCACTTGTGCTGGAAGAGTCAAAGCCAAATGCCCGTTTCCTGGCCCAGCTCTGCCTCTTCACTGGCTGAGTCGCCTTGGCCACCTCATGCCATCCTCAGCCTCAGTTTCCCCACCACTGGAACAGAAATGGGAATTACGACCATTTGGGGAGTCTTGTCTTGCTTTCAAGTCTCCGACTGGTTCTCCGAAGGAGGGAGTTGGACTTTTCTCATTTCTGCTTTCGGCAGCAGCTCCTCCTTCCCCCAGCTCCTCCTCACAGCGGCCTCCCTGCCTCTGTGGCCCCGGTCAGCCTCGAACTCCCTCTGTCCTGTGCTCCCTACCTTCCAGGCGAGGGCTCCGAGTCCGGTGCGAGTGGGGAGGACGCCCTCAGCAGGATCCAGCGGCTGATGGCAGAAGGGGGCATGACGGCCGTGGTGCAGCGGGAGCAGAGCACCACCATGGCCTCCATGGGCGGCTTCGGGAACAGCATCATCGTCAGCCACCGCATCCACCGCGGCTCCCAGACAGGGGCTGAGCCCGCGGCCGCCCGCGCCTCCTCGCCCCGGCCCTCTGCCTCTCGGGGACTGCTCGCAGAGCCCGGGCAGCTGGCAGAGCGGGGCCTGAGCCCCCGGACAGCCTCCTGGGACCAGCTTGGTGCCCCGGGGCGGGAGCCACCCCAGCCGCCCCTGCCACCTTCCTCCCCGGTCCCCGCCCCCCTCCCCATTCCTGGCACTGAAGGACCAACCCTGCACTGCGACCTGACCAATAACAATCACCTTGCTGATGGCGGTGGCAGTGGCAGGGGGGAAGCTGCGGGCCCCAGCAGGGAGCCACGGAACAGGTAGAGACCCGGGCGTGCACTGGTGCTTCCCCCTCGAACCGCTGAGCAGAAACCGGACCTCACAGCTGACTGGGAACTGTCCACGCGGAAGAGCTGCGGGCTGCATCAGGGAACAGGAGCAAGAGGGTGGGGGGCCGAGCGAAGTTAGAGGCAGTGGGCTGGAGGCAGTCGAACGGGCAAGCCTTGCCTCAGGGGACTAGAACCTTCCAGGATCTGGAGCCCAGGGGAGCCATACTGCTGTGCTCCGTGTGAAGGGAGGAGGAAGTGGGTATCCCTGCCATGAACCCCCCCTTCTCCCAGAAACATGGCTTAAGAGACTCACCCCTGGGCAGAGAGCCCCAGAAGGGTGAATGGTCTTCCAGATCTGGGCCAAACCATCCAGGCCGGTGGCCAGTGGGGCAGCTTTGCCCTGTCCCCCTGTTGCACGGGCAGAGCCACTAGGAACCCAAGAGCAGGAGGAGCAGCCTGCCCCCCCCCCCCCAGGAGCCACCTCCATCTCTGAGCCTTCCCCAGCTTCAGCCTCTCTTGATCATCTTACCCCACAGAGACCACGGTCGGGGGTCAGGCCAGGCTCCCGGATTCCCGAAGATAGGGACTTCCTGCACTTGCTGATGGGGGACAACCGTGGAGTGAAGGGGGCAGCCTGCTTGCCCAGTACAGGATGGGGTCAAGGGATGGTGGGCAGGTCCTCACTCAGGAGTGGGGGGTGTAGGCTGGCCAGCCCCCGGGGCTTGTCCACCAGGCTCCTCTCCCCCTGCCCCCCCCCCAGCCCTCAGAGCAGCACCTGTGGGCAGCAGTGTTACAGGAGCCCAGGCCAAAGCCAGCCCCAGGCTGGGGGAGGGGATGAGACTCCAGGTCAGTGTGAGGTCTCGGTCTGTGACTTACGGTGTTGCATGTGGAATCTTGAACTGTACGTGTAGTTTCTAGTGGAGAAATCAAGGCTCTGATTATTTTGTTTTTAGTATGAAAATGTGATTTCTTTTCTGTTTGTAACTCATCATAGAAACATTGTGGTGGGAGGAGAGGGGATAGTCTGACTGCTAATGAGGGAAACACCAAAGATCTACATCATTAAAATGATGACATGCCCCTCACCAGGCTCCTCTCTGTTTGTTTCCATGGAAGACGGAGGAGGGGGTGGCGATTGGGGGGCGGTGGAGGAGGGGGGTCGCTGAACTAAGGGGCGTCTGTCAGGCACTGTTTCTGGTGCTGCCGTCCTCTGTGGGGAGCCCTGTCTGTCGCCTCAGCAGAAGCCAGTCAGGTACGGGCGGCCGTGTGTGCGTGGTACCGGGGCTCTGCACCCCACCACCTCCTGCTTCCGCCGCGCTTGCTAAGGATTGGGGCAGCCTTAACAGTGACAGCGGGGTGGGTAGGAATGACGGAAAGGCCGTCATCCTGATTGCTTCCTACTGAGGACTGTGGGTCTGGAATGAAGGTGTGACTGTGACTGGCCGAAGATCTGGATCCTCGCTGGTCCCCGGAAACCACCCATCATGGGGTGTCTGAGCTGGCCAGGCAGGGGGCTTGCGCTTGTCCACAGGCATCCCTTTAAGATGCCATTTGGTGGCTGCTCAAGTTCCCTTTACTTTGTGTCCTTAGTCCAGTGGCTGAAGGGCCTGCTATAGTTGCGGGCCTGGGCCACTTTGAGTTTCAAGCCAGTTAGAAAGTAGGAGAAGGATATTTGCCCCAACTCTTACAGAAGTATACAAGAAAAACAGCCACCCCAGCGGTTTTTGCCAGCAACAGCTATTTCTTTTTTCTTTCTTTTTTTAAAGATTTTATTTATTAGAGAGCGAGCATGAGTTCAGGAGGGGAGTGGAGAGGAAGAGGGAGAAGCAAGCTCCCTCACTGAGCAGGGAGCCCGATGTGGGGCTCGATCCCAGGGCCCTGGGATCGTGACTGGAACCAAAGGCAGACACTCAACTGACTGAGCCACGCTGGTGCCCGAGGAAGAGCTCGTTTATTTTCTTTCTTTCTTTCTTTCTTTCTTTCTTTTCTTTTCTTTTCTTTTCTTTTCTTTTCTTTTCTTTTCTTTTCTTTTCTTTTCTTTTCTTTTCTTTTCTTCTTTCTTTCTTTCTTTCTTTCTTTCTTTCTTTCTTTCTTTCTTTCTTTCTTTCTTTCTTTCTAAGATTTTTATTTATTTATTTGACAGAGAGGAGAGAGATCACAAGCAGGCAGAAAGGCAGGCAGAGAGAGAGGGGGGAAGCAGGCTCCCTGCCGAGCAGAGAGCCCAATGTGGGGCTCAATCCCAGGACCCTGAGATCATGACCTGAGCCGAAGGCAGAGGCCTTAACCCAATGAGCCACCCAGGCGCCCATCAAGAGCTGTTTCTTGACCACCTCTTGTGTGCCTGACTCTGTCCCAGGTGCTCTGGGGCTTGTAGAATTACTGTCCCAACAGAGACAAAACCAAATGATTAAACAAGCAAGCAAGTAATACAGAACAGTGTGTAGAGATATTACATAGTTACAAATGCTAGAATTTTCTAGAACATTATAAGAGTGGGTTCTGGACTAAGACATATCAGCCAGCTGTGTGACCTTGGGCAAGCCACTTGCCTTTTCTCTGCTTCACTCTCCTGCCTTGTAGTAGGATACACAGCTTGTATTATGTAATCTCTTACAGTTACTTGGAACTCTGTAATTTCAAGTCATTCTAGGTCAGAGAGCACTGGAGTGGTTAGGGCCAGGCTTTTTTGAAGAGGTGGGATTTGAACTACTCATTGAAGGACAGAAGGGTTGCTCCACTGCAATCCCCGCCCTCTACCCACACACACACACACACCCCCAAGCCCCCAGGGAGAGGAATAATTCCTTGGTCTGACAGGGACTATGAATCTGTTGAGTGTAAACCACGTGCCAAAGACTCAATGTGTATTATCTTCATCCAAGATGGGTACTGGTACCACCCCCAAAACCACACGACTAACTGAGCCAGGATTTGAACCCAGATGAGAACCCGACCTGCTCTGTTATTTTGGGAAACAGGGTATGAAGAGGATCATGGATGAGATGAGAGGATCCGACTTCGGTCTGTCCTGTCTGGCCATTGATGAGCCCAGCAGCTACCTGCCAAACCTTTATGTCTCCTCAGCAGCCCCTTTCCTTCTTTAGAAAGCGCTTGCCTGGTGGATAGAAGCTCCTCTACTAGTAGTAAAGCCTCAGGGCCCCTTTCGTGTCATAACAAGGTTGTGGGGTCAGCAGAGCTTGGTGGAGATGAGGAATTCGGTTCAGAGTTCTATAGACCCAAGTTGTCTATGAACCCAGTTGAGTCAAAGGGAGAGAGCAAAGACAAAACCAGGTCTTCTGGCTCAGGTCTCCACAGCTCCACTGTTGGAGTCTGGGATTGGAGGGGTCAACGTGACCCCATGGTAAGGATTTCAGGGAAATGAGCAACTTTGCCTGACAGATTCTGGAAGAACTCAAGGCAGTGGTTGGAGACATTTCTGATTTCTGTGGCTCTTAGTCCTTGGCCTGGCTTGTTTCCCCTGTTTGACTTTATAAATATCTGGCCTCCTCCCTCTCTCCCTGTTACACACACACACACACACACACACACACACACACACACACCACAATTCTACCTTCCTAGGAGCACCACCCTCTCCTAGACCCTAAGGAGAGAGATGGCAAAGTGGACCAAGAGCAGGACTGTCTTCTGATTGTCATATGAACCAACTGAGCCAGTTTCTTCATCTGCAAAGTGGGGGCAAGAACAACAGCTTCTTTCGTTCTTGATTATGAGGCTCATGGGAGACCAGATCATTCACGTAAAAGACGATGGCTTCTCACTTTAAGCCTAAACAGCCAATTCCAGCTGCCCAAGGGAGCAGCCAACGACCTCCTCAATCAGCATGGGGACCTCCACACCAAAAGCCCCGCAGCTCCAGCTGGCTCTTACCCCAGTTCCTGCCCCTTCTCTGCAGCTCCTGCGCCTCCCCTCCACTGCCTTACCCGCCTCCACCGCCCCCCTCACAGCACCCCCCCCAACCCGGTCCATGGGGGAGGGTGGAGGGGCGGGACCTGAGTTGTTTTTCCAAGAGAAGGAACCGGCGGTCTTAAGGTTAATCGGGTGTTTGTGCTCAAAGAGTTTGGAGTAACAGACGTCAGGGCCTGGGCGTGGGGTGGGGGTGGGGAGGAATGAGTCGGACCCTGGCTGGCCCCAGGAAGAGTCGTGTCAGATCAGGGCAGAAACGCAGGTGCCCGGTAGTGAGGTGCGGAGCGTACAAGGTCAGGGTCGAGGTGGAGCTCTCCGAGGTGCTGAAGCCACCCGAATCGCGGACGCCCCAGCCGCGGACTCCCGGGCCCTCCCGCTCCTCGCAGGCAAGGCCCCAAGTCCCCAGGCCCCGACCCATGCGGTTCCTGGAGACCTCAAGAGACTCCTCGCCCTCTGGGGTCTCGTTCCGGGCTCCACCCCGGGTGACCTTGGGCACTCAGCTGTCCCTCGCAGGCATCGATGAACTCGCCCTCCAGGCCGCTGCTGGCGGGCGGCGCGTCCCATCCCGGGGCTGGAGAGAGGACGCGCACCCCTTCCGGGGCCTGGAGTTGCGGGAGCCGGGAGCCGGGCGGCGGGGGTCGGGGGGCCGGGTAGGGGTTGTGTGCGATGGGCGGGCTCCTCCCTCCCTGGCGGACTTTGCCTGTCTTCTCTCTCCAGCTTCTTCCTAGGTCCCGACGGCGCCCCTCCTCTCTGGCAGCCCGGCGGCCGACTTGCGGCCAGAATGAGGCTGGAAGCTGCGGGCCCTCGGCTCTCCGCCCCGACGGAACCGGGGCGGCTGAGCAGACCCCACCCACCCGTAACCTCTTGTTAGGGTCAAACACTCGCTCCTCCGAGGTCCCACTGTGAGCGGGGCCCCGTAGGGAGGGAGGGCCCAGGAGGGACGCGAGACCACCTCCAGGTCCCGGGTGCTTGGTCAGAGCGGAGGCGGAGAGCGCAGCCAGACGGGGCTGCCAGCTCCCTCCCCAGCCCGCGAGGGGGCGCCGCGTCCCCATGACAACGCGGACACCCCACCCCACCCCCCACCCCAGCCTCCCGGGAGGGCAGAGCCCCCCGCTAAGCCGTATCGCCAGCCGTGGGCGATGCCCTCACAGTGGCCGAGCGGGGAGCTTGTCTGCCGGCTCTAGTGAGGGGCGCGCGTAGCTGGGGTCCCCGACGCCCCGGGTGGTGCCCCCCGCGCGTCGCAGTTGGGTGGCCGGCCCGGGGCGGGCGGCGGGGCCCCACCAGGATTGGCTGCTTCCCCGTGACATCACGCGGCTTGGGGAAAAGTGCGAGCGTGAGCGCGAGTCGAAGCCACAGCGCCGGGAGCTGCGGGCGGAGCAGGGGCCGCCCCTCGGCACCCCGTCCCCGCCCCCGGCCCGCGGCCCGGCCGCGCGCCCCGCCCGCTGGCCCGCGGGCCGCCCGCTGGTCCCGCCGTCTGTCAGGTGCGAGGGGACCGGGGCGGAGGTGTCTGGTAAGTGACTCCGCGGAGGCGCGGGGGCGGGGGGACTCGGTTGGGGGAGAAGGACGTGGGGTTCCCGGACCCTCTGAGGCTCCCCGGAGGCGGGTCCCACTGGGACGGAGCCCTAGGCTCCTTTGGGGACGAGCGTGGTGCTGGGAGCTGCACAGAGCCCGAAGGTGAGGGGCCCCGCGGGAAGAAAGACCCAGAGTCTCGGAAGCTTCTCCAGGTGCGCCTCTGGGAAGGAATGGACATTCAGGAGATCGGGGGAGGGGTGCCCGCCCACAGCCCTCAAGGCGCCAGGGGCAGCCGTCGGGGGCGGGACCCCGCACTCCAGCCCTGCCGCCGGCAGCTCTGGAGGGCGCCAGGCTCTGGAGCCCTAAGGATCCTTTTTCCCGCCCGTCTCCCCGCCCCCCACCGCCGGTGCTGCCAGCCCACTCCAGTCCATGAAGTCCTCCACCCGCGACCTTGAACCCCGACGGAAATACCCCTACCCTGAGCTGGCGCCCCTCCCCCACTCCAGGACTATCCCCTGCTGTTGCCCAGGCTCCGAGCCTGGAGAGCCGGAGCCAAGCCCCAGGCCCGGTGGCGGAAGTGTCAGGCGCAGTGCCCGTGCCGAATCCCCTGAGCCCCCTTTCCCTCCTGTGAACTCTTGAGTCTTCTCCCGCCCCAGGGACGAGTCCAGGGGCCACAGCCTTTCCGGAGCCCTAGAGTGAATGCCCAAGAACCAAGGACCCACACCCCAACCCCCTCCCCACGGCGTCCAGAGCACGCGCTCCCTTCTCGTCCGGAAAAGGGGGGGCTCCAGAACCCGGGAAATCACGGTGCCCACGCCCAGAGGCTGCAGGAACTGCGTGCTAGGAGGTTGGGGGGAGGGCGGGGCACCGGAGAGCCAGGGCCCCATCGACCAGGAAGGAGACCTGGAGGAGCCTCCAGATGAGCCCAGGAATAACTCCCAACCCGGCCCTCGAGGTCCACCCAGGCCCAGGGCTCGAGAAACCGGGAGCCCACTCTAGCCACTGGGGCCAGACGGTGCGGGGTGCAGCTGGGACCCTCTCCTGCGGGGTGCAGGGTTAAAGTGTGGGAGGGAAAGAGTCTTACACTCAACTGACCTAAGCTCCGCTGGGCCTCCCCGTTTTGGGGGTGCTGTCGGTATACTCCCGCAGGCCGACTGGGCACTCTATGACCATAATGCTCCGTGAGCACGCTGAGCTGAGCAGGGTGTCCTGGAAGGCCAGTGGGGCGACTCCAGCAGAGGCCCCTTCGACAGAAGTCAGTCCCAGGCTGGGACTCCACACCGCAGTGCTGGGGACCCAGACGCCCCTGGGCGCTGGCTGAGACGATGCCCCAAGGTCAGGGGGCCCGTGGCAGCTCAGATGGTAGTCTGGCCGCGACCCTTCTCCACCCACGAGCGGGGCGCGATCCAGACACTGGCCCTAAACTGGATCCTCTCTGCGCTCAGCCAGCAGAAGTCTGAACTGAGTTTCCTGGCAGGGCCGTTAGGACCCAGGCAGGTCACCTACCGTGGGCTCTGCATTTGCTCTTGTGCACAAAACTCATAGGTAAAGACATCCCCGGATCGTGTGCCTCCCCCAGGCCACAGCACCCCGGGCCCGCGCACGCATGCACAAGCACGTGTCCACATGGCACGGGCCTGCTCACGCGCACACGGGCCCACTGGTATCCAGGCGTGGCCGAGCGCGCACACACGCACATGCAGACAGCTACTCGCTTCTACTCGCGCTCCCCAGTAATCACACACAAACAGAACTCGCACTCGCCTTCCCGCCCACACGTTGCTCCGCCGGGCCGGGTGGAAGCCGGGCGCCCTTAAAACTTTCCCACCACTGAACCCGCGCGGAACCGAGGGCAGCTCCTGGGCAGGGCCCGGCAAAAGGGGGAGGCGAGCACGTCCTACCCCTGGGAGGCCCTGCCCTGGAGCCTCCTCTGTGTTCTCGGTCGCGCTGGAGTTGGGGGCGGTGGCGAAGAGCCGCCGCCCGCCGGGAGTCCGGAGCCGGCACCCAGGGCTCGACATTGCCATCTAGCGGTGTGCACAGCCCTGGGCAGCGGCGGCTAGACTCCCCGGATCTTGGGCGGGCCTGGATGGCAGAGAAACGCCCCAGAAAGGGTTGCTGTCAGAATGTCTGCGGGGGAAACCCGAAGGGTCCAGAAAGATGCTGGGGCGGGAGGCAGCGAGAGACCATGCCTCACCCTTTCTCTCCAGCTGGCAACTTCCCCTAGCGGACCCAGAGGGGAACTAAACCACCTGTCACCTCCTTGGAGACAAGATGTCCCCCATGGAGATAAGAGGTCTCTTCTCTTCTGGAGAAGCTGAGTGGGGGAGCCGTCAGGGAGTGGGTGGGGACCCTTAGTTCTTTGGTTCTGAGCAGCAGAGAGCAGAGGCAGGAAATCTACCTGAGACAGGTTGAGGTTAAGAAGGTGGGTCCTGGGTTCTAATCGAGCCCTTCCCCCTTACACACTGGATGACTTTGGGCAAGTTCATTAACATTATCCTCATCTGTAAGAAGATACTTGCATCAGAGAGACGGGGATGCTAATAGTACCAGCCTCATCAGGTTTCTGTAGGGATTAAACCAGGTAATCGACGGAAAAGGCTCAGAGGGATTCCTGATTCCTAGTTAACGCTCAATAAACAAGGGCTATTATGTTCTTCATATTTGGCACCTCCAGCCCCATTCCCATCTCGCTGGCCTGTGTCCTCGCCCCAGAGGCTGAAGCAGGGCTTTCCTTGGAGCTGGCGGACAGACCTGCCCACCTCGCACCTGCTTGCACCTGTCTGGGGAGGGCTGCCGCTCCCTGCTGGGTGCTTCTGCCCTCGCAGCTCAGAGGGAGACACCGGAAACTCTCCAAGCTGAAAGGGGACTGTCAGAGACCCCAGAGAGGCTGATATTTAGCCTTTGCCCTTGACTCATGTGTGACCTTGGAGATGGCGGCGCCCCTCCTTGAGCCTCTCCTCCTGAGAACCAAGGATTTGGACAGGCAGCCGTGAACTGCCAGGCCAGGAGGCTGGCGCTGAGGCTGCAGAGGCCAATGAGGGGGGTTGAGGCCAGGCGTGTGTGGGTTGAGCTCTCCCCTGGCCCTTGCCTTCAGCCTCTGGCGCATTTTCATGCCGCAGATGGAAAGTTCAGTTGCTGGTCCCCGCAGCTGCTCGGGCGGGAGGGGTCCCAGGACCGGTCCTCTCGATTTTGCAAATGAGAAAGAGAGGGGAGGGAAGGTGAGGTGGCTGGTCTAGAGCCAGGCCCCTGCTGCCCTTGGAGCCTGGGCTGCTGGGTGAGGGCTCCTTCCTCCACACTGGCTGCCTCGCCCTCTCTCTTCCTCTCTGTCACACACAGACGCCGTGTATACGACAGTGCGGGGCTGGCGGGGCTGGGACGGGGCCCGGGTGCGTGTGTGTAATGGTGCGCGTGTTGGCGGGTGTGAAGGAGGCTGGGCTGAACGGCTGCCCTGGCACCGCGCACTGGGCGTGGGCCTCCCTCACGTGTATGGGAGAGGAAGGCAGGGGAGAGATGAAGGGGGGCCTGGGCGGGAGAGGGGTGCAGGCTCAAGGGAGGGGCCGTGTGCTTGTGGGGGGTCCCAGTCGGGGTGCCCTCCGTGTGTCCCGGCGGGCCAGGGGGTGCCCTCAGGCTGGCCGCAGTCTCCCCTGCAGCGTCCCCTCTCTTCCCTCTGGGACACTTTGGGTCCCCTCTGGGTCCCCTCTGGGTTCCCAGTTGGGCTGAGGGCTGGCCCTGGTGCCTTGGAAGCCATGTGTGTCTTTCCTGGGCTGACAGGCCCCCTCAGCTTCTGACTCCTGGTCCTCACTCAGCTCCTGGCTGCGGACGGTCCCTACCACCCCTGCACTGAGTGCTCCCCTCCCTGGGGCCTGGAAGGGGAGACCGTGGTGGTATGTACCTCCCTGGGCCCTAGACACGGCACTCTCCTCGTCCTCGGGGGTTCCCCACTCCAGGCCACCCCTGGTCATCCCCGGAGACTTCCCCAAGGTGGCATCACTGGCTCTTGTGTCTCTTCGGGCCTCCCTCTGCCAGAACCCTTAGCTCTGGGGCAGCAGCAGGACGTCAAGGACTTGTGGAACCTTAGGCGGGTTATTTAACATCTTTGTGCCTCAGTTTCCCTCACCTGGAAGTAGTGAAAAATAAAGGTTTCTACTTCACAGACTTGTCGTGAGGAAGACATTAATTAATACTGATAGAGAGTATTGAAAGTGCTGGACACTTAGATGATAAGTCTTGGCTGCTAATATATATTCTTGCCTGTGTCCCCAGGGCCATCTGGGAGGATGGAGGACAGGTTCCCCAGGGATGTTTGGCCACAAAATGACTGAGGAGGTGAATGAATACTCCCGACCAGAGCTACATGCTGACATCTGGGACCACTGAAGACCCTTCCCATTGCTTCTCTGGGCCCTACACACACTGGCCTTCTCTCTGTGCCCCATACGTGCCCCAGGGCCTTTGCTCTGGCCATTGCCCCCGACCAAACCATCTCTGGGGCTCTTCACGTGGCTGCCTCCTTGCCGTTGTCCAGATCCCCTCCTTGGAGAGGCCTTCACTGATCACCCAGCAAGGAAGCGTCCGTGTCTGCCCTCTGACTCACCCACTATACCACTGCCCTCTTGTTTTTCTGCTAGCGTTTTTTTTTTTTTTTTTTTTTGTGGTTCACATGTTCGTCTGTCTGCCCCGATCAGATCAGAAGCTCTGTGAGGATGGGGACCATGTGTGTCTCAGGAGTTACTTCTGTAACTCCTGCACCCAGAACGGTGCCTGCACACAGTAGGCGCTCAATACGTGACGAATGGGCAAATAAACACCCCAGCAACAGGACGGAGTTCTCCAAGGCTCCGCAGGGCGATGTTCGCCCATCACCTCGCATTACCTCTCTAAACCCCTTCAGCAGCTCACCCTCCCCTCTCTCCTTCCTCCTCCAGACGCCGCCCACCCCCCCCTCCGCTAACCAAGATGGCCAACTTCACACCAGTCAATGGCAGCTCAGGCAACCAGTCCGTGCGCTTGGTCACCTCCACCCATAACCGCTACGAGACGGTGGAGATGATATTCATTGCCACGGTGACGGGCTCGTTGAGCCTGGTGACTGTCGTGGGCAACATCCTGGTGATGCTGTCTATCAAGGTCAACAGGCAGCTGCAGACGGTCAACAACTACTTCCTCTTCAGCCTGGCGTGCGCCGATCTCATCATCGGCGCTTTCTCCATGAACCTCTACACCGTGTACATCATCAAGGGCTACTGGCCTCTGGGCGCCGTGGTCTGTGACCTGTGGCTGGCCCTGGACTACGTGGTGAGCAACGCTTCGGTCATGAACCTCCTCATCATCAGCTTCGACCGCTACTTCTGCGTGACCAAGCCGCTCACCTACCCGGCCCGGCGCACCACCAAGATGGCAGGCCTCATGATCGCCGCCGCCTGGGTCCTGTCCTTCGTGCTCTGGGCGCCCGCCATCTTGTTCTGGCAGTTCGTGGTGGGCAAGCGGACGGTGCCGGACAACCAGTGCTTCATCCAGTTCCTGTCCAACCCGGCGGTGACCTTCGGCACCGCCATCGCGGCCTTCTACCTGCCCGTGGTCATCATGACGGTGCTCTACATCCACATCTCCCTGGCCAGTCGCAGCCGAGTCCACAAGCACCGGCCCGAAGGCCCCAAGGAGAAGAAGGCCAAGACCCTGGCCTTCCTCAAGAGCCCCCTGATGAAGCAGAGCCTCAAGAAAGCCCCGCCGGGGGCCGCGGGCCCGGAGGAGCTGCGCAACGGGAAGCTGGAGGAGGCCCCTCCCCCGGTCCTGCCGCCCCCGCCACGCCCCGTGGCCGACAAGGACACTTCCAACGAGTCTAGCTCGGGCAGCGCCACACACAACACCAAGGAACGGCCCCCCACGGAGCTGTCCACCACGGAGGCCACCACGCCCGCCGTGCCCGCCCCTCCCCTCCAGCCGCGGGCCCTCAACCCCGCCTCCAAATGGTCCAAGATCCAGATTGTGACGAAGCAGACTGGCAACGAGTGTGTGACGGCCATCGAGATCGTCCCGGCCACGCCCGCGGGCATGCGCCCGGCGGCCAACGTGGCCCGCAAGTTCGCCAGCATCGCCCGCAACCAGGTGCGCAAGAAGCGGCAGATGGCGGCCCGGGAGCGCAAGGTGACGCGGACCATCTTTGCCATCCTGCTGGCCTTCATCCTCACCTGGACGCCCTACAACGTCATGGTCCTGGTGAACACCTTCTGCCACAGCTGCATCCCCGACACGGTGTGGTCCATCGGCTACTGGCTCTGCTACGTCAACAGCACCATCAACCCCGCCTGCTACGCCCTCTGCAACGCCACCTTTAAAAAGACCTTCCGGCACCTGCTGCTGTGCCAGTATCGGAACATCGGCACAGCCAGGTAGGCAGGCAGGGGCGCCACAGGAGGTGCCGGAGGTCGCGTGTGTGCGCTGAGCCGCGGGGGGAGTGTGGGTGTGTCAAAGGGGCGGTCTCTCCCGTGGCTGTCCCGGAGAGGTCTGGAAGCGTCTCTCCGCCTTCCTGTTCACCGGAGAGAACGGAGGTCTCGAGAGCCCCGTGAGGCTCAGGAAGGCTCTCTGGCGGGATGCAGACAGACCCGCTCTCCGCTCAGCTCCGCCCGAGGAGGCCCGGCCCCGGCCCCAGAAGCGTCTGAAGCAACAACCGCCCGGCCCCCCTCTGCTGGCCCGCCCCAGGGAGCTGGGAGGCACGGGGCTTCCGGGGCAGCTGCCCCACTGTGACCAACCGGCGCGGCTGGGAGAGTGGACATCTGGACGGGAGCAGCAGCCCAGGATCCCCTTGGGGGGGAGCAAGGGAGCCGATGCTGGGGAAGGGAGTGGAAGGGTAGGGTCCCCCATTCTGCTGTAGTTGGTGCTTTCTCCTTGCTGCACCCCGCATGTAGGCCCAGCCCCTCCTCCCAGGTCCCACTCCAGGGGCAGAGCTCTCCCCTTGCTGCAGCTACTCGGCCACGCGCTGGTTGGGTGGGCGGGTGGGCTGGCTGGAGGCCAGGCCGTTGTGGGCTCTCGGGCACCCCCCTTCCTCTCTTAATCCGCCCCCCACCCCGGCACTGTCCTGGTTACAGCCAGGATGGGGCAGCCGGGAGGTCAGCATCTCATGCTCAGGAGCGGAGGTCTGACTTCCCGTGGTCCCACGTTGAGCAGAGAGCCCCCCCCGCAGCAGGCTTCTGCAGCATGTGAGGGAGGCCTGGGTCACCGGGGAGAATGGGGGCCGACTTGACCACACAGGCTTCAGGCAAGCAGCCCCCACCTCTTCTCTCCCAATCGATAGAACCTTCTATTGGTAGTGGGCTGTATCAAAAGAAGTTTGCCTGAGATGAGGAGTGGCAGTTCTGGGGAGCTTTCTGGGTTCCCTCCCAGCCCTGGTGTGGCCCCCTGGAAAGACCAGACTGAAAGGCTCAAGGGGCTGGATGGGGGCACCCTTTCAGGAGTAAGTCAGGGCCCTGGAAGCAATTTTTCATAATCATTCTGCTTTTTCCATGTGCTCTGGGGAGCACTCACCACCAAGCCCCCCCAGCCCCCTGAAAGCCACCATTCCTACTGCCTTCCCCTTCCTTCCCAAGTTCCTGCCTCAACAAATTACCACAGCAAACTCCCTGGGTTGGGGCTTTTATATATTAAAGGAAAAGCTTTTATTGGGAAAAAAACACAAAAACACGACGGTTTATTTATTTCTCAGTAATGGCATTTTTGTGGGGAAGAACAAAAGGGGGTACCGGGAATCACATCCCTCTGGGGCAGCAGGCTCAAGCTGTCCACAGTCCCCTGTCCCTCCCCATTTGGGACACTTGGGGGTGCGGGCTGAGGGCTCAAAGGGAAGAAGCAGGGTA
Organism: Procyon lotor; assembly: GCA_028646535.1. Lineage (NCBI taxonomy): Eukaryota > Metazoa > Chordata > Mammalia > Carnivora > Procyonidae > Procyon > Procyon lotor. The sequence continues at coordinate 11,194,873 of CM053613.1, forward strand.
TGATTGATAAAGCTAATGAGTAGACAAAAGGCACTGGTAGGTTAGATCTTGGGCCTGTGGGAGGGAGGGCACCGGCCCTGGGCTCCTTGGCATCCAGACCTGGCTGCTAGTCCTTTCCCTTCCCTTTCTTGGCTGTAAAACAAGCAAGAAATCACGTGTTAGCTGAGTTCTGGTGACCTAGGATAGACCCCCCCGCTATACATTAGGGAGAAAATTCCGCCCCCTAGTGGCTGCAGATCAGCAGACCCGGTCACCCGAGGGAGAGCGCAGCCATATTGATGCTGGATCTGCCCCCACAGGGACTTGGACACTTTCACTGGGGCTCGGAAAATCTTCAAGTTCTTGGTCCCAGCAGCCCTCAGCCTCCACCTCCTCACCTAACAAGTGGGCTGATTCACCTCTGCCCTGAGGGCCTCTCTGCGTTGCCATGAATCGGGAATGAGCTAAGGGATGGCAGGAGTGGGGATGGGGGGGGTCCTTCTGATACCAGAAAGGACCCAAGCTGACCAAATGTTCCCTCGTGACAAAGCCAAGCCCTCAGGGGCAACTCCCTGACTCCTAAGCAAAATGCTCCAACAGAACAGCACAAGTCTGTACTTGCACTCCGGCCAGAAGAATTTGATAACCCGGGGGCACCTTCTGTGGGTCTCCCGGAGGACCTACCCAGCTTCGGCATCCGTACCGACAGGAAAAGCCGAGATCAGAGATGTCAAGAAGTCACCCACCATAGTCCAGAACCTCAGGCTTAACCATTCCCTCTCACAGGTTGTGGCAGCCCCCTGCAATGACCCCAAACCCTCCCCCAGTTCCCTGACCTTTGGCCTTGGCTTTGGTCTTGGGGGTGCAGGGCTTGGTCACGCGGATGGTCTCCTGGCACTGGGCATTGTACCGCGCCTTCTTCAGGGTGCCTTGGCGGGCTTTGGTGCCCGTGCCCCCATCACACGCCCCCCAGCTCTCAAACTTGTACTTGCAGTCCGCTGGCGGGAGAGCGTCCTGGGTCAGATCTGGGGGGCCAGTGGCTGGAGGCCACAGACCTGCCCGGGTTTCAGTGAAGCTGTTCCCCGCCCTCCGCCTGCGCCCCACCTCACCTCCAAACTCCTTCTTCCAGTTGCAAGGCACCCTGCACCGGATGCGCTGAGTCTGGGCCCCACAGGTACCCTCGCGGAAGCCCACGCCGCAGTCCTTGCTGCTGGGGGTGCAGGGACCCCAGGCCCACTCCGCGCACTCGCTCCCCGGGCCGCCCTTCTTCACTTTGTCTAAGACGCACGGGGAACGGAGCTCAGACTCACTCGGGGACCGCTTCCTGGGGTCCTGGCCTCGGGACGCCGGCGGCCAGGCCCGAGGCTGCCGGCCTCACCGGCCCGTCTCCAGCCCTCCTGCAGTCCCCACACCCCGTATCACCTTTCTTTTTGGCCACCGCGGAGGTGAGCGCCAGCAGAGTGAGGAGGGCGAGGAGGAGGAAGCCTCGGTGCTGCATCCTGCGGGGGAGAGGTCGGGTCAGCGTCCCCCGGCCGCCCCCTCCCCCACGGGGGGCCGCACGCGCGCACCTCCCACCCCCGACCCCACTCTCCAGGCCCACGGGCTGCGGCGGCGGCGGCAGCGGGAGAGCTTTGGGGTCGGTCCCTCGCCGCTAGTCGGGGCGCACAGCCGGAGGCGTCTCGATGGGGGCGGCCTGGAGCCCAGGACGTAGCTCAGACCCCCACCCCTCCCCCAGGGCCCCGGGTCGGCCGGGGCCCAGCGGGCGAGGGGCCGAGGCCGCCGCCGCACGTCCGCCGGGGCCCCCGCGCGCTCACTCGCTCGCTGCCCGCGGTGCTGCGCTCCCTCCCGCGCCGGGCCCGTCCCGCTCCGGCCGCCGCGGCCCCTTTTGTCTCCAGAACCGGTCTGAGCCGGTCACATGGGCCCCCGCCCCCTTCCCGCCCCCCCCCCACCGTGGAAGGACCCGCCCCGCCCCCTCCCCTCAAACCCGCGCCACCCCCCCGACCCCGGCGTCCCCGCCTCCGCTCCCGCCCGGCG
>CM053613.1:11196985-11256291 GCA_028646535.1 Procyon lotor
CCCCTGTCTTCAGAGCCCGGGGTCTCCCGGCCCCAGTCCCCAGTCCTGCCCAGGCTCCCCCGGGCCCTGCCCCAGCCCCAGCTTGCCGCCGCCACCTCTGTCCCCCTCCCCCGGGGCCGTTCTCTTTCCCTGTTGGACGCCCGCCTTCCTTCCCGGGGAGGGAAGCCTGGGCGGATGGGGACTTGGGAGGGAGCTCGGAGTCTCGGGGGTGTCACGGGTCCCGGCGCTCGGCGCGGAGCCCGCGTTCCAGCCAGTGTGCGGCTCCGTCCCCCAAAGACTGTTTAACCCCGTCGAGGACCGGCCCTCGGCGCCCCCTGAGCTGCTGGGGAAGGAGGGCCAGCCCCCACCTCGGGTCGCTTCAAGTGTGCGGGGAGCCGCTCTGCTGAGTGTTCGGGGGAGCCTGGGACGGGGGAGCCCCCAGAGAAAGCGCTCGCGGGACGCGGTCGGCGCCGCGCCTTTCAGGAGCGCAGGTTTTCGGGGGCGGGAGCTGGGGGAAGTCGGGGGAGGAGGAGCCCGCAGGCCTGGAATTGGTGAGGCTTGGGAGCTGACAAGAGCCGTCTGAGAAGTTCCAGACCCAGCCAAGGCGGCGGCTACAAATGCCCACCCCTTCCGACCTTGGGGCCTGGGGGATCACCTCACCCGATCCCCTGAACTGCAAAAGCAACCGACGCCTAGGGGAGGGAGCTTGCCCAAGGCCACAGGGCAAAGGGGCCGAAGAATCCAGGCCTCGCCCCCCGCCCCACCTCTCTTTCACTTTCATTGTTACCGTCCCTGCGGGAAGCGGGAAGCGAGAGGAAATCAGCTCCTCCCCCTGCCCCGCCGAGCCGCGCAGCCGGGCCGAGGTCAGGTCCCGGGCAGGCCCTGAGACCCCACCCCCAAACGGGAACCAGGACCCCTCCAGAAAAGGGTCTGGGTCCAGGGTGTCCAGTCCCCCCGCCACCAGACCCTGCTGCTTCTGGAAGACCTCCTCCGCAAGAAAAGAAGAGCAGAAAGGAAAAAAATCCACTTTACTGAGTCACACCCAGCTGTAAACATGTCACCACGAGAGCCCCCGCTCCAACCCCCAGGCCACACAGTCGGTGGTGAAATGACTGGGTACACAGGGAGGGTCTCTGGGGGTGGGCGCCAAGCGGGGCAGCGGGTGGGCAAACGCGGCAGGTTCTGTGTTTCCGGGAGGAAGCCCCGGGGAGGGTGGGGTCGGGCAGGAGAGGGGGCCCAAGCTGCCAGGCTCAGAGTCTGGGCCCTCACCAGCCCACTTGCTTAGGAAGCCTCTTCCCGAAGGCTCCCTGACAGGGCCCCAAGCCCCGATGCCTCCCCCTCTACCCCAACGCCCAGGCAGGGCACCCGCAGCAGGGAGGGCGAGGGCTGCCCAGAAGTGGTCCAGCCCCAGTCCCGGAACAGCCCGCCCGGCCCAGTGCAGTCTCCTGGTGCCCTGTCAGCCCGGGGTCAGGCCGGGGCCTCAAGGGGACAGGGGAGATCGCCCAGCCGCTCAGAGTCCAGCCCTAGGCCTGGGCAGCTCCTCAGGGGGTCCTTCCCTGGGGCACGGGGGTCCCCCCCTCCCCCGCGGTCATCCGACTGGAATGTGGCAGTGAGGTGGGCGATGGGGGGTTCCCCCTCGGGCTACACGGCGGTCTCCTGGTCCTCCCGCTGGACCATCTGGTAGTGCTGCCGGTTCTCCAGGTAGGCAGCAAGCTCCGTGTCCTGGGCCTTCTCGGCCCGCTGCCGGGGAGTGTCGCCCTGGGGGAGGGGTCGGCGTGTCACTTCTGGGGCCTCAGGAGAGGACAAGGGGCCTCCCCTCTAGATGGCCAGTGAAGAAGGGAAAAGCTTCAAAGGACAGGTGGCCCTGGGCTCTCCACCCCCTCGCTGCCACCGCAGGCTCAGGTTTCTGAGAGTCCCAACAGCGTTGGCTGAAGGGCAGCTTCCCATCCTAAGAGGCAGCCCCCGCTCCAAGGCTCTGCGCTCACAAGGGCCGGAGAGGGGCCAGGGCTGCCCTGTGCCCATGTGCACACCCTACGGGGCTGCTCACCTGCTGGTCCGTCTTCATGAGTGAGGCCCCTGCCTCCACGATGTAGTGGCAGATGGTGCGCTGGCCCAGGGCTGCCGCCTGGTGCAGACAGGTCTCCCCGCTGTGGAAACAGGGGCTGGCTGTGGACCCCCATCCTGTCCTCGGGGCCCTCTTGTCTGCCTCCAAAGGGCGATCAGACAGGGAAGGGAGCTTGGGGCCGGGGTCAAGGGATGGGGCCAGCCGAGTGGGAGGGGCTGGATGAAGCCGGGGCAGTTTCCAGGGTGACCAGGGTCTCCTGCTGCCCAGATACTCACTTCTCCTCCACGGCGTCAAGGATCTCTGGGGGGGCTGGAGGAGAGGGGAAGCAGCGGTCAGAGAAGCCCGGCAGCGTCCCCTCCTCCCGCCTCGGCCCTGGCCCGGGGACCCTGGCGGCCCAGCTCACCGTGGTCCAGCAGGTAGCGAACCACGTCCTTGCTGCCCGTGCTGACGGCATGGTGCAGGAGCGTGCGGCTCTGCTCGTCCCGGTGCATAAGGTCGCCCCCAGCTCGGTGCAGCTCCTGGAGCTGAGGGCAGGGGGCAGAGCAGGGCTGGAGCTCCTCAGGGCCACCCTCCTACCAGCCACAGAAATGTCCCCCAATTCACAAAGGCCACAGGCCTGACACTACTGCGCTCACACGCATCGTCCCTCTGGGGGTCTTTCTGGAGTGCAGGGGAGAGACCCTGGGCTTCTGGACTCCCCAGGAGCACTGACCTCCAAGCCCTGGGCCTGTGGATCCCCTAAGACTCACTCCTTCCTGAGCACCGGGGACAGGCAGACTGTGTTAGGAAGCCCCTATGAAGGGACACTGGGAGTCGGACAGGGGCAAGGTGGAATGCGACAATCACCATGGAGAACTTGCGGAGGGCCAGCCGACGACAGATGTCAGCTCCTTGACAGGCTAACTTGGCCCCACCCAGAGGCCCTACCCACCCCCCCGGGGGTGCCCGGGCTCGAGGCTGTGGGGCCCTGGAGCAGAGAAGCCCAGCCCTGGCTAGTACCTTACAGAAGTTGTTCCTCTTGGCAGCCTCAATCAGCTCCTCACCTGCACAGAACACCTGCCCGTCACACTCAGGGCCGCAGACCCTGCCCCGCGTGGGTGCACAGACGCACGGGGCTGAGGCATGGGCCTGCCTGGGGCGTGCGCTAGGCTGGCGGCCCGGTGACCCCAGGGCCCTGGCCGGCTACGTCTGCGGGAGGCTGTGTGTGGGCTCCACCCCCACCCGGGACCACGGAGAGGGGCAAGGCCTCACCTTTAGGGGGCGCCGCATCCCCTGGCAGTGACCTGCAAGCAGAGCAGGATGAGATGGGACCCAGAGACCCTTGTCACCCCCCTGAGGGGGCGCCCTGTGTTCTGGCAACAGTTTATTGAGTGCCCCCTACAGAGCAGGTGCGGCGCTGGGAGAACGAGACACACGGAGAACTTGCTCTCACGGAGCTTACATTCTAGTCAGGGAGACACACAAGTCAGCGCATAAATCGGGACTTCTCAGAGCGGTAAGGGCTATGAAGAGCACAGGACGTGGGGCTGGGGGGGTCTCGCAGCGGCATCAGCCGAGGTTCCCGGGGAGACTTCTCTGGGGAGGACACCCCCAAGCTGAGGCCTGAGCGGAGCGGGGAGCTCGGTGAGGAACAGGGGAACTTTCTGAGGCGGCAAGGAAAGGGCAGAGGCTGGCACCCTGGAAGCTGCAGAGGGCTGGGAAGGGCATGGCGCCAGGCAGTGGCGAAGGAGAGGTTGGAGGCCCAGGCTCAGGCCGCCACGCTCGGGCGGTGGGGGACAGCGGACAGGACTTGCAGAGGAGAGGTCAGAGGGGGAGCCCAGGTCTCCGGCTGGCGCAGCAGCATGGATGGTCACGTCACTGCTCTGGGGGGCAAAGGGCTGGCCAGCTGGGCTTTGGGCAGGTTGGGTTCTCTGCCAGTGACTCCGCCAAGGAGGGTCTGTGGGGACCCGGCAGCTAGCAGGACACCGGACACGTGTCTGGCGCCCAAGGCAGGACGTCAGGAGTCCCGGCTTGTGGGTGGGGTTCCAAGCCAGGGGGCTGGAGGAGACGCAGGACTCACCGGAGCGTGGGTGAGCAGGGGGAGGTGGGGAGAGGGGAAGTGGGGGTTGGGAGGTCAGGCCGGGCCGATGCCCCCAGCAGCTCAGGGTCCAAGATATAAATCTCGTCCTGTGCAATCTCAGTCACATAGTTGAGGTGTTCCTGTGGGCAGGGAGGTCAGGGGTCAAGGGTCAGGACCTCCCTGAGTAGCCGGTGGGGGGAGTGCCGACGCAGCCAGGCCAGCAGCCCCAGAGAAGCCTCAGCCAGGAGCACGGACAGCAGCAGGCGGAAGCTGGGTGAGGGGACCCTGCCAGTCTCTCCTCCCCTTGCCTTCCCGGCTCCTTCCCACAGCTAAGCCTCTGCCTGGGTCACCTAGCACCCAGCCAGAAGTGCCTTCACGTCTGGGGCTCACCGGGGGGCCCCCCGTGCTCCAAGGCCCGCGCCCCCACCCACCCGGCTGGACTTCTCTGGGCACGCCGGCTCCCTGTGCCTGGGGGCAGCGTGCCTACACCCTATCCGCGAGCGGGGGCAGGTGCGCGGCACCAGGTGGCAGGACGCCGGGCAGCCCGTCTCCAGAGGCTTGGGCCAGAGGCAGAGGGTTCCCCCAGGGCTGTCCCGAAGGACCGTGAGACGCTCACCTGGGCCCGGTCGATCCTGTAGAAGCGGCTGGCAGTGGTGGCTGTGAGGGAGGCAGAGAGCTGTCGGAGGCGGCGGGAGGCCCTTACCCAGGCCCAGAGAGCCAGCTGCCCCACCAGGAGCCCCGCAGGAGGGGGCAGGACGCAGCCCGGCTGCCAGGAGCTGGTCCTTCAGGGCCACTCACCGTCTAGGAAGCACCACTTGGGGGACAGCTTCTGGCAGGTCGGGGACTTGGCTCCAGCACCTTCGGGCTCCTGCCGAGAGAAGGGGCCCCGGGAGTCGGCAGAGAACAGAAACGAGGGCTGGGGGGCCCACGTGGGGCTGGCTCCCGACCCTCTCACCTGCTGGAGCCGCTCGATGTGGGCGCGGCAGAGCTCCAGGTCACTGTCTCCAGGGACAATAACGGTGCCCAGCGGCACAGCTGGGGGACAGAGTGGGTCGTCAGCGGCTGGCCATCCGCCCCCCGCCCGGCCCTTAGGGCCCTCGGCAGCTCCTGGCCACCCCCCGGGCCGCTGGCCACTCACAGGCCTCCTTGAGCTGCTCCTTGTCGTAGTGCAGGGCCTCGTAGTCGTGCATGCTCACTCTGCTCACCTGGACCCGGAGCTGCTCGGGCGCAGGCTGCTGGCTGCGACACAGGCGGCAGGAGGGCACTCAGGAGGGGTCCTCGGCTGGGTGCCGCCTCCAGGGGCCCCGCCCCCCTCCCCGGGCACAGAGCCCCGGGGCCCACTCCGCAGGGCCTCCCGCGTCCTGTCCAGCCGGGGAAACCGCGGCTCGAGAGGGGCAGAGTGGCGGTGGCCGGGAGGGGAACGTACTCGCTGTGCAGGGGGGCGGCGCTCCGCCGCTTGGCCTTCTGCACCATGGTGGCCTGGTTGCGCAGGGCGATGCGGATGCGCGAGGCTGCGAGCTTGCAGGGCTCACCATCCACCTGCACTGGAATGGCCTTGGACGTGGTGAGCACCACCTCCCGGCACTGTGTCAGCCGCTCGCCGTGCCCGCCCACCTGCAGCGCCGCCTGTGGGCACAGAAGGCTCAGGTCAGGAGCTGGCGGGGCAGGGCTGGTGGGGCCCCGGGCTCCATTCCCTGCAAGGACCCTCTGGCCAGGGAACACAGCGAGAGGAATCCCTCAGGCAGAAAGCAGGAGGAGGACAAGACCCCAGTCAGAGAGGGGCGGGCGGGGGCGGGGGGGAGAGTGAGACCCTGGTCAGAGAAGGGAGGGGGAGATGCCATCAAGGGAGGTGAACGTGAATTCTCCCATCTTGGCCAACAAAGTCTGGCGACCCCCCACCTTTCTGTCTTGGGACAGTGCTCCTGGTCACCGGGGACAGAACCGGGGCTCCAGGCAGGCCCCGTGTCAGCCTACTCACCAGGGACGTCATGGTAAAGCCAATGACCTCGAGGTAGCCATCGTCGTGCCGCTGGGGCTCAAAGTCGTGGTGCTCCCCAGGGTGGCCCCAGGGCATGGTGCCTGCACAGTACCTGGAGGGGGAGGCAGCACAAGGGCCTTCAGAGGACAGTCGTGCAGGTTGGACACATCAGGGCACACACAGAGCCCTCCCCTCCTCACCTGGGGATATTCAGGAAAACGATGCACTGGGGTTTCAGGTCGTGAATCTTGGGGGTCAGGTCAGTTCCATCACACTGCAGGTAGGAACGGGGGGGGGGTGCTGTGGGGTGTGTACCCAGGCCGAGGCGGCCTCCCTCACCGCCAGGCCCGCCCACTCTGCCCGCCAGCTTGGCCCACTTACCACCACTCGGATGTGCTTGGCCAAGTCCTTAGAGCTGCCCATCAGGAAGTCAGAGAAGGCTGTCTGTGGGAGAGAGAGGGTGTCACCATCTGGCGACGGGGACTTTCTCTCACCACTGCCGGTGGGGGTCCTGTGGCCTGGCAGATGCAGGTGCGCAGGGCAAACAGGCAGTAGAACAGGGGTGGGGGGCATGGCGCGGGGGTGGGGTGGGAGCGGCGGGGGGCCTGCTGCTGGCAGACCCCAGACTCACCCCAGCATAGAACATCTTATTCCGAAAGCGGCTGTTGAATTTCTCTGGGTTGGCCTCTGGGTGGCGACAAGAAACAGGAGACAGTCAGTCCCCCTGAACCTGCTGGGGCTTCCCAGGCTGGGGTGGGGAGGGAGGGCCGGGCATTGCCCGGGGCAAGTTTTGACCCCCTCGGGGACCCTCCTGTGTCCTCCCCTCCCCAGCCTCCCGACAGTTTCCCAGCAAGTGGTGGCCGACCTCGAGACTCATGAAACTCCAGGGTGACGTGGGCATCAAAGCCCAGGCTGAAGTAGTTGTTGAAGACATCCAGGGGCAGCTGGAGAAAGGGAGAAAGGTCAAGGGCCCAGCGTGAGGGCTGGGCCTCACAGCCACCTCCCTGCTCTGGCCTGCTCGGGGCCAGGGGCCACCAGGCTGGCTTGGCCCAGGCAGTGTTGACAGGATCTACCGGAAAGCTCTTCCCTCTAGCCTGCAGCCTGCCTCAGGTTCCGCCCTCTGGGTTCCTGGCTCCCGTGGGCTCCTTCAAGTGCCCAGTGTACAAAATACCCGGGGCCCTGCTGGCACTTTCTTCCCTGGCTTCCCGCCCCGCACCCCTCACCCCCTCACCCCAACACTTCTTCCCAAAGTGCCATATTCTGTAGGGGCTCCGTGAGGATGAGGATTTTGTTTTGTTGGTGCTTAAAACGGTGCATGGCATGGGGTGGATATTCAGTAACTATCTGCCCGGTGGCTGAGTCGCAGCTAGCTTGCGGGGTACTATTGTCACCACCGCACAGGAGAGGCTGAAAGTCTGGGGGAATGAAGAGATTTGTCCAAAGCCCCAGAACTAGCAAGCAGGAGAGCAGGCTGCCCCCTGCCCCCCAAGAGCGGCCGCCCCCACGCTGGCCCTGGCGGGCCTACCCGGTCAGTGGCACCCTCATCACGCTCCTCTGGCCCCGCCTCGGGGTTGGGCTCAGCGCGGAGGTCCCAGCGGTCCAGCTGCACCACATTCCCCTCTTCCACGTGGGAGAGGATCTTGGACACGGGCTCATCCGTGTAGCCCTGGTGGGACAAGGCAGGAACTGAGCCTCTCCTGGGGAGAGGGCCCCCCCCGCCGCACAGCCCACCACCGCCCTGCTCCCTGCCTCTGGGCTCTTACCCCACCCCAGTTGAGGGTACGGGCCAAGTCATTGCCAGTGCCCAGGGGCAGGATGGCAACAGGTGGTGGGGGCTTTAAGCGCAGCTGGTCCAGGGTGGAGAGGATCCAGCCGACCTGAAGGGAGGGGGTGCAGAGCAGAAGAGGCCAGCTCAGACCCACGAGGCGCAGGCTTCCGTCCCGACCCGAGCGGCCCAAGGAGCGGCCGCAGGACTCACTGTGCCATCGCCTCCACACGCCAGGATCCGCAGGTTGTGCACTTTGCGGTACATCTCCAGCCTGGAGTCAGAGAATGGAAACAGGGTCAGGAGGTATGGGCCTGACCCCCTGAGCCAGGCAAGCCCTCCCCACCGTCTCCACAGGGCCACGGCAAGCACTTACGCCTCCTTGGGCCCTCCCTGGCTCAGGTCAAACACTTGTCGGGGGTTGAGATACCACAGGAAGGACTGGATGATCTTAGCGCCCTGTGGGGGACCGGGGCAGTCAGTCAGGGCGGGCGGACTACGACGGGGAGGAGCGCGGGAGGAGCACGCCAGACGGGTGAGAAGGCTTGCGCGTGGGAACCAGGCCCAGCAGGGGCGAGGCGTGGAGACAGGCTCCGATTTCCTCAGGATCTCTGGGCCAGAGGGATGGGACAGGAGCCTGCAATGGGACCTGGGAGCAGTTGCCGGGGGCGGAGCCTGAGCCCGCTCCTCCCCTGCAGGCTCACAGTGGAGGGTGGGCGGCAGTGCATACCTGGTTGCCCCCACTCTTGGGGTTCACAAACACCAGCAGGGGCTTCATGAGGGGGGAGGGGGTGGGCCTGATGATGAAGGGTCTCCAGCGGCCCTCCTTGGAGACAGAGAGACTGTAAGGCTCCACCCTGGCAGACCTCACCCCCCTCCCTGCTGGTGCCCCCCTCCTGTTCCGCATCCCTGGCAGAACTTAAGGTGGGCCTGGCCACAGAGAGGCGACTCGGATGTGGCCTCCCACACTTCTCCGGGGCCCAGAGCCCACCAGAGGCTGCATCGGCCCAGGGAGCTCAGTATTTCAAGGAACCCGTCTTCCCTGTTGCCCTCCAGTGGCCCACCCAGCCCCAGAACCAACCTCTGGCCCTTTCTTGCTAGATTTCCTCTTGAAGGATGCTCTCTTTTTCTTCTTGCTTGCCTTGAGGGTATTCTGTAAGGGAAGCAGGGCAGTTGGGGACAGGGCAGGTCGGCAGGGGCGGCTGGCAGAGCCCACACGTGGGGGTGGCGTCCCAGGTGCAGGCAGGACTCACCTGTGGCCTGCGGGCACGGAGGATCCAGGTGGGCGGGATGACCACAGCCGCATGCACGCCCAGGGAGCACGGCTCCTCTATCTGTTGCAGCATGAAGCAGGACACCTTGCTGTGGTACTGCGGGGGAGGGGGCAGCCTTGCTGGGCCTGAGCTGATGCCTGGGGGGGGGGGGGGGGCCCCACCCAGTGCCACCCAGGGGACAGCCTCCGGGGGCCGGGCAAGCACCACTCACGGCCTGCTTGCACCAGGAGCAGCTGATGGCCACAATCTCCTTGCTGTGGAAGGTGAACTTCTGCTGGAAACCCTGCGGTGGAGAGGGCGGTCGGGGCGCCGGCGGCCGGGCCCGGAGCAGCAAGCCCAGCCCCTCCTCCGCGGCCAGCCTCTCTCCACCCAGGGGAATTGAGACCATTTTTTAAAATTAAAACAACTGTCCAATAAGCCCCAGGGCAGGGAGGCCTGCAATTCTATGAAGTTAACTGCAAGGAGCAGGGTGCACAAAGGGGTCACAGTTAGCTCTGTGGGTCACAGATCCCCTCCTTCCTGAACCCGAGGCCCCCCAGTATACGCTTAGAGTGCTTCATCCCTCTTAACGGCACCTGTCACATTCATTCCCTTGTTCATTCCACGAACATTTACTGAGCGCCTGCTGTGTGCGGGACCCTGTGCTCGGCACTGAAAGTGAGCAGAGGAAAAAGGGGCGAGGCCCCGAGACCTTCTAGAGCCCACGCTTACAAGGGAAACAGAGCAGAAGCAGATAATGAGTAAGTGACCACCACACTGTGGACTGTGCTCAGGAAGACTGCCCGCAGAGTCGGTCTTCAAGCCACATCCTCCTCCAGGAAGGCAGGGACCTCACTACCCTGCTCAGAGCTCAGAGCTCTGTCGGGGGCCCGACAAATACGGTGCTCAGTTACCAGATGAGGCCGTCTATACAATTCTCAGAGGGCGCCCGCATGGCCTCCTGGCAGTCCTGATACCCTGTGCCAGAAGCTCGCTTTCTTCCCTGCTCTCCTGCTCCATCCAGAGACAAGGCTGTTTTGGGACTGACTGGGCCGCTCAGCCAGGCTGGGAGTGAGCCCCAGGACCGCACTCAGGAGACACCGTCAGCGACGGGCACATCACACCAGACGCGCGGCCTGAGGCTCAGGGGCTGCAGGGGCCAGGTCTGGAGGGGGCGGTGGGCTGGCCCACCTCCCCGGGCAGGGCCTCACCTTCCCACAGTGCCGACACTTGCCATCCTGGCGTCGCCGGTGCACCCAGTGGTGCCGCACAAAGGTCGGCTGGTGGAGGAGAAGAGAGCATCACTGAGTGAAGCCTGTTAAGGCGCAAGGCCGGAGTGTGGCCTGCACCCCTCGATACGCTAACATGCGGCGCCGGGCTGTGGGAAGCTCTCCGGAGTGTGTGTGCGCGGGCGCGGCAGTGGAGACTTCTCTCCGTGGCCTCAAGGTGGGGGCAGACGCTCCGGCCGGGGCAGAAGAGCGAGGAGGCGCCAGAGGCAGGCGGTGCCTCCCCCTCTCTGCAGGCAGGGCCAGCCAGGCCTTCCCCATCGAGACCCTCTCTGAGCCTCAGCCCTGCACCTCCCTGGGCCCCAGAGTGGGCTCCAAGGGGCAGAGTCCCCGGGGACACTCTGGAGTCACTGTGAAGTCCACTCAGGCAACTTGGGGCCTCCTCACCCATGACCACCCCAGGCACTTACCTCACGGATGTTCCTGGAGCCTGATTCACGGAAGGACGGCTTACAGCGGAAATTTATCTGTGAAACATTGCAATGACCCCCCCCAAACGTCAGAAGCTCCTTTCAGGGGGTCAGGCATCTAGCCACCTACTCCAGGAAAGTGTCACTCGGTCATCCTCACAAGGCAGGGATAGCCCCAGACGGACCATCCTGGGAGCCCTCAGAATGTGAGATGCCTCTTCTCAGAAGCCCTCCTGCATCTTCTACCTGCTCTCTACGAGCCAGAAGGACCCTTTCCTTCCTCCTTTATTACCCGGGGATGGGGGACACCGGGAGTTTTATGCCCACCTCCCTCACTTAAAGGCAACGTGTTTTACTCCTCCCAGATTTTCCCTCATCCTCCAGCGCCCCCGGCCTAGGCACGTGCAGGCTCCCTGATCCTTGTTTGCAGAATTGCGCTGGCTGCTCCCTGGAGACCATTAGCTCATCCGTGGAAACTGCCTTGGTTTCCACCTCAGGCGCTGGAACGTTTAGGGCTACGCTTGTTTCTCTTTTCCCAACTGTCCCTGCTTCAGCCAGCACAGTTGTGGGGAAACCTCACTCTAGGAGTCAGGGGCTGGGGCAAGCGGCCCACGTTAGCCTTGTTCGTGCTGCTCCTAGTCCTACAGGCTTTCCCGTGAGCCGACCGGGGTTTCTGCCGCCTGGGGAGCCCTCTCACCCTCTGCCCGGACCTGCCTCCCCAGGGCCGCCCCGACTCCCCTTTAGAAGCACAGGGCCCACACATGTCCACACGCTGTGGACACGGTCCTTAGCGAGAGGCCCCTAGAGCAGCGGCATGCAGCAGACACAGCCAAGCTGCAGCAAGACAACGGCCCCTTCTAAACCGGGACTTAGGACGGGTAAAATGGTGTCTTGGCCGTCACTCATTCATTCATCCCACTGAGTAACAGTGAGCCCCACTTTGTGCCAGGCTTGTTCAGGGCAGTGGGGACAGGTAGATAAAAAGTGGGGGAGACAGGAGTCAAATGCAGGCATTCCAGCTCCTGGGTCTGCGTGGGCAGGGACATTCCTGGCAGGCAAGGCTTGTCGCGTGAATATGGGTCCACTAAGAGGCCTCCCACACCCAAAGGGAGGGGCGGGAGGGGCCGAGCCCCCGTCCTCACCTTCTCCAGCTGCTCGATGCAGGGGGTGTGCACCACGATCTTGCAGGCTGCACACTTTCTCCGGGACACTGATTTCTGCTGCAGAAAACGAAGAGAGGGCCCTGAGGCACCAGGTAACTCCATCCAGGCTGCTGCGCCCAGGGCGGGAAGAGAAATCCTCACATGCGCCCCGGCAAAGCTGCCCCGTGTTCACAGGGAAGTCCTGGTTCTGACATGAGAACACAGCCCCCATTCCTCCCGTCCTCGAGCAGCCCTGGGCAGGGGCGCTCAGGTGTGTCTTGTTCCCACCTTCCTTCCGAGGGCTGCCCCTGCCAGGCCAGCAGAGTCCGCCCGGGCTTCTAGACGCGCCCCACCAGCAGGGGGCGGCCCGCCACCCAGAGCTCACTCACCAGCATCTTAGCTACGCAGTACTGCTCCCCAACATAGCAGAAGTCCCCCGACACGTTGGTCTCGAACCAGATGTGCTCCCCATACGTCGCGGACTCCTAGACCACGAGATGAGCGTGCTCAGCGCAAACTTGCTACCGGGTCCATCAGTCAGCCCCCGCCCTGCCCTACCCACTCACCTCTCTCCTGAAACAAACCTGCTCTGGTCACCCCAATCTACTTTGCCCCATCCTGTTTCCCCACTGTCCCTACTCTTTTTTTTTTTGAAGATTAAAAATATTTTTAAGTAATCTCCACACCCAATGTGGGCTCGAACTTACAGCCCCCAAGATCAGGAGCCGCAAGCTCCCCCAGTGGAGCCAGCCGGGCGCTCTTCCCACTATCCCTGCTCTTAAGGGCTTGGCTCAAACGTGGCCACCCAGCAGGTCGGCCCTGATCCCAAAGGCCCATGGGCTCCTCCCACAGCTGCGCCAAGCCCAGCAGGGGCGGGTACCCTCCTGTCCCTCCCTCCCAGCACCCTGCGACTCACGCTCCAGTCCACAGTGCTCCGGATCTGCCGCTCCGGCTCGCTGCACGGGGTCCCAGGAGTGGGAGGAGGGGGTGCCAGGTGCTGGAGGCCCGACTTGGTGATGGCTTTCCTATAGAGAAGGACACCGCTGAGGCCAGCTGAGCGCCTGGTGACTCTGCTTCCTTCCCACCTCACCTGGGATGTCTGCCCTCACTGCGACTTCAACCCCTGGCCCAGCCAGGGACTGCAAAGAGGAGGGTAGGCAACGCCCCGAGGCAGCCTAGGACTCGGAGAGGTTCCTCCAGGAGACCCAGCCCTCCTCACAGCTCTTGCCGGGTGCGCTGGCTTCCAGGGACTCTCCGGAGCTATTCCCGAGAGGGGGGCGCCCTCAGGCCAGCCAGAGCCTGGAGGTCCTTCCTGCAGGCCGGCCGGCTCGGGGTCTGCACACTCACCCTGCCGGCCACAGCTATACCTACACAAGCAGGGCACTCCAGGCCTGGGGTCCTGCCGACTTGCGCCGCAGGGCCACCTGACGCCTGCGGGACAGCGGGCGCACACGGGCGGGCATCGGAGCGCCAGCGGGGGTGCCCGAGGCTCTTCGGCCCCCAGGGCCAGGGTGCTGGCCCGGGGGCCGCTGCTGGCTGAGGCGCCGATAGTAGCCGTGCAGGCCCCACAGGGCTCGATCATACACCGCGTCAGCCGGGAGCAGGTGGGAGGAGGCTCGGCGCCGGCGCAGGCAGCGAAGCATGGGCGCAAGGGTGCCCCGGTGTGAGGAGGGCCCCGGTCTCCTGGTGCCCGGCTGGGTGGCACTCAGCGCCGCGACGGCCACATCCTCCTCCTCGTCCATGCCTACGAGCCCCGCCAACAGCAGGGGTGTGCCCAGAAGCTGCGGCCGGACCACGGCAGGCTGTGGGGCGGGCCCCTCATCCACGATGAAGCGGGGGTTGCAGGTAGGGGGCACGGTGCTGGAGCGCCTGCGGCGGCGGGTGCCCAGGGCGCCCCCGCCGCAGCTCAGGAGGCAGCCCTGGAGCTGCGCGCTGGAACGGCGCCGCTGTGCCAGCGAGGAGGAAGCCTGGCCGGCAGGGGAGCGGCGTCGGGCCTTGCCCGTGGGCAGCCCCACGCCGCTGGGCCGCCGCTGCCCCTCCCCAGGGCCGGGCGCCTTCCGCTGGAAGCGTCTCCTAAAGAAGGTCTCCATGGCAGGGGCAGGCGGCCGGCTGTGGGGCGGAGACCGGGAGCGTCAGGGGCTGGGCCAGGCTGGGGCCCACCCTGCGCCCAAGAGCCCAGCCACAGCCTCTGCCCTTGAGCAGAAGAGGGACACGGGGAGGAAGGGGGAGGGTCCACGGCCTCCAACCAACGCGGTGTCTGAGGGAACCACGGAATCCTCCGGGGAGCCCACGTTTACCACAGCGGGAGGCACTAACACCCTCCCCAGTTACACCCTCTGCTGCCCCAGGGGTGATGGGGGCACGGGGTTTCGGCTCCCCCAGGGCTCCCCTGTCCAGGCACCATACACCACAAAGCCCTGGCCTTTGGCTCCATCGCCTGAAGCTGATGGAAAAGAATAAAGGAAGCTGGAAGCCCGCAGTCCTGGGTCCCAGGTTGCAGTCGGCTCTACAGAGTGAGGGGCCGAGGATAAGACTTTTCTTTCCCTCTCATTGGGCCTCAGGGTAGCCCAGGTTTAGTGTCCTCTACCCGGACATGGCACAAACTAAGCTATGATAATAAACGAGGCTCTCTGAAAAGAAATCCAGTCTGGGTACGACCCCTAGACTCTCTCAGCCCCAAGTCGTGGGGTCAGGCTGAGAGGGCACTAGAAATGGAGAGGATGTGAGTTAAGGATCAAAGGGCCCTGGGGACCAAGGCCCTCAGGATGGGGGAGAGCCACCCCAGGCCTCACACAGAGGCACTCCGTATGGGGAGCAACCAGAGGCCTGAGCCAAGAGGAAAGCCTTCCGGGTGCATTCTGGGTGTGCATCTCTATCTCTACGAGCTAGAGGCGCTACGAGCGAGAACTTTCCTGTTCTAGACGGCTCTGTCTTACCATGCTGCAGAGGCCCAGGACAGACCTCCCACATGTGGAAGTACTGGCTGGTGGGGGATGTCTGAAAACCCTTCCGGCCCTGTTGCCAAGGGAGCCTGTGAAATGCACTTTGCCCATGGGGCCAACGCTAGAAGCTCCCACACAGCCCCAGAGCTCCCTCCTGCAGGGAAGCAGAACCCACGGGACCATCCTTCCTCAAGCCATCCTCCCTCGACCTGTGCTGAACACGGGCCCAGCTTCCTTCGCCAGCTCGCCTACTCCTGGTGGCTCCCTCTTCACAGGCTGCTGGGATTACTACACCCTCACTTCGTCTGAACGGTGGGGGAAGGGCAGGCAGCCCGGTAGGCTTGGGGGGGGGGGGAGGATGGGAATGCTTTCAGAATGCCCAGGGATGCCTGTGCCCCGCCATCGGGTGATCTCCTGGGCCCCGGCAGCCACAGGACCCGAATGGCGGGTGGGAGCCTTGGACAAACGGTGGTGGACGCTAGGCTCGAGGACTCAGGCCCGGGCTGTGTGTCTACTACGTGTTTCTCCCATCCCCCAGCCCACTCTTTGATGTGCGATGACCCTGTGAGTCCGGGCAAGCAGCGCCAGGCTGAAGCCCTGGATGGGTGCGGGAGTATTCAGGGAGGGGGCACTTGGCCAAGGTGTCGGGAGGCAGGGCGCCCAGGGAAGCAGGGTTGGAGCTTGCCTATCGCGGGCCCCAGCCTCCGCAGGGACAGGGAGAAGGGCAGGAGGTAAGCTCCGCGGGTAAGAGAGCGGGCACGGGCAGAGAGCTCTCGGCTTCCTACTACAATCAGCATCTTCACAGCTAACGTTTACTGAGCGCCCACCATGTGCCAGGCACTCTGCTAAGCCCTTTACAAGGGCACGTATCATTTTATAAGCCAGAGCCATGTGGACGAATAGGTCTGCATCTTGCCATGTTCCTGATGGGAAACTGAAGCACAAGGCAGTAACGTGCCCGAAGTCCACAGCGAGTCAATGGGGAGCCAGTACTGGAAGCCAAGTCTGCCTGAAGGCAAAGCCAGTACCCCAGAGCTGCGGCGGAGAGTAGGCTCCTTCCTTCTGGGCCACAGGGCTGGGACTGAGGGGGGACGGCATGGGGAGGGGAACCCTAATAAGAGATACAACGGCCCCACGGACTGAAGACCTACAGTGGGACGGGCTCCAAGCTAAGCACTTTCGTTTACCGTCACACTTGACCCCCATTGCAACCCTGGGAGGCGGGACAGGCAGCTCCATTTCAGAGAGGGGGCCCGGACAGGCGCAGTCTGTGCCCCAGGTCACAAGGCCCGTCAGCGGCAGAAGAGGAACCCGAACCCAGGGCCGCCTGACCCCAGTGTGTCCGGCACCCAGGGAGAGAAGCCCGAAGGCCCGGCTGCCCACTGCCGCCCGGGCACTGGCTTGCCAGCGCTCCCCCAGGGTGTCAGCTTTCCCTGCCCGTCTGGTCAGGCCGCCCTATGACAGCTGCCCGGCCTGGAGGAGATTAGTCACCCGGACACACCGCCTGATGCCAGTGTCACCCAGAAAACAAAAGGCCATAGTCAGTAAGGGGAGGTGCTGTGGGCATTCTGAGCAGCGATGAGCTCTGGGCCCTGCCCGCTGCCCCAGAGTGACACCAACAAGAGAAGCCAGGGGGCGGAGGCAGCAGCTGACGGGTGCTCCCAGCCCACACGCTGCCGGGCAGCCCCAAGTCCAACTGTCCTGAGCCTCATCGGCTGCCTGGCAGTGCAGTCCCTGCGAGTGAGGAGCAAGGCAGGCTAGGCCGGGCCGGGGTCGGGCGACCACATGCAAAGCCGTGCCCACACGGGCCTCAGTTTCCTTGTGACAAGCTGTCCAGCAAGGCACCCACGCCTCTATGCTCCCAATGCCCCCTCCCTCCCAGGCCCCATGCTTCCTGCTCCTCTGGTCTCCATAGAAACCTCTGTCCTCTGGTCAGCAACGGCCTGATACCACACTTCCTATCTCTGCTGAGGCTTCTCGTGGGTCCAGTGAGAAGCCCCGCCTGGCCTCAGGCCTGTCCCAGCCCTTCCTCACAGACACAGAGTGTCTTCACTCTGCGCGCTCCCCCATCTCTGGCGTCCCACACATTACGTGGGGAGGTCACTGCAGGGGGCCCCAAAGCGTTCTGACACCAAGGGCAGAGCAAAATGGCTACCCCTCAGCCTTCTCGTGAGGGACACCCAAGGGGACAGGATGGGAAAGGGCTCAAGGGCTCCACCCTCGCTGGCTGCTGAGAGCGTAGGGAGGACAAAGGGGGCTATAGGAGAGACACCCATGGCAGTATTCGGCCATGTGCCCACAATGAACAGAACCCGCCAGTGCATGAGCGGGCATGAACGTCCCAGCTTCGCTGGCTACTGGCTAGAAAGAACCAGACTCCCATCTCCCAGCCCAGATCACCTCACACTCCACGTGGGTTTCAAGTGGAAAAGCCCACCGGCTTTGGAATCCTGCATCTGCCATTGCTTTCCCGGGTGTGGATCAACTAACCTTTCTGATCCTCAACTTTCTCCTCTGCAAAATGGGGATGATACCACCAAGTTTGGAAGATTGGCATAAGGGAGGTTCTGATAAACACCTGGTGATAGCCAGCAGAGGGCAGGGGCACGGCAGGGCCCACGCCTGCAGCAGACACAAGCGCCATCTCCTGGGGTTTGTCTCTGCCCGTGGCTGGAGTGGGAACCCAGAAAGGGAAGAGGAGAACCCAGGGAGGCCACCACCCACATGAAGAATAGCGCCTGGCAGCCAGAGTCACCTGGGGATCGGCTCATGCTGTGAGAGACGCCCTCTGCCCCTCGTCCCAGGCCCGGCCCCCAGAGGTGCTCACACAGGACACCCCGTGGGACGGCAGCCGGGCTCTCACTCCCGGCTGTGAGAGGGGCCCCACATGCTCCTCTCCTCGGGAAGGCTGGGAATGGTGCACCGCGGCCCCATTTCCAGCGGCCCCAGAGCAAGGGCCTGGAGCGGCCTCCCCAGAGAGATACTGGTCAGAAGCCACCTCCGGCTGCTCTGCTCCCACAGCCCGAAGGTCAGAGGGAAGGAGGTGGGGACAGCTGGAAGGGAGGCCTGCCTGGAGGCGGGTGAGACAGGGTCTCTCTCTCCCTGGGTCTTTACTTGCTAAGAGGAGCCTGCCCCAAACAAGACAAAACAGAACAAATGCACAGCGGGGAGCAGGTGGGTGAGCGCTGCACAAGAAAGGCCGCCAGCAGGCCAGTAATGTTTACCTCCACAGGGTATGGTGTGGGCAGGAGCCCAGACTACCCTTTCCCTTCCCTTCCTTTCCCTTCTCTTTTCCATCAGCTTCAGAGCCTCATCCAGGAATGGTGGTGCCTGGGCCCACCCTGATCCCTTCCTCCACGGACCCACCCAGACAGATACAGGAAGGAGGAAGCAGAAGGCAAGGAAGGGTTGGGGGGCGGGGGAGGAGTCCCCTTTGACCTGATCTGGAAGGCAGGGTGGCAGGCGGGAGGTGGGCGAGCGGGTGGGGCCCTGGGGTCCCCACGGGCAGGCAGGCGAGCCCGGGCTCTTGCTCCAGCTCCTGGCCGCGGGCCTCCAGCTGAGCAAGTCCTAGTTTGGAGAGCCAGCCGCTGTGGCTGCTGCTCTGCCCCCTCCCCCTCGCCACCCTCCTCCCCCCAGCCTGAGACAGCCGTTATGAAAATAACCCAATTGGTAACCAACTGCACTTCCTCTCCCAGCGGCGGCTCCCGGCCCTGCAGCGAGCAGGCGGCCGGTGGGCGGGCGGGCACACGAGCACCAGTCCTGCCTCCCGGCTGCTCTTCCCAAAGTCCCCAAAGCCAAGCTGAGCAATAGCCCGGCAGCCTCCCCTCCACCTGGCGCCAGGTAGAGCACCCACAGCCCCAGCCTTGGCTCCTGGAGGTCTGGGGAGGCAGAAGTGGGGGGTGGGTCGCGCCCCCTCTGGCCACGGAATGTCCTCTCGTACCCACTGGACAGGTGTTCTGGGCAAGCGTTTGAGACAACTAATCACTGGCGCCCATCAAAATACCCACAAAAACAGATACGTGTCGAGTCTTTCAAAGCTTACAAAGCACTTTTTCACAAGTATTATCTGACAGGAGGCTTATTCTCCCTCTCGGGTGGCCTCATCATCCCAGCTACACCAACAGGGCCACCTGAGGCTCCCGGAGGCCTGGGGCTGCCGGAGCTCACGAGTGGCTGAGCTGGGACTGTCCATCCTGGGTCCCCTGACCCTGCCAAGGGGCCTGCCAAGCTGGCCTGGCTCGTGTCCCGGAGAGGCCAGCCCATGTCACACTCACCCTGTCCAGAATGCCACCCCCCTCCCGCTTACACTCTTGGCTCCCTAGGGTCGAGAGTGGCAGCTCTCAAGCTTCCACCACCCCTTGACACTCTTAAAAATTACTGATGATCCCCAAAAGGTTTTGTTTACGAGGGTGAGAGCTATTGCTATTTACCATATTAGAAATTAAAACTGAGGGGGCACCTGGGTGGCTCGGTCGGTCTTCGTTGAGTTTCTGCCTTCGGCTCAGATCATGACCCCAGGGTCCTGGAATCCAACCCTTGCACCCTCCCTGCTCGGCAGGAAGCCTGCTTCTCCCTCTCCCACTCCCCCTGCTTGTGTTCCTGTTCTCGCTGTCTCTGTCAAATAAATAAACTCTTAAAAAAAAATTAAAACTGAGAAATTTAAAAAATATTGACTCATCTAAAACAATAAACTCCTGAGTGCCCAGTCCGTTAGGTGCCTGCCTTCGGCTCAGGTCATGATCTCAAGGTCCTGGGATTGTCAGGGGCTCCCTGCTCAGCGGGAAGCCTACTTCTTCCTCTCCCCCTGCTTGTGCTCTCTCTCTCTCTCTCTCTGTCTCATGTGTGCTCTCTCTCTAAAATAACTAAGTAAAATCTTAAAACAAAAATAAAAACAAAACCAAAACCCCCAATAAACTCATTATGTGTTAACATAAATAACATACTTTTCTTTGAAAAAAAAAACCACAAAACTGTGGGGTGCCTGGGTGGCTCAGTAGTTAAGCGTCTGCCTTCGGCTCAGGTCATGATCCCGGGGTCCTGGGATCGAGCCCCGCATCGGGCTCCTTGCTTGGTGGGAAGCCTGCTTCTCCCTCCACCATTCCCTCTGCTTGTGTTCCCTCTCTCGCTGTGTTTCTCTCTGTCAAATAAATAAAATCTTTAAAAAAAAATAAAAAACAAAAAAACCCCCTGTATTTTCTAAAAAAAAAAAAAAAAAAAAAAAAATTAGCTAGAGGAGTGTCATTGTTTTAATTTTTGCAAATCTCTTTAATTTCTGGTTTAATAGAAGACAGCTGGATTCCTCTATCTGCCTCTGCAGCCGGTCTGTTGTACGTTGTTTCGGTGGAGCATGCGAAGAAAATTCTGCCTCCCACTGACATGTCATTAGAAGAGAAGTATTTTAATGGCCTTTTCAGGCAGTGATGGATGTTCTTTGCTACTACATCACAATATGACAAGTGGTTGTTTCTTAAAGGTTAGTGGCTACGGGGAGTCTGAAACCGTATCAGTGAACTTTTCACTGGTCTCTCTTGCATTCTGAATTCTGTAACATCAAGCATTGGAAAATATATTTTACTGAGTTCTGCAGATCTGCCAAAGGTTGACACATTTCCTTATACAAAATCAAGAACTCACACTTGCTAACATCACCACTGGTCTCATCAGAAAAATCTTCAAAGTCCTGGGAAGCTGTCAGGCCCTAGACAGTGGATACAAGGTTTCTAAAAATCTAATTTTTGCTTTTCAAAGGTTCCAATTTTATCATTAGCAACAAATACTGATACTGGTTTTGAAGTGGCAAACTCACCTCATTCATTTCTGAGAAAATGTCTGCCAACTACCTAAGTCTGAAGACTTCTGTCTGTCAGGGGTGCTGTCACGTTAAAGTGATGCTCCTTAAAAAAAGTAACTAGCACAGCTTGCGACGCGGCTGCAAAGCCACTTTTCCAGACAACCGCCATAGTCCGGTCCCAGCAGAACTGCCTTCTCCACACAGAACATTTGAAAAGATGAGTCCTCAAGGAGCTGGACTTGGTAAAATTAATACTTTCTACTGCATTTTGTTGTTTGTGTGAGCGGGGGGCATACAACGGCTTCTAGTGTACGTCGTGGCCACCGCCTCGGTTTGTGCCCAAGTTCCAAGCCGCTTCACGCCACCCCCACCTTTGCGCCGGGGGTACAATTGTTAACATGGTGAAAAGGGCCGGGACCCGGGCAGCTCTGAAAGTCCTACCATGCAAATGGTTTTGATGGCCCCCAGCCTATTTTAGGGTCTAGGGCACCCCTGCACCATACTTTGGGAACCACTAGTTCAGAAGGAACTCCAAATCCGCCAGCTGGACAAACTGGCTGCTCCTGCGGTGTGGCGGTCGCTCGGCCTCCTGTGCCCTGCCAAAAACCCGGGTTCTAACCGAGCCATCCTCTCCTCTGTCCCGAGGTCCGGCCACACGCACGGCCCACCTTCTGCCCCTTCCCCGCTGCTCACAGCGGCCCCAGCCGAGAAGGCACCACTCCCATCGGTCACCTCACACCACTTATTTGGCTTCTTCCCTGACACCGGACCCCTGGAGCCCTCATTCTTTCAAATCCATGTGCCTTGTTCCCCCCCCCCCCCAGCCCTCTGGCCACCAGGCCACAAGCTCCTGGGGGCCGGGGCCCAGGTCTTGTGCGTGGGGTGCGGGGGTTGCTGGCCAGCACCGGGCCTGGCAGGGAGGCTGGTGTTTACCACGGATCAGCTCAGGAGGAAGGAAAAGGGAATTCCGTGGGGGAGGGGCGAGAGCCATAAGGGAAGAGAAGGGCTTCCTTCGCCTCGGGTACCGCACCCAAGGGCCGACCACAGGGCCCAGTCCACTTCTCTTTGTCGGACACAAGGGGATGGCAACAGCCTTTGTTTTAGCAGCTACCCTCCTCTCCTCTCCAGAGGACCCGAAGAGTGACCAGCGGAGACCCCTGTCGGGGCTGGGGCCACTGCCCACTCCCCACTCTCCGCGGCTTTCCTGGTGAAACGTGGACAGCAGGACTCGGTGACACGAGGGGAGTGGGCAAGGAGGGGAGAGGAGGGGTGACTCATGCTTGGGGGCTGGGCCCGGGCCCCAGCCCCGGCCCCTGCTCCGAGCTCCTTGCCCAAGCATCCTCGGTCGCTCCTTCGCGTCCCGAGTCCCTGTCTCAGGGTCGGGCTCCTGCAAAGCCTGCGAGAAGTGTCTGTGCAACGACTGACTCATTCCTTTAGGTCCTCCCCTCCAAGCCATCCTGCCACTGGCACCAGGGGTCGTTCTAGAGTGCCCACTGACCCGACTGGCCTTCCACTGTCAGCTGAGCAGAACGCAAAGCCCTGGGCTGGGACACCACTGGCCTCTCGGCCTCCTGTCCCATCTCTCCCGTACTTTCTTACATTTTATTTGACAGACACACAACACGCTTTGTGCCAGGCACTGTTCTAAGCATTTTACAAATTTAAACTCTTGAACCTCATTAAAATTATTAGTAGTATTATCCCCGTTTTATAGGTGAGTAAACTGAGGCACAAAGAGATTGAATAACTCGCCTGTGGTCATACAGCTAGGAAGTGGCAGAGCTGGGTTCTAACCCAGGGGTCCACTCTAGCTCCATGCTCAAACTCCCTCACCCCCTGGAAGGGGCACTCTGTGCCTGTGCCTTGGCACCCAGTAGTCTGCCTGGAATACCACTCCCCTCTTCTGCTTAGTGACCCCTCTCTTTTTTTTCCTCTTGACTTTTCAGAGTTGGCTCAGACACTGGCTCTGCTGGAAAGTTCCTCCCAGCCCCCTCTCCCCGGGGGCTTAGCTGCTCCCACGCTCGGGCCCTCTCTCCCTTATTCTCAGCCATCAGCACTAGTTTGCAAGGCTGAATCCCCCACCAGACTGTGAGCCCCCGGGGACCAGGAACTGCCCGTAATTGCATCCCCAGGGTCTAGAAGTGCCGGACGAGGACTGAAGAGTGAATGGAGGAAAAAGTGAATGGTCCAGGCTGCGCTGCCTGGACGAAGCTGAGAGCAGAGAGCTTCGGGCACACTGACTCCTGAGGCCTTCCTGCCGGCCCTGGGGGGACAAGCTGCTGGTGTGGGCTGCGCTCTTGGGCCTCAGAGGCACACACTGAAACCGACCCCCGACGGGGCTGCCGATATCTCTCCGTGGCTCCCAACACCCTGCTGGCCCCCAGGTCCTCCATCCCTCGTGGCCGTGGCCGAGACCTCCTGTTGCCTTCTCCTGTATCTGCGGCAGACTCCCATCCCCCACCCTATGCCCCAGCAGCACGCCCCGTCATCCCTCATTCAAAATTCACCGCCCTCTCTGAGCCTTCTGTCCGTGTTGCTCCCTCCTCCATCCCTTAGGAGATCTTCTCAGAATCAGCTGTCAACCCTCCCCCCCCAGCTCCGAGGCCCTGCTTCTAAGCACCACTCAGGGGGCCTTTTCCTGCCTCCAACGCAGACACTGTGCCTAAAATCTCTCGGAGAAGTTGCAGGAGACAAAGAGCTTTTGCGAGGATCTGGACCCAAAGGTCCAGAGGGGTTCCGCCTCTGACAGGACCTCAAGTCAGGTCTCTCACCCTGTCTGAGCCTCGATTTCCTCATCTGACACCTGGGGATAACAACAGCCACCCCGTCTTCCTGACGGGAGCTCAAGAGCTTGTCCGTGGTAACCCACTCTTCAGCTGACCAAAACTTTAAAGACAGGAAATTAACTCCTGAGGCCTGAAAATTTCGACAGCCACTTTGGAGCATAGCTTGGCGACGACCACCTGAGGGGACGAGGGACCACCCCGTCACCAAGCGGCAGCCAACCGAACACACGAGGAGCCGTGGACTGGAACAGTCTCTGCCGGACTGCTTCCACCGACGACCTAACTGTGCGGCGGCGGGGCACTGGGCAGACAGGCCGCCCGTTACAGAGGACCGGTATGCCGCAGCCAGGGGGGCACACCAGAGCTCAGGGGCTCCAGGCGGCCAAACCTCCAAAAGATACGGAGGAAAAAACCTGAATTCAGAATGTGCACGGTACGTCATTTAAATCAAGTGCAAAACCATACAGAACAGCGCTATATGTTGCTACGGATAGATTCCTATGTAGGAAACATTTTTAAGAGGCACGAGAATACAAACACCAAAAAACAGGATTGTGGTTTCCTCTTGGGGAGGGAGCCATGGGGCCTCTACCTCCTTCTAAAGTAAATTCAGCACGATGGTAAGATCTGACCAAAGTGGGGGGCGTTTCGTGATCCTGTACGCTTTTCTAATTGTAAAATATTTTGTGCTTTTTAAGATTTTTTTTTAAATAACCTTTAAGAACGCCACCCCACCCCCCCTCCCCGCCAGTCCCCGGGGGGAGAGCAGCACCCTGGGGTGGCTCTGAGAATGGGTTTCAGCAGTGGCACGGAACCCCGACTGTGCTCCTTACACTGTCTCATGGTAGGAACCCCGCGTCTGTGGGGCCGGAAGGTCTCCCCCCAGAGGATGCCTTCCAGAGGGGGGCGAGCGGGTGGCAGGTTGTGTCAGTGGGGTGTCTGTGTGGGTTGGGGAGCAGGAACCAGCTTGCTCCCTTTCACAACCGCCCCCGCCTTAGTAAAATGTCAGCAAGCTGGGGAAGGGGGGGCGGAGAGCCAGGCAAGCTGTTAACCCGCGAGGTGCTGGTGCCGGGGCGTGGGCGGCGCGGCCCGGGCTCCCAGACAGCTATTCTGGCATGTGCTGCGGGCTCAGCCCCAGCAGGGGAGAGGCCTCTCCGTGGGAGCGCCGCACCAGAGCTCTGCCAGGAGCAAGGAGGATGGGGTCTCTGCAAAGGAGGGAGAGGGCTCCGGGGCCCTTCCTCCCTCTCCAGACCTCTCCCCGGGAGGCGCTGAGTACAAGTGAGGCCCAGCACACTGTGCTCTCCTCCCCAGCACCTCTCCCCAGGCCACAGGCCACAGGCCACCTGTGACCTCAGGGTGATATCAAGGGTTCCTCTGAAAATACGTCTCTTGAGTCTTCTGCAACCTGTACTTTGAAAGCGAGACAAAAGATCACAGACTCGCCCCTTCACTCCACACCCTGCCAGGCAGCCCATGACCTGCGCACAGCCCGTTCTCTGTCATTCTCTGAGTCCCATACCCGAGGGCCCCCCCGGCTCAGCCTTGCTCCCCCCGCAGCTGGGGTCCTGACGGCAGGTCCCCCCTGGGGCCCGGGAGCAGAACGTTCCGCGGGTCTCACCCCACTCCCAACACAAGACAAAAATCTCTTCATCTCACAGAGCACTCAGACCCCTTTTTAGGCTCTACCAGTTTGGGCCCGGGAAACTAAAATAGAAGACAAGGGTGCCAGTAAGTAGGACGGCCTGTGTTGTGAAGAGATCCAACGTGAGCCGCGTGATCCCGAGCCAGGCCTCTGACTTCTCTGAGCCTTTGTTTCTCATCTGTAAAATGGGAATAAAACCAACTACGAGATTGTTCTATGAATTACACGAAATGGGTAGATTTACAGGCTCCTGGCAACTGTTAATTGCCAGAGAAAGATGAGCTGGCACGTGACACACCTGGATGCGGGGGAGGGTGGGGGAGGGTGCGGGTGCTCGTGTCCTCAGCCTCCCCCTCCTCTCTCTGGGCCACAGAGCCCCTGCTCTCACTCAAACCTGCTCTCCACCACCTAAACAGGTCCCTGGTGTCTCAGCGGAGGGAGGGGGCAAAAAGAAAAGCGGGCAGACTGATCGCTAGCTCCTCGAGGGCACCTGTCACTGCTCTGGCCTACTCTTTCTCCACCTGAAACTACCTTCAGAGGCTGCCAGCCCTGACTAGAGTGCCAGGCCAGTCCCACGCCGAGAACTCTGAGGGTACCCTAAGGGTATCAGGGGCTCCACAAAGGAAACAGAGGAAGCAGTTCAGGGGAGCAGGAAATGAGTGCTTGGCACCACCCAGAGGTGCACCCACTCATCTTGCCCAGGAACAAGGGGCGCTGCTAAGCCTTAGATGCAGGTGCGGCAGCTTCCCCTTCTTACCCACACCGTCTCTCCAGGTGATGACTTAGAGGACTACTCAGGTGGCGGCGGCAGCCTCCAGAAGGAGAGGCAGAGGGGGCAGGGAGGAGGACATGTGGAGGGTGGGGTGGAAGGTGCCGGATGAGGATTCCTCAGAACACAAGGAAGGCTGTGGGGTCCTGAGATGTGTTACAAACTGACATGATATTGGAGTCAGGGGACCGGTGCTGGGGTCCCAGATAACCCCTGGCTGGCTGTGAGACCTTGGCTCAGTTAGGGCCACATCACTGGGCCTCAACCTTTGGGGAAGAGGAGGGGTTGGGCCAGGCGCTGTGGAAGCTCCGCCCAGCCGGCCTTCCGCCTTCTTCTGATTGGCTCTTCCCTGGCAGGCGGGGTGTCAGGTAACTGGCCAGGGGGAGGTGTCTGGGTCCGCCCACAGCAGGTGTTTGGTAGGAGTGGACCGGCTCCAGGAAGCATCTCCCCTCCCACCACCCTCTCCACGATGGGAGCTGTCGCCCCCCGGTGTCGCTCTAGGAATACTGCAAGGACAAGTTGCCCATCAGCTTCTGGACCTTGAAACTCTCTGGAGCCTTTCTAGGGACAGAGGGACCCAACTCTGCTTCTCCCAGAGCCCAGCACAGGCCAAGCCTCAGGGCCAGTGTGCCCACTCACTTCCTCCTCTGCTTGGGGGATGACTGGTAAATTCTGGAGCGGGCTCCAGGAAGCCGAGGAAGGCAGGTCTGATTCCCTCTCCCCTACCTCCGGCTGCCCGGGGCCAAGGCTTTCTCTGACTAGGGTCACTCAGTCCTTCTTCTGTCCTTGCCTGGGAGGACACCACTCTCCTGCTCTCTTCTGCCAGCTGGGGCGGCTCTGCGTCCCGAGATCTGACCTTTTTGGAGTATGGCACGGACAGAAAATGACAATAGTTGCCCAGAGAATCTGGTGGGTATGTGGTAGCAGAGGAAGATGAGAGAGAGAGAGAAAGAGGGAGGGAGAGAGAGAGAGAAGAGACCTATCCTAGTTCCTGACCTTGGCTGGCTCCACGTTGGCACATGACACTGCCGGGGGGGGGGGGGGGCAGTGCGCAGCAGAATGGGTAAACTGACACATAGCTCAGCCACTAGGGTCCCTTTTTCTTCTCCAGCTGGCAGGAACCCAGGGACTCTGACTTGTACCTGGGCCACTCCCAGTATTAGCCTGAGTAGGACAAACCACTCAAAGAGGCTCCTTTGCTCTCAGACATCCTGGCACCACGGACAGGGGTTCTCGCCTCTGCAGGAGGCGTCCCTCAACACGTGCAGAAACCAACCCAAACTTCAGCTCAGGCAGCCCAGCAGGCACCCTCTACCAGTCTGGACTTCAGGCCCACGCTCACTTGGGGCCATGTGGCATCACCTCTCAATGGGACCTATTGTCTCAAACTTGTTCCACAGGGGCATTTCCTGCCCTCTGGGAACGAAGGGCTTTGAGCACTAAGGAAGGGCAGGGGTGGCAGAGCCAGCGCTCGGGCTCCCAGGGGCTCTGGAGGCCCTGGCTCCTTATGTCTAGGTGTGTGAAGCGCCAAGGAATTTCTGATGCCCCTGAGGTGCAAAACCAGTTAATCCACAGGCTGTGCGACCTGCCCAGGGTCAGGTTGCTGGGACCGGGCCAGAGGCTAAATGAGTCCTCTCTCTAGGTGCGTCCTGGAAGAGCAGGAGGAGATGGAGCCAATTTCCCTCCCACCTCTGACTGACCACCCCCTAGGCCAATAGGATCTGAAGGATAAGGACAGAGGAAAACCCCTATGTCCTGGTAAGATTAGGGCAGGGCCTATACGGACTTTTCCGGGAGGGGCTGGTGGTTCCCAGCAAGGATCCACGAGGTGGAACGGAGCTGGATCATGGCCTAGCTTTTTTGTCTTGCTGTGCTAAAAGAGAAGAAATTCTTACTGCTCCCCAGATTCCAAGAGGGTGAAGCCAGTTGTGGGGGTCTGTGATGCGCTTTAAGGAAAAACCTCTTTAAGGAAGACGCCAAAGAGACTGCCATTCGAAGACTGTTCTCCCTGCCCAGATCGGGGATGGCAAACGCGCGGCCCATGTACCACCACTACCTCCCTCAAGTCACAGCAGAGAGAGTGCTGATTACAGAACTCAACCACGAAGCCAAGATCCGAAGCCAAGATCCGAATGCAGCAGCCACCACCAATCTATTTGTTATTTTTGGTCCTCCCTTCTAGCCACCGTCAATCCATTTATCAGGTCCCTCGGCCCCAAGGTGTGAGGATGGGGTGAATGCAGAGGGTGGAAGCCCAGCGACAAGCAAGAGCCTGGTTAAGGATGAACACGGAGCCTGAGGAAAAGATGGAGGTGAGGGGCTGGCTTCAGCTAGGGCACTGGGGACTTCCACCTGAAAACAGCAACCAGCAAAGGTGGCTGGACGACATTAAAAAAACATATATTAACAGGGCCGTGACCAAAGCAAGTGTACTATTCCAAATGTCTGCCCCTCCCTCCAACCCAAGCAATGTGGAGGGGGTCAGCCGTGGCGGGTGTCTGATTCTCTGAGTTCCCAGACCTGTCAGGAGACTCTTTTCCCTCACTGCCCTCTCCCTGACTACTAGGTTTTCCAAATATATTCATTTCTGAATGCCCCACTGCCCAGCACAGCTACTATGCAGAGACACTCCTTACATGCTTCCAGAGATCACTGTTTGATTTTCTTATTAAGCAGCCTATCAGATCACTCACCATCCCCAGAGTGATGTCATACTTTGGTCCTCAAACCTGGTACCATATTAGAAACACTTGTGAAGCTTAAACAAAACAAAACAAAACAAAACCCCACCCAGGCCCCATCTCTAGCCCCGATGATGAGTTATGCATGCTAAGGATAAGATCTAGGAATCTGAATTTCCTAAAGCTCCTTAGGTCATTGTGAGGTTCTGTTCAGGAACCTGGTCTAGAGAAAGGGTTTTGGACTACAGTTCAAACTCTGTCTCTCCTTCTGACTTGCTGTGCGATTCTGGGCAAACCACTCATGTCTTTGAGTCTCTGTTTTTCCTCATCTATAAAAATGGAAAAGTCACACCTCTTCTGCTTAGAGAATTACGTAAAGGTATTTGTTGGTGCTCTTGCTTCTTGCTCGTCCCCCCTCAACGTGCCTGAGATTCATCCCACCGGCACTAACCTGTGCCCTTCAGCAGGGGCACAGCTACAGGTCACAAGAGCCCAACACTTGGTACCCTGTGGGCAGGGACAGGAAGCCTCTGGCGGAGCTCCTCCCTCCCCCTCCGGAGCCTGTGAATACTGGAGGCTACATCCTGCAGGGCTGGGTGTAAACTGCTCCATCTTGTAGGGCTGCGGGTGACAAAACAGAGGTACTGGAAGCCTTGCGCCCTGCCCCGTTTTATATGACACCAAAGCTCGTGTGGCTTCACAAGAGCCCACGGAGTTCCATCTGCCAGTGTGAGAATCCCGCTCTCTGGCTGTGCTTGGTGACATGGACACAAAGAACAGGGCCCTGGCCAGGGCAAGGCTGGCAGAGGGCACAGGTCAGCCTTACAGGTTCGCCAAGCCGCACAACAGGAGAAAACTGCCCATGTTATTGGTGGGTAAAGTCTACCCTGGGAAGGGTCAGGGCAAAGCTCGGGGAGGGGGTGTGCCGAATGCCACAAAGCCAGGGCAACTGAAGAAAAGCGAGAGGGAGGACTTGGGTAGGCTCCAAGCGGTCAGAGTCCAGCCTGAGTTGGCTCTGGGGTCCTTAGCTGATTGGCTGCCAGCTCCTTGGCCAATGAGAAGGGCAGGGGTCAGTGAGGAAAAAGCCCAAGGAGCCAGGTGGGGTACTCGTGGGGCTCCACCTTCCCTCACCTTACACCAGGGCTGTATGGCAGGAAGCGACTCCCAGCCAACGCGGGCACACATGCCACGAGCGGCCTGTACTCCATCTTTCCACACCCTCCCCCAGTTCCTCACCAGAGTCCCGGTCAACCCTGTCCCAGGCATAAGACAGGGACATTTGGTGTGGTGGAGGAGGGGGCAGGACGGAGCTCCAACAGCCAGAGCAGATTTCAGACTGGTGCGCACCCCATCCCTCACCCAGCAGGAGCCGCATGGGGGTAGGGGAAGCAATGCCTACCGCCCAGCAGAGGTAGAGGTGGGGTCTCTCCACTAATTAAGAGCAATACAGAACAGGTGGCCAGGCACCCCAACCTCAAGGAGAGGCTTACAGTGATGAGCAATAGGCTCAGTGACCAGTGCTCTGGGACAGCCATGTGTTGTGACAGTATCAACAGAGGCCATGTTCTGCAGATGCCATGCAGTGGTGGCAGGCTAACGGCCCCACCAAGGCGCGGAGGTGGGGGGCTGCCGTGACCCACCCCCGACCTCCCTGCGGCCAGGGGGCTCAGAGGGGGCCCCGTTCTCTCGGTGCCCAGAACGGGTGAGTCACGGGGGCCCTACCTGCTGGTCCTACCCTGCGGGCAAGTCGGAAGCGGACCCTGCCTCGGTTTCACAGAGGAGGCGCAAGAGCCGCCGGTGCCAGCGAATGACTCCCCCTCGGGGCCAGTGCCGGGGCGCTGGGGGCTGACCCCGACGCGGAGCCAAGCCACGACAGCCCGTACGGCCGGCGCCCGGCGGAGACCTCCACTCGCTGTCAGTCCCGAGACGGCCGAGGGGCGCCTCCCGGTGCCCGGCGCGGTGTCCGCGCGGTGCCGCGGTGCCCACCCCGCTGCCGTCGCGCTCACCTGTGCCCGAAGAGCCGCAGCCCGGGGAAGCGCCGCTTGTTGAGGCGCCGCGGCGCCTTGTCCGGCTCGGGACCAGCGTCGCGCTCGGAGCCGCTGGACGAGGCGGAGGCCGACTCCGAGTCGCTGCTCCGGGCCTCGGGGCTGCCGTCCCGCGGCTCCATCCGGCCCTAGCCCCGGCCGGCGGCGGGCCCGCGGGAGACGCCCATGCCGGGCCGGCGGCCGGGGCTCAGCACGCCGGCTCCGCGCCGCCTGCAGCGGCCATGGCGCGCCCTCGCTCCGCCCGCCCCGCGCCGCGCGCCCCCGCGCCCCACGCCCAGGTGCCGGGGAAGCGGCCGCCGCCGCTCCAGGAAGTGCCGCCAGCCGCGGCCGCAGGACCCCGCATAGCTGGCCGGGCCGCTGCCTGCCCGCCGCCGAGCACGCCCCCTCGGCTGCGCGGCGGCACCGGCTCGAGGCGCCCTCTGCCGGCCGCCGGCCGCGCCGCCACCCGCCTCGGCCGCCGGGAGCGGGCGGGGCCCGGGAGGGGCGGGGCTCCGGAGGTCCCGCCTCCCCATCCCTAGGCTGGCCCCGGTGGATCCCACAGTATCTCCTGGGGTCTCACACACTCGCACCGCGCACACCCGGGCGCACGCGATCTTTTCCTCCCTTCAGCTCCTCCCCGAACAACTTACACGCTCACGAGTGAACCCCCGCGAGGGCAGCTGTCACCACCTCTCTGCCACAGCCACGCCGGCGCAGACACCTCTCTCGCACACCCCCGTGCCCGCTCACAACCACTCACACAGCCCCCGCCCTTACCCCCTTGGCTCTCCCAAATCACACCCCCAGGAACAGAAGTCACACAGTGTTCCCCGTACACGCAGAACACACACGCCTCGCACACACACTTCTGCTCACTCATTACTTAAACTAACAACACGTCCCACCCCGGCATCACACTCAGATATATACATACCACGACCAAAGTCACTTAGCGACCCTAGCACACGCCAACAGAGGACATACACGGTTCTCGTACAAATTCCTCAGCTGTTCATAGCTGTGTCCAACCCTTTCGCACACACCTAACACGTCATGTTTTCCCACAACAATATCCAATAGATCTCTTATACTACAGGAGTCACCCGCTCGCCTCTTACACACTCATACAGATGCACACATAAGGACCACACTCTCATTCACCAACATGGACACCCGCAGGGAACATACGCATCTTTCTCCTGCTCATAGGTACTCCCCAGAAGAACAGTTACACGTTGCCATGCCCCTCTTAAACCCGGACCACACACCCAGAAACATACCTCGAGGACACACACACACACACACACACACACACACAGCCTTGAAGGCAGCAGAGGTCGTCCCCCTCTAGAGATGAGGAAAGCAGTTGGAACCAGAGGAGTCCCCTGGAGGTGGCACAGCCAGGACACATGCTGGGAACCAGCAGCCGGGGGAGCCTCTGACAGCCCCTGCAGGGCTGACCAACGGAGGCCAGGAACCGGGAGAGCACGGTCCTCTTCCTCCCAAACTCTGCCACCCCCCGATGCCCACATCGGTTGCCCGCTGTTTCGTTAGCACTCCTCTCTGCAAAGCCACATCCTGTGTCACCTTCACTTTCACCCCCTCCTCTGGGCTTCACGGCAGCCCATTTTCCAGCCTTACCCAGCCACATATAACCAATGCTCAGGGCTGTGACCTGTGGGCAAGCCTGTGGTTTCGAGAAATAGCCGGCACCCAGAAGCTCAGAGCTCTCTCCCAGCGTCCTTCAAGGTTCCTGTGGACCTGGAGAAGGTCTGACCGGGGATGTGGGACACCAGCTCTCCAGCTAGTGGGGGACCAGGAGGAGGGCAGCGAAATCCCCAAGTGGGCCTGACACTGTCCTCCTGGGGTGCATGGGTCCCTCTGAGGAAGTTTCCCAATGATTCTGACGCCAAGCTCCGAGGGAGGAGACCAGAGGCAGCTGGAGATCCCAGTGAGTTTGCACACAGCCTCACAACGCCCAATACCCCACTCCCGTGGGGGCCCTTCTTCCTGGCCCCCATGCTGTTAGCTCCCCCAACAACCCAGCCTCCGCCACACGGTCCCCCCCACAACTCAAACATCAGAACTCCCCTCACCCTGTCAAGGACCCCTTTGCCCTTCTCTGAGCCTCTGCAGAGCCGCCGGACTACGGGTGGGCAAGCCCACACTTGCCACCACCCCCACCTCAGAGAAAAGAGGACTCAGAGAGGGCCAGAGGTCCCTGTGCCCATTCCTGGGCCACCTCGAGTACCTACTGTGTCCGGGGGGCCTCGGCTGGGATCTGTGGCACGTCCCAGGAGCGGTAGCGCCACATCTGCCTCAGTGCCCCTGGCCTGTCCCCTTCTTCTGTCCCCAGCGCCTCCGCGGGGCCCAGAGCTGTGGCCTCATCGCAGCCTCCCCCGGTAGTGTGGCCGGCCCCCGGTACGCTCATCCTGCCCGGCGACTCTCTTCCTCTTTCGGCACTTCCTGACCGGGGGGCCCTGTGAGAGGCCGGCCGGCCGGCCGCCCCAGAAGAGGACCAAGGCCTCGTAGGCGCCTTCCGCTGGCTGGGGCAGGAGGCTGGCTGGGAAGAGGAGCTGCCCGGGAGGGTGGGAGGCAGGTGAGGACAAGCCCGGCCGGGCAGCCGGGAGACGGCCCGAGTCAGCCACCAGGCTTGCCTGGGCCGGGATCCGAACCTCAAGCTTCAATCTGGCCTTCCTCTGTGTTCAGACTCTTTGTGCTCTTCCCCTCTCGCTCCTGCTAAGATCTCCGGCTTCATCACAACTATGAGGGGACACGGGCGGGCAGGGGCCGGCCCCTGCATGCCTCGCTCTCCTCCGCACCACTGCAAGCATTACACCACCTGACGCGGGGCCGGGCACACAGGACAGCGGCAGAGCAGAAGGAGTAACGGGAACGGAGCCAGGAGATGGGGGCTCCTGTCTTGTTTCTGCCGCTTACTGGATCAGGTCAGAGAGGGTTACTTCTCTGAGTCATCTTCAATCCAGTAAGGTAGGATATACATGGATAGACTGATGAATATATGTCAGGGAGCTTTTCTGAGCCTCAGTTTTCTTATCTGTAAAATGGAAGGAGAGGCCCTAGTAATAATTCGGCTCATGGAGTTTAATGAAGATTTTTTTTTTTTTTTTTAGTGAGGATTAAATACAAGGTAAAAGGGTTTACAAACGAATCCATTTGGTAAATATTTATTCAGTGCCTTCTACGCATCGAGCACTATGTGCCGGATCAGACCATGTAAAAGTGAGCGAGGAACCAGGGCTCCACCCTCACAGAGCTGAGATTCTAGCAGGGAAGACACCTAGGAAACCAATAATATACGAAATTATGTCAGGAGTGCTATCCAGAAACATGAAGCCAAAATGAAGGGGAATAGATTTGATGAGGAGGAAAGAGTTTGATCTCCTACTTGGGTAGGAGATCAGGGAAGGCTTCTCTGAGGAGGTGACATTTGAGAACAGACCTTGAATGAATCAAGAGAGCACATGACGTGACTATTTAGGAGAACAGCATTCTAGGTAGAAGGAACAGACACGGCAAAGGACCCGAGTAAGGAAAATACTCGAGGTGTATTTTGCTATATTTCAGAAAATAGCAAAAAGGCCTGCTGGACTTTGAGGCCATTGTG
Source organism: Procyon lotor (assembly GCA_028646535.1). Taxonomy (NCBI): domain Eukaryota; kingdom Metazoa; phylum Chordata; class Mammalia; order Carnivora; family Procyonidae; genus Procyon; species Procyon lotor. The sequence continues at coordinate 11,231,186 of CM053613.1, forward strand.
GAGATTTAGTTAATAAATAGTAAAGCATACGCTTATTCTTTATTGTGAGGGTTGGTTCTGGGATAGAAATCGTCCCTTCCTTAAGCACTCTTTAAATCACATTGCTCTGTAATTAGTTCTTGAGCTTTGTATGTGTTTGTTACCCCAGAAAAGCTGTAAATTTCTCGAGGACAGAAATGGTGTCAGTTCAGTTCAATAAACATTTACCCGACAGAACTTGCAGACACAGGAATGCACACGATGCCATCCCAGCCCTTGGAAACCTCCATCTGGTGCTATAGTCACCTTTGTGTCCCTCATGACTGGAACATAATATTTCTCAATAAATATTTGTTTAATAAATCATGCTATGTCATGAATAATTAAAGCCCAGAAATGATAAAACAATGGCTAATATTTCTTGGAAGAGTTCTGTGCCAGGAACCTTGGAATCCTTACAACAACCCTATCCTGTTATTTTCTTCCTTTTACAGATCGGGAAACTGAGGCCCAGAGCTACTAAGCTCATTTGTCCAAGGTCACCCTGCTGGTAAGCAGTAGGATTAAGAACCTCACCCCAGAGTCTGTATCCTTCAATAAGACATCCCCGGCCTCTCTGGGGTTGAGACATAGCATGGTGATTACTCGGAGGCTCGGCCCTCGCCTTTCCGGCAGCTCTCCGTCCAGCCCATCATCTCTGAATTTCTCTGGGTAGGTCCTGTACGCTGCGGCCCATCACAGACTCCGCCAGCCAGCCCAAGCCCTCTTCTAGAAGGCGACTGTTGCAGGGCCGTGTCCTCCTCTCCCAAGGATTCTGCAAAAGGAGCTTGAGCAGTTAAACAGAGGAAATGGGGCTGGGCTTGTTTTTAGTCTGAGGCTTCTGGCAGCCCTGGAGCAGCAGAGAGCAGGAAATGTGACTCGTGAAGGGGAAGCCGGACAGGCCGGAGGCTCTGAGAGGCAGAGCAGTCCTGAATGCGGGACCAGGATCCCCTTGGGCTTGTGCTCCTCCAAGCTGCCAGTACTTTCCAGGTGGAGTTGGGAGGACAAAGCTGGAAGGGACAGGTGCACGGTGCCAGGCAGGACGCCCTTGACAGTTCCTAGGACAACATGTGCCAGCATTGGGGAGCTGGGGACCCCTCAGAATGCACCCAGATACGCACAGGAAGAGGAATCTGGGTAAGACAATTATTCTGGGCTTTGTTGAGGCCCCAGAGGGTGAGGTGTTCTACTTTCAGTGGCCTGGATGAACAAGAGGGAGCTGGGGAAAAGAAATGTACCAGGGCACGAAATGCTCACCCCGCAATCTGGACAGCCTCTGCCCTCAAAACCAGCCCAGCCAGCCTCCTTGGCCTGACCTTCGAGGCTCCTTATGCTCTGGTTCCCGGTGCCTTTCTTTCTTTCTTTCTTTTTTTTTTTTTTTTGCCTCTCTTCCAGGCTTTCCCTGTGGAGACTTTCTCTCGGCTCACACCATGCTGGTGCCTGCCTCACAGTAGGTGCTCAATAAACATTGCTTCCCTTTTTTTTTTTTCCACACTTGTCTTAACATGCCGCCCTCACCCCCGCCAATCCCTCCCCCCTCTGATGCCCTCCTTGGCCTGCCTGCCCGTCAGTCTTGACCAGTCAAGATTTCCATCCTTCCAAACCCAGGCCCAAGAAACAAAAGCAGGAAGGTGAAAAGAGGCCCAGACACAGCATCCACGGGTTCAAACGCCAGCCCTTCACTGTGGGACTCTGGGCACGTCACTTAACATCTCTGGGTTGGACCAGATGGTTTCTAAAATCTCTGTGCCCTGATTCATTTGGCTCTCCTTCCCAGCCTCCAGGTTTTTCCTTATTCACTCGATGACAAATATTTTATAAACACCTAAGTCTCGAAGGATGCCCTACAGCCAGCATCCCCACGCCACTGATTTATCTCTGACACTTACTTCTGTTCCCAAGAGAATTCCTAGATTAGGCAACCTTTGGTACACATCAGTCTTGTCTCCTTACAAGATTCTTGACCAGTTTGCTTCCAGTTTGCTCTAGCGGTGAGACCTGGGGAACTTTTTGAATCTAAGTCCCTCCTCGGCCGCTAAGCCTGTCCTCCAGGCACCTGCTGAAGCCCTCATGAGCCACCCAAACCCCAGCAACACCTGCCGATCGCTGGCCTCTGCCCAGGTGCGACGCCTCTGCCCCCACAGAGGAGACAGATGTATTTGAGTAGGGCTGCAGGTGCCCCTGGCTAGTGACAGATGGAAATTTGATTAGACTCCTTCTGGGAAGCCTTATGAAAGTCATGTGCAGGAAGGAATCGGGAGTGGGGGCTGGGATCCTCCCCTGCTGTGGGGATAGCACTGGAAGTTCAAGGACAGTCCCTCAAACCACAATCTCTCTTGGAAACTGTCCCTGGGCACCTCCCAGGCCCCAGGCTGGAGGTGAGAAGAGCCTGGGTGGTTCTTCCATTACACTGGGCCAGCTGGATCTGCCCAAAGGAGCTCTGTCCCACCCCTGCTGTAGCCGAGCCCTTGGGACAGGACCAGCAGATCTCCTGCCCTCAGAGTCTCCTACCCCATCTATCAGGTCATGCGTTGCAGTTGCAGAAGCAACTCATGCCTCCTGTCTCATTACCCCTCCTAGAGACAGGTGCATTTAGAACCCCAAAGAAAAGATCCTTAAAGATGAAAGTCCAGGCCCTGGGAATCCTGACAGGGTAAAAAGGGCTTCAGAGTGAACTGCCCAGTAGCCCTCGAATCCCCACCTACTCTATGAACACTGCTTAGCCTTCCTTCTGCAAACATCTGTAGGTCAAGGGCACTGGTCACAAGCGCAGTCGAGCTCAGCAGAAGCCAAATCTCATCCTAATGCCTTCCCTCGCCACTTTGTATGTCCTTGAAGAGAAGTTTTCCCCAGCCTGTGCCAACCCTTGTCCTTGGGACCTGGACCCTTGAGGGGCCTCTGAATGCTCTGCTTTGAAATTATACCAGTCAAAGCCAAGAATGAGGCTCCAAGCCAGGCTTCCCGATGCCTGGCCCTGAGCTACATTTTCACCAGCACACGGGAGAAGCATCCTTCCAAATGTCTCTGCTCAAACTGGTCCTCCCAGCTTCCTTCCGAAATGCCCAAATAGCTTGTGCCCCCCCACCCCCGTGCCGGGGTGGGGGCATGAGCTGCTGGGGTGGGGTGTGTCCCAAACACTGTGTGCCCAAATAGGGCTGGAGAAGCCCCACTCCGGGATCCCAATCCCTGCACTGCTCTTAGCCCCACCTTTGGGCACGGCCCTCCATCGCCTTTGGCTCACGAGTCAGCAAGAACCTCGGGTCGCTGAGGGGAGGAAGGATCTCCAGGCTGGGCCTGGTCCCTGCCCTTCCCAAAGGAAGGAAAATAGACAGACCCCCCCCCTCCACCCAGCTTCCAGCTTCCTTTGGCAGCGGACCCCTCCTCCAGCTCCAGCTCAGCTCTCTGCCCCCGGTTTTTGCATTTTTAATTCAGGACAGAATGTGATCTCTTGCAGCTCCTTGCTTTATCCTGTTGCTATTTAAATTACAAATCGGCCCCATCTCCCTGTCACTCTTGGGTTATTTTTAGCTTCTGGTAAATAGCAGCAGGGAGAGTTGGATCAGGTGCCCCTCCCTTGAGGAGCTGTGTCCCCCCCGCAGCCCCGTGCCCACAGGAGGGGCACCCTTCCCTGTCGGCTGGCACCCCTGGTCACTCCCCACTCCCAGCCCCTCCCCGGGGGGAAAAGGGGGTTGGGGGAGGGCTGAAGCCTGGGACTTGTGACCATGCTCAGCCCTTGCTTAGTCTCCGTTCAACTCTGCCACTCCCTGGTCTTCTTATCCATCCATCACTCAGGGCCAACCTCCTTCAGGGGTCTTCCTGGACACCCGCGCCCCCTGCCGCACCACCGGAAGTCCAGCTCTAGAGGCCCAAAGATCTCCTAACTTGCGTCTCATCCTTACTACGAGTCAGGAACTTTACAGGTCTTATCTTCTTTAATCTTCCCAGCCCTTCTCCCGTGAGGGTATTATTGTTCCTGTTTTCCATATGAGGAAACAGGGTCAGAGGGGAAAGTGACTCAACCAGCTAGGAATTAGAACCCAGGTCTTTCTGACCCCAAAGACAGCACGTGTGCGCAATGCGTCTCTTGGTGGGAATGCACGTGCCACTTTGCCCAACGCCCAGGCTGATTCTCAATGCCAACCATAACGGTCTTTCCCGTGTGTTTGTCCCGTGGCGTCCCGTCTACTGGATCGGGGATGGGCAAACCACAGCCGATGGGCCGTATCCGGCCTGCTGCCTGGTTGCGGATGGCCATGAGCTAAGAATGGTTTTTACAATTTAAAGTGGTTGGAAAAAAAGCAAAAGAATAATATTTGTGACAGTGGAAATGATATGAAATTTACAGTTCAGGGTCTATAAATAAAGTTTTACTGGAATGCAGCCACGCTCATTCATTTACATATTGTCTGTGGCCACTTCTGCGCCACAATGGCAGAGACTGTGGGACTTGCAAAGCCCAAGATATTTACTATTTGGCCCCGCACCAATCTTACTTTTGGCGGGGGGCGGGGGGGGGACCGTGTCCCACACTTCTGTCTCATACAGCACCTGGCCCAGGGCCGGAACTAGAGATGGAGATGCTGGTCCTCCTTCAGGGTCCTTTTGGGGCCACAGGAGTGCCCAGCTCAGGGGAGGCCCCTGCCAGCCAGGCACACGCGAGTGGTTCAGCTTACGTGTTACCTTTTCTCTCTCCTTCAGCTTCTTCACAGGTTTCTAAATGTGCTTCCCTACGCAGATCACCTGTTGAGATGCTCAGGTCCAAACCCAAACTACCATAGCTGGGTCTCTAGGGATAGGACTTTAGAAAGGAATTTTGAAAAAAAAAAAAAAAAAATCCCCAGGTGATCCGGTGTGGGAACCACTGGGCTTAGCTCCAGAGGCCCCAGCTCTTCTGACGCTTTCAGGCCAAAGCCAATGTCCCTGGTACCCCTCTGGCTTTCCCCAGGCGGGACGCTGCCTTCCAATGGTCTCCTGACCCCAACCCTGAGCGTTCAGGACTTCCTCAAGTCTAGGGGAGAGAGCGGTCCCTTAGCCCAGATGGGGACACGGGAAGTCCTCCCCCTCCCCTCCCCCTTCCAGAGTTACTAGTGGCCCAGACCTGCCATCTCTCCATCCATGTAAAGCAGCGGCCAGGGCTGCATCACAGCCCACAGTGGGGCTGTGGGAACCTATTTCCCAGAAGCCACCACGTCCCTAAAAGCTTCTAGTGTCCTGCTGAAAGCCCCCGTCCTCACTTACGTCAGAGACAGCCCGGCCTCAATCCTGCTTCCGCTTCCACCCCTCGCCCTCGGATTTTTGTGCCCCCGCATTTCTGTCTAAAAGCCTTTTCTCTCTGTGAAGGGCTTTCAACTGCTTTTCTTAGCAACTCCTCACAGCGGGGTGGGAGGTTTATCTTGAGCCAGAGCTGCATGGCACTGTGGCAGGCAGAGGATGTGAAAAAGGCCACTGTGGGCCTGAGGCTTGCCAGGGCCCCCCCCAACCCCCCACGACCCGGACCAGGAAAGGCGGCATCAGTTACCAGGCCGTACAGCACTGCAGCCACACGAGAGGGCTCAGCCAGAAGCCCGGCTCCTTCCACTGGGGTCTCCCTGAGAAGCCCAGCGCTGTGCTTTTCCAGGGCTGCTTCTGTCCTCTCCCCGGGGGGCTCTTGCCTCGATGCCTTGTGCTGCTCTGGTCTTAAGGTCAGGCTCCTGGCCTGACTGCAGGGTGTGAGGAGGTGCCTTGCGCAATCTCTCTGGGGGTGATAGCTGGACCCCCCACACACCCCGCCTCGGTACTGTCTCCTGTAGCCCTCACACAGGGGACCTGGAGGTCTCTTGACCCCTTCACAGCTAGAGAGGGGCCACAGCTGGGCCACCCTGCGTCCTTTTTGACTAGAGGCCTCAAGTTTGGGCTGTGGAGGGGTGTCCACTCAGGAACCAGCTCGGGGGGATCCCAGCCCTTGCCACTGCCTCTGTGGGGGGCTGGCACGTGCTTGCGCGCTTGCGTGCGCACACACCCCATCTTAGCCATTTCATTGTTCTCTGCTTCCAATCCTCTAAACCTTAACTCCATTCTGGCCTCCTTTCCAGCTTCAGATGCTGTGTGTCCCTGTTCCACAGCCAAGGAAAATCTTGGGGTCATCCCCTTATGTTACAGATGAAGAGCTGAGGCTCAGAGACAGAGAGATTGCCTAGCTCAAGCACGTATAGCCGGGTCCTGGCAGAATGGCGATACAGGCCAGGTCTCTGGACTCCCGGACTAATATTTCTTCCAGGATTCTACATTCTGTCCTCCATTCCCCATCAGTCCCTGGTTGTCTCTCCTCCCCCAGAGGACTCTCAGGGGCTCTGTTATCTGCAACCAAAAGGCAGGGGACAGAGAACGACCTCCTCTCAACCTGGTGTCCTGGAAGGACTGGAAATGGAGCCCCCGATTCCTTACATACCCCAGAAAGTGAAGGTGGAGCCTGCGTGAACCCAACTTACTTCCTATTTATTCTGAGCATCTCATTTCGTGATGGTGAAGTTTCCTCCCCTTCTCGTCCACCCTCCCTCAAGCGATGGAGGCCCAATGGTCTCATAGTTCATTCAAGCCCTTCAAGCTCCCAGGGCTGGGCCAATTTATGAAACACCTTCCCAGAAGCCCCAGGGAGAAGGGGGGCAGTCTGAGATGCACCTCAAGTCCCCAGGTTGTAAACCGACAGGAAACCCGGCCTCTCTAACAGGGCCAATGGCTTCAAGGACTGCAGATGCCTCAGTGTCCCTACTGGACCTTCCAGAGGAGGTCGCTCTGGTCTAGGGGCTTTAGAGGGGCAGCAAGTCCAAGTTGAGGCTGTGGTCTGGGAGAGGAAGAGGAAGCGGAGGGCTGCCCCTGCCCTGCCCCCACCCACTCCTCAGACCCCTCCTCTGGGTAACTTACCCACTCTTATGGGAGGGCCAGCCCTCCCTCACTCTGGTCTAAGTCATGAGTGTGGTCTCTGGGGCCCGCTGCAGCCGATTTCTCCAGGAAACCCCTTGGGCAGAGATGGCAGGCCCCCCAGAGGCTGGGAACCTTTCACAGGCAGAAGATTCGAGGGAAGTGAGAGGTTCACTCTACCACTGGGGATGCCAGTGAGGGCCCCACAGGGCAAAGAGGTCCAGGTGGTGATTCCTGCTTCATCTTTAGGCAGCAGGGTCTCAGCCATGGCGGCGTGTTGCACCTTAGTCACTTCTACAAGCCAGTGCCTAGCCCATGGTCAACCCACAGGAAAGTTCAGGTAAGGCCTATTGACTGAACAGGGGGTCCCTCTTCTCCCAGAAGAAGGGCCAGGGGCCTCTCCCCCTGCTCTCTTCAGCAGAGAGAGATTTGTGAGGATCATGTCTTGGTTATTTCCCTCCTGGGCGCCTAGTACAGTGTCTGGTACTCAGCATCAATAATCGCGTGTCGAATGAATAGGGCGGTTCATAGACAGAGGGGCTCCCAGAAGCGCCCCTTCCCCTCACTCGGAGAGCAGAGACCCCTCGGCAGTCATCTCTGAATCCCCAGGGCCTAGAGCAGCGCCAGGCAAGCGTCGGGTCCTCAGTGAATGTTGACTGAAGGGGGGGGGTGGTCCCCAGCGTTGCGCTCCCTCTGCCCCCATTCTCCTTACCTGTAGGACACCTGCTTGCGTAGGTGCAGCTGGCGGAACCGCTCCTCCACCGGGGGCGCAGCGGCCATGCCCCGGGGTCCCTCGGGCCACAGCTGCGAGACCTCGGCCTCCTCCCCCCGCCGGCACCGCCGCCGCACCACCTCCTCCTCCGCTGCCCGGCCGCCGCCAGCCCCGTCCCCGCGGGGCCCTGCGCCGCCCGGCCCCTCCGCCATCCAGCCGCCGTCCTCTTCCCGCGGCTCCCGCGGCCTTTCGGGCTGGCCCGCTAAAGTTCAGTCTCCCTTCCTCCTGGGCCTGGGGACGCGAGGCGGGGAAGGCGGGAGGGGAGCGCTGGGGCCCGCAGGTCCCTCCCGACGCCGGGGCTCAGACGACGGGAGCGGCGATTTGCCCGGTGATGCGCCTGGGGAAGGCTGGCGGGGAGAGTCCCGCGCCCCCGGGGGTCCTCGGTGAGTGTCGGGGTGCTGCGTCCTGCGCTCTGGGGCGCTCCCCGGACGGCTGGAGTCGGAGCCCGAGCCGATCCCGAGCCCGGGCGGCGAGCGCGCTGCTGCAGCCGCCGCCACTGGCGCGCACCAGAGTGTCACCTTAGAGACACCCGCCAGCCCGCGGGGTCCGGAGGGGGAGGGCGCCGCCCCGCCCAGCCAGCGGGCTCGGGGCACGGAAGGAGCGATCCCGGCCCAGCCGGCGGCGGGCACGAACCCTGCCCGGGCCGAGGCTGGGGGTGTGGGGCGCCCGCCAGAGCCCACCCCTGCACCACCTTCCCCGCACCCCGCTTCTCGGCAGCTGCCAATCACCGCCACGCCCGTCAATCAGCTGCTGCGATGCACCCCCCCTCCACCCCCCGCAGCCCTTGTCCCGCGCTTTCCGGCTCAGGCATTCGCTGTCGCCGCGGGCAGGTGGGGAGGAGGGGGTGTCGGGGGCGGTGACAGGAGCTGGCTTTAACCCTGTCAGCGCCACGGGAATTTAGAGACCCAATTAGATTTGGGAAAGAGCACAGTAAAGGGAGAATGCTCTGGGATGCATTAAATTCGGGGATGGGCCTGATTGCTGGTAACGGCGACTCTAGGCCTAGAGCTCTTCCGGACCATTCCAGGAGAGGGACCCCCAGCTGGGCGTGGGGATGGGACGGAGGATTTCCCGACCCTGGAGTCCAGAGGCCTCAAGGTCCAGCTAGCTGCTTCCTATGACCTTACCCTACTAAGGCTCTTGGGCCAGCGTCTTCCAGAAGGTTCAGTCATCCTCCTGGGTCTGTCGATGCTGATGGGAGAGGAGGAAACCAATTCAGAAAATAAGGATTAGAGGTCTCCTATTTCCCCCTCCAAATACCATGGTTCTCCCCTGCGTCCTCTCCTCTTGTCCTTGGGATGTTCATCATCTAAACCTCACATCTGATTGACGATGGGACCCTGGTTAACTTCTCAGATCTAACACCTCCATTTCTCTGTCCCAGACTCATCTTCCGGAAGCCAGCTTTTGACCATGATACTTACCCCCCCCTGTGGAATTTAAGGTCTCCCTTTGCCTATAGGTTAGCCTGGCACTCAAGGCCTGCCTCCATCTTCCCACGTCCTATACTCCAGTTCCATCTATTTCCTTCCACTCATCCGCGCTCCTTATTCTGGGAATTGGCATCAGGCCTGTATAGCATTGTTCATCTGCAATCTTCTCCTGTTGATGTATTTCAAATTGTGGGGCTCCACTCAAATGCCCCCTCTTCCAGGAAGTCTCCCTGGATGGCTCCAGCTGAAAGTCACGCTCCTCCCTCCTGGACCCCGTTGTCCTCTGCACCAGGTATCTAGTTTGTGTCTAGTCTAGTCTATGGTTTATCTTTTGCCACACTGACTGTGAGCCGAGGGAGGTGGGAAGGACCAGACTCCCAGAGCTAGAGAATGGGCTACAGGGTGCTCAGAGTTCCTCCAACTCTCACCGGCCCTACAGTGGCCGTCCTCCTCTGTGCCCTTGCTCAGGGTGTTCCCGTTGCCTGGGGTGTGTCCTCTTCTCTAAAATCCTGTCCATTAGTCAAGGCCATTCTCAAGTGCCGAATCCCCTACAACCCCTCCCTGATCCTCTGCTACAGATGCCATCTTGCTCCTGCAGCCCTAGAACTATTTCCTGGGCCTCTGTCAGGGCCCTCCCCTTCACACTTGAACAATACCTAACATCTCATTTGATTCTCACCACAACCCTGGGTGGTAGATATTATCACTTCCTCCATGTTACAGATGAGGACACTGAGATGTCATTCAAATGATTCAAGCAAACAAATCACTTATTTAATAAATAAAACCCCCAAAGGGGGGGACCCGGTTTGCCTCAGCTCTGCCTTCCACCTCTCTCTAGGTCCAGCCCTCCCCTGTTGGTTGAATGGAGTAAATGGAATTGCACTTAAACTTCTTGGCCACAGGGGAGCTTCCTCCCTAAATCCAAGTTCCAAAGAAGCCCCCTGTTGGAGGGGGTGGGGCAGGGTACTCAGGAGCCCCCTCCCTCCCAATGTGCCCTTGGGATTGCTAATTTTCCAAGCACCCTGGCCCAAGGCAACCTCCTATATCATGAATTATGGTAGTTCTGGTTGGATTTGACATTCCCTCACCAGCTGCCTAGCTGCTGGGTTTCCAGGTTGGTTTTCCTTCAGCTCTTTTCTGCCGAGCTCTCCCCACTCAATCCTTTTTAAACTGAAACATCTCCCCTCGGTCCTCACACCTCCCCCTCTTAGGACCAGCTGCTGCCTGTGTTATTGGTGAGCTGTGGCTCTTGCTCACTTCCCAAGAATCCAAGGGAAAAATGAAGGCCCTCTCCTCTGACCAGTCGGGCTACCTTCTGCAGCCTCTCCCGGCTGCAGCTAGCTGCTCTGATCCTCTCCAACCCACTGCCTCTGCCCTCAGAAAATAATAGCTAATGCCTGTTAGAGTGCTTACTGCACAGCTGACCTTGGGCTAAGAGCTTCCGTGGGCAGGCTTTCACTTGCCCCTCACAGCATCTTTATGAGGGTGGGGACCAGTTCACAGATGAGGGCATTGAAGCTCTGAGAGCTGGGTGCCTTGCCAAGGTCAAGTGCAGCGCAGACATCAGGACCTCCGCCCTTAACTGCCACTCTGATGACAAAGCAACTGAGCCTCCTTTGGAGGTGAGTTCTTGGCCTGGCTCCCCCAGTGACCCAAGGAGCACCTGTTACTACATCCCAGTTTGGCTAGATGGCTCCTGGGACCATCCAGCCCTCTGGAATTGGAGCGTCACTCTGGCTTACTCCGGGGCCAGGCACTGCCCACAGTTGTTCTCCCTGCTTCTAGGACTTCGGTTTCCAGGTGCAACCAAGAGTCTGTTGTGGCCGTCCGCAGGGATGAGTGGCACCGGGACAGCCATCAGCTGTGTGCATGGCAAAGCTGGCTGCCGGCAAAGTATGGAGGCTGCAGCTCCATTGCTAGGGACACGTGGGGGATATGATGCATGGCCCCCAAGAGGTCTTGTGTCAACAGGTGGCTTGTGCAAGCGCATTAACCCTGCATCCTTACAGAGGCAGGAAAGACTGTCTTGGGGGGACAGGCGTATAGGGTGGTGATCGCAGATGACCTCACTTAGATTAGCTCACCAAGCCCTGAGCTCTCTGGGTTAGTTGCTCTACAAAGCCCCGACGTCCTGGGATTTTTAAAAAATATTTTATTTATTTATTTGATAGAGAGTGTGCTGGTGTGTGTGCACAAGTTGGGGGGAGGGGCAGAGGCAGAGGGAGAAGCAGGGGGAGCTCAGGGGGAGCTCAGGGGGAGCCCGCTGAGCCAAAGGCAGATGCCTAACCCTCTGAGTCACTCAGGTGCCCCTCCCCACGTTTTTAATAAGATTTATTTATTTATTGTGGGGGAGGGGCAGAGGGAGAGCGAGAGAGAAACTCAGGCCTGAGTTTCAATGCAACAGTGCACCGAGCCCGTTGGGGGCCTGGATCTCAGGACCCTGAAATCAGACCTGAGCCAAAACCAAGAGCTGGACACCCAAGCAACTGCACCACCTCGGCACCCCTAGATTTCAAGCCCTTTGGCATCAGGATCCAGGTCTTATTTGTGCTCCAAGATTAGCATGCCGTGCATGTAAGGGGTATCCTGTAAATATCTGGTGAACGAATGAATGAGTGAATCATGAGGGGGTCTCACCAAAAGTCAGCTTGGTCTCCCAGTCCTCCGAGGGGTTATTTCAAACTTTCCCCTTCCTCCCACCCCGATTCAACTCCCAAGTCAACCCTCTCCATTGCCCCATCCCCAGCTGCGCAGTCATGGGGGGGCCTGCCTCAGTTCCCTGTCTCCCCACATTCTGCACCTGCAGAATGCCCTCCCTTTGTGTGCGCCTCTCTGGTGCGAGTGGACCTCTCCATCCACTCCGTGGATCCTTGCCCCACCCGTCCCATCCTCTTCCCTCTCTGTGAGCCCTTTGTCTTCTAGAAGTAACCATGGTCAACTTTCTCCCATCCAAAAGAATCACTATATTGTACACTTGAAACTAAAATTGTACTGAATGTTAACTAGCCGGAATTTAAATAAAAACTTAAAAAAAAAAAAAAGAAGAGCCCCCAAACTGCTCTCGATCTCACCTGCCTCTGTCCTCCAGGTGCCACCCTCTGTTCCGTCCTAGCAGAGCTCCTTGAAAGAATTCACTGTGTCCCCAGGCTCCCCTGCCCCCCTTTTACCATCCATCCCTCCTGTTCTCACTTCGACCTCACCTCTCCCCAGAACAGCTCCGATCAAGGTCACAGGTGACCCCCTCATTGTCCAAGCAAGCAGACACTTTGTCTTCTTCTCATCTTTCCCAGCCTCCCAGATGCCATCGGCACCACCGAGCTCTGCTCCTGGAGGCTTTCCTCGGTCGGTTTCTGGGCCACTCTCTTCTGTTTTATTCCCCCTCTGCAATCATTCCTTCTCAGCCTCCCTGTTCACTCCTCACCCTCTACTGTCTCTTCATGTCCATATTCCTGGAGTTCCTGTAGGATGTGGATTGATATTGCCTCTAAATGCACAGCTAATCGTTCTTAGAGTCACCACCCGCCAGGACCTGCTCTAAGCCCCTTACATAATTTACCTCATTGACTCCCCACAACTGCCTCATGCCTTGGGTTAGCTATGTCTTGTTTTACAAATGGATAAAGGGAGGCTCAGAGAGATTCAGGTAATATAGTATCTTACTCTCCTAGGCTGTGTAACAAATGACCACGAACACGGCAGCTTAGGGTGACATATGGATGCTCTCAGTTTCCATGGCCCATAGTCAGCACAGCCTAGCTGGCCCTGTGGGGGGGTCTCATCTGGAGCTGAGATGAGGCACGTTGAAGTTGTTGGTGGAATTCAGTGCCTTGCCACTCTGAAGGCCACCCTCCTCCACGCAGTTCACACAAAACTTTCAAGGCCAGCAAGAGACCGTTTCTTTTCAGGAAAAGCCCAGCCCCTTAAAAAAAAAAAAAAAAAAGGCTTTCACCTGATTAAGCCAGGCCCACCAAGGCTCATCTCCCTTTCGATGAACCTCAAATTGGTTGATTTGGGACCTTCATGACACCTGCAGAATCTCTTTACTTTTGCAGTAAAAGGTCACCTAATTATGGGAGTGACATCCCCTTATATTTACAGGTCTCCCGCACACCCTAGGGGAGGGGATTAAATAGGTGTGTATGGGTGGGCAGGGGAGCGGAGGAAGCAGAGTAGGGGCCAGGAAGCTTGGAGGCCACCACACCCAGCTAGGGAGCGGCAGCCCCAGGAGTTAAACGTAGCTCTTCTGACTGTGGAACCTGCACCTTTGACCCGACCGAGGCAGAGGACTCGAGGGCTGTCATGCTGGCGGGTCTCAGGAGGACCACACTGGGTGGAGCATGGAAAGTGTCCGGCAAGGTGTCTGGTCCACAGCACAGGCTTGATCCTAGCAGTTCGCATCCCCAAAGGCCAAGACTGTGGCCGATTTGCCTCTCTGCCTCCATTGCCGGCAGTCGGAGGAGGAGCCTCGGGGTGGGGGATTACGGCAGAATCCTTGGAGCATCTGGTCAGGATCCTGCACCTGGCTGGAAGACCGAGTAATGCCCTCTCACATGCCCACGCCCCCTAGTGCACCCCTGGTGGAAGAGAAGATAAACTTCCTCTTCTCCCTCCCCATTTCTCAGTCTTGGTCCCCTCCCACCATGAAGAAAGGCACAAAGTCAGGAATTGATGCTGCATCTTTTTTTTTTTTTTTTCACTTTTGCCTTCTTAAAGCATGTGCTGAGCTGATGGAGGAAGCAGTTTGGCAATGAAAAGGCCCAGCGGCTTGGGCAGCGGCGGTGGGGGAGGCCAGGTGAGGGCCCGGGAACAGCAAAGCCCGCACTAACTTCATAAAATATAAAACAAAGGAGGGGTGAAGGGAGGATGGAGACTTGTAAAATACAATATCTTAGGGGATTGGCAATAATAAAAAATAAGGTTCATTATTTACAAACAATTTCTGTTCTTGGTCTCTGTACAGTGGGGCGGGGCGGGGTGGGGGTGTGTGTCAATGTGTTGATGGGTGTGTTTGTGGGGAGGGGGCAGGGAGGCAGTGGTCCTGTTGGTCATTATGAGAAAGGAGGGGGTCAGCCCAGTGAGTGGTTTATCTGAGGAGGACGGATTGCTGTGGGAGGGAGGGTGAGAACAGAGTGGTCCGCCCAAGGGAACAGTCCAAATGTGGTGGGCAAAAGAGAGGCCCTGGTAAAGAGTGGGACAAAGAAGGGCTGGGGAGAAGTGGAACCCTTTCTCCTGGGGTGGGAGCCCAGGAGGCAGGGGCACAAGGGGGATCTGGGTTAGAGAGCAAGACCACCCCTCTTCCAGGTGCCAGAGGGTACGTCCTGTGTCCTGGGTCTTGACGCGGCCTAGGAGAGTTTGATGGTGGTATTGGGGCCCAGATCCCTGGAGAGAGAACAGAAGTCTGGCGTCAGTCTGTCCAGTGAGGACCTTCCCGCCCCTCTGCGCTCTGGTTCAGAATGTGGGTGGGAGGGGGCCGTGGGGAGGCGTGGCTGACGTGCTGCAGAGCATGGGTGGAGCCTGGGGCCCCAGGAAGGGAAGGGGCCACCCTCCTACCTCTCACGGAACCACTCCTTGGGGTGAGAGAAATCGGGGCTGGTGCCGTTTCTACCGACGTCCTTCGGCCAGGCCTCGCTCAGGTACTTGGTGGTCTCGTGGGTGCTGTCCAGGTGGTCATGCTGCAGGTGGTCCTGGGGCCGCTGCTCGGCCGGCCCCCCCGGCTTGATCTCCCAGCCGTCTGGGGGCTCCACGGGCAGCAGGGCGCTGCGGCCGTCCTCCCACGAGCCTGCCCCCTCGTCGTAGAACAGGAGGCTCCGGGAAGGCACTGGACAGAGAGCTCGCGGTGAGCCTCGGGGCCGAGGGTCCGTGCCCCCCCACCCGCCGGTCCCAGCCACATTCCTGGCCCAGCACTGAGGACGAGGGCCTGAGTCTGATCCCCAATTCTAACAGTGCTTATTGGTATGATCTCCGGCGCGTCAGGCCTTTGTTTTAGCCTTTCTGAGCCTCAGTTTGCTCATCTGTAAAATAAGGATACTAGGGCCGACCCCGTGTACGTGTGGATTGATGAGACCCTTACACACAAAGTGATTGAAACTGTGTTTAGTAAGCACTCCGGGGTAGTAGTTCTTCTGAAGCAGGGGGTACCAGGCTGGGGCATCTGAGAACAGGGTTCTAATCCTCCCTCTACTACTCACTTTCTCTGAAACACTGAATCAATCTCCTTCCCCTTCTATTTTTCTTTTTTTGGAGATTTTATTTTTTGAGAGAGAGCGCGAGTGGCAGGGGGATGCAGAGAAGTAGAGTCCCTGCTGAGCCGGGAGCCCAACCTGGGGCGTGAGGGGGGGCTAGGCAGAGGCTTAACCTCCAAGAGCCACCCAGGCGCCCTCCTGTTCTAGGCTCTAGTGTGCCCTTCGGGAAAATGATGGAAAAGAAAACACACTTTATTGGATATCTACTCTGTGCTAGGTATTGTGCAAAGCCCTTTGACCCGTATATCAGATCACGAGCATCTCACAGAAACTCCCGGGAAGGAGATATTCTTGGGCCTCTTCCGCAGAACGGGTAGCTGCGGTTCTAGCTTCTCGGGTACTTTGGCCTAGGCTGGAAGCGAGAGGCAAAGCCAGGGCTGCTGGCCTCCAGGATCCACCAGCGCCTTCCGGGCCCTCGGGCCCTGACCTAAGAGTGTGTGTGAAAGGCACCTCCCTGCCATTGGGCAGTGCAGCAGCCCAAAGGCCAGGCTACTCCAGGAGCCGCTTCCTCCCACAGACGGGTGTGCGAGCGCGCAGGGGGCCTGCCACCCACGGCATTCCCTCCAAGGGCCTCATTCATTCCCTGGCTTCCTCAGACTCCAGACTCCGGCTTTGTTCATCCACACCGCCCTCCACCCCCAACTTCCCTCCCTTCCTCTCCTCCCGCTTCCTCTACCTCTAAATACCCCAGGGCTCCCCTGGCCTGGGAGAATGGATACGTGACTCTTGAGCTCTCACACCCTCATGGCCCTCCTCCCTCTGCCACTGTCCTGTCTCTTCTCAGGCCACGCTCGTCCAGGGAGTGGCTTTCAATCGCCACCTCCACTTCCTCTTCCCCTAACCCTCCCCACCCCTTCCTCCTTTCAAGGCCCTGCTGGTCTGGCTCATTCTCCCTGCCGATCTCTCCTTCTTGAATCCTACTCCTCCCCAGCTCCTCCTTCTCTGACACCCCCCATCTGTTTCCTCTTCCTCCTCCTGCCCTGGCTCGATGATTCATTCCTGGTAGATGATGAACAGTTAGGAAGTTCCTCTGTAGGTCTACCTGAAGTACCTTCTGCTTCTGGAAATCCAGACTGTTCTTTGCTGCACCCTCGACCAGTTCTCCCCTTGCCAACCTCTGAGCATACCTTTTCTCCCCTCTGCCGAGGTCTTCAAAAAGGGAGAGGGGAGGGGCACCTGGGTGGCTCAGTGGGTTAAAGCCTCTGCCTTCGGCTCAGGTCATGATCTCAGGGTCCTGGGATCGAGCCCCACATCGGGCTCTCTGCTCAGCAGGGAGCCTGCTTCCCCCTCTCTGCCTGCCTCTCTGCCTACTTGTGATCTCTCTCTGTCAAATAAATAAATAAATAAATAAAAATCTTTAAAAAAAAAAAGGAGGGGGGGATGCGCTCAGTGAGTAAGTGCCTGCTGTGTACCAGACCCCGTGTTAAGAGCGTGTGTGCCCCGTGCCATTTAGTTGTGACAACAACCATGCTCGAGGAGTGCAGAACCGGAACTTCTGTTTTTCAGATGAAGACACGAAAGCTTAGGGAGCTCAAGACATGTGCCCAAGGTCACGCATTTAGCAAGTGGCAACGGCAGACATGACGGACTCTACGCTCTTAAGCACTGTATGTCAGCGTCAGTCCCCCATGGGGTGGTGACTGCCTGAGCCCCCACCACCCTGCCTCTCCTCTGCCCGTGCTTGACATCCTGGCATTCCTTAACACGGCGCTTCAGCCACCACCGTCTGATCGGAAAGCGCCCTTGAACCCAAACTCGTGTGCTATCTCAGTCCTGAAATGCTAATTGTTCCCAGCAGATGCCCCGTAACCACTGCTACCATAATTCATGGGGACCGGGGGTGGGGGTGGGGCGGCGGTAGTGTGGGAACAGTCCTGCTGTCCCCTAAACCACCCCCCACCCCCACAGGCCACTCTTGGGTGGGCTGGGATCAGGGAGCCTGCAGTGTAGCCCCAATTCCACAGCTAACACTGAATAAACCATAGACCCGTTGGGGGCCTCAGTTTCTCCATCTGCAAAACCAGGAGGTAGAATGAGATGTTGCCAACCCAGAACCCAGCTCCTGTCTTGTATCTGGCTGGCACCCAGAAGTTGGGACCGACGGAAGGTGGCCTGGCCCAGGGCACTCACTCTGACTGGCTGTGTAGACGCTGTCAGTGGCCACGGGGTCTTCCTTCACAGTCTGGGAGCTGGAGGAGAACTCAGGGAGGCAGGGCACAAGGGAGCCCAGCACCAGAACGAAGCACAAGGCTGCCACCTGGTAGTGGAGAAAGTGGGGGTCAGAGCAGGTCGGGGGGTGCAATGCTTGCCACCCCCAAACCTTCTCCCTGAAAACAATAGGTATAAAAAGCCTGGTATTTTTCCAAGAAAGCAGCACCCAGAGCCAACCACCCCCCAAATGTGCAGCCTTCTGCCCTTTTTGGAGAAGGTGGAGGAAGCTGCCCAGGCCATCTGGTAGGGGGCCCCCTCATAGGGGGCCATCACGGGCAGTGTTAGAAAAAGAGGGAAGTGGTCAACACGGTTATCACCTATAAAGTGGGGGAATCAGGACAGGGAGAAAGGAGTAGGTGGGGGTTGGCGGGGGGACAAGGGAGGGAGACAGAGCATCACACCAAATCTCAGCCGGAGGAGCTAAGATCCACACAGCCCGAACTAAGCCCGGCCCACATGGTGCCTGCCACTTGACAGCACGAGGCTCTCAGAGGGCCCGGGGAACCATCAGCCAGGCAGCAGTAGGCTGGACATTCCCAGGACAGCATGCAAGAGGGACCTACAGATGCCTGAACCACACCCTGCACATTCTTTTGGGTTTCCAAAGATTTGCTTAGCCTTCTTCTCACTCACTCTTCATTCCAGTAAGAAAGAACCAAGTGTCTTCCCAACCTTGTGTCTCCCTAAGCCCCTCCCCCCCCCCAGGGTATAGAAGCCACCTCCTCAAGGGACTTGCCCTATCTCTAACTGGGTTCATCTGCATCACTCTACATCCACATTGTGTTAGAACTGGTCAGGGAAGGTCATGTTCTAGAAGGTTCCATGGGCTTGGTGAAAGAGGCTGGGGTCTTCAGGAGCCAGCTCAGCAGGCACCAGGGTGGTGCACCCTGGTGATGTTGCCCAATCCCTCAGAGGATTGGGCAACAATCCCTCCCATCTGCCTGCCTTCCTAGAAAGCCAGCCTGGGGCGCACTTGTTCTTGTGTGGCCCTTTGGTGAGGGAAGAGCACCTACCATGAGGCACGTCCCAGTCTGGGTGGCGGCCATCTTGTAAGGTCTTGAGATCTTGTTGGTGACCAGAGTCTGGAGTTTCTGCAGCTGCTGGAGCAGGGTCCTGAGGAGGGCACAGTGGTCACCCGGCAGGCTCTGCCCCAGCAGGCATCTCTGCCTCCTGGAACTCTCCCAGGGAGCCCCTGGGCTGGTTCCACACTTGGCTTCCACACCAGGTCCCCATTTTGGTCAAGACAGAAAAAGGTCATCTCCTGCTTGGCTCCTCTGTGGTGTGGCCTGGGGAACTCGGGGCCTGTCTTGTGGTGAATAGCTGGGTAAGCTTATGGGAGCTCAGGGGTGCCCTGTGTTGCTCCTGGCCAAAGTGGGGTTGGGAGGAAGGTCTGGCCCACTTGGGCTGAGGTCACCTTTTTCTTCACCTACGCCAGCCACAGCTACATTGACCTTCCTTCCTTTGTACCCCACGATTCCCGGAGCTGATAAGAAAGCCACGTCTGGCAGCTGTGTGGTGTGTAGAGAGGGCCCAGTAAATAGTAGCTACCATTTTGCTTAATTTTGTTGCTGTTGTTTTTTATCCCGGAAACTCTAGCACCTTATTTCTGTTCATGGGTTTCCACTTTAGTCTCCTTCACTAACTGTGGGCTTCCTGAGGGTGAGGACTGGGTCCCTCCCAACGTGGAATCCTCCGGGCACACACAGGGGGTGCTCAGCCCATGCTTGGCCAAGGGCAGTTTAATGGTCTGTTTCTTCCACCTAGCCGGCCGGGGGGGTTGCAGTTACCAGAATGTACAGCAGGTGGCGAAAGAGCTCCAAGGGCCTGGCCCTATTTGGGGCCAAGAGAGGGATCTGGGCCAGAGGTAGAGGGGTGAAGGGTGCGGCCCCTCCCCCCTTCCCTGAGTGGGGGGAATTCTCCAGGTCAATCAAGGGAGTGGCTGGATCCTGCTGGAGAAGCTGGGGGAGAAGGAAGGAAAGAAGGAAAAAGCCTTCTGTTGAGCACCTGCCACGTACCAGCTGTCATCTCTTGTCATTTTAATTTGCCCCAGCAAATAATTATTAGAGACCTACTGTGGGCTCCTGGTGAGGCGGGCTCATGGCTAGGCACTATCAAGAATTCAGAGTAACCATAAAAAAAAAAGATGAGAAGAAAAGCTAACATGAGTTGAGCATTCTTAAATGCCAAGCACAGTGCTGGGCCCTTCACCTGCACCATCTCATGGAATCTTCCTAAGAATCCTGGGAGCTAGAGCTTCTGTCGTCCCCATTTAGACAAAGCAACCGGGGACCAGAGAGGTTTAGTGGTTTTCCCAGAATCAAAAACATGGCAAAGTGGGATTAAAACAAAACAAAACAAAACAAAACAAAACAAAACAAAACAAAACAAAACAAAAACCCAGGCTGTGACTTTAGGTAGCTTGGACTTGTGCTGGGCCCCGTGCTGGGCCCCATGCTGAGGTCTCTCAAAGGGGCCTGTGCATGTGAATCACCGAAGGATCTTGGTGAAATTCTGCAAGTGGGTGGGGGCGGGGAGAGTCCTGAGATCCTGTGGTTCTTACAAGCCCCCAGGTGGTGCTGATGCTGCTTGTTGGTGAGAAGGCTCTGGCTCCCCGCGCCAGGGGTTCTAGGCTCTAACGTTAGGGTACGTCGACATCCCTTGGAGGGCTTTAGTAAAACACAGATTGCTGAGCCCTCCCCAGGGAGCTCCTGATTCAGTAGGCCTGGCTCGGGGCCTGAAAACCAGCATTTCCAATAGTTCCCCAGCCTGGGGAATTCGGCTCTGAAGGCCACCGCCCTACGCCAGCTCATTTAAGCGGCTCACCTTCCCTGTCGTGTCTAGAGGTATGTGTGGATGAAGAAGGATGGGGGGCCAGTGGTCCCGGGCTGCAGGGTTCCTGTTTCTGGGGTTCCTGTCATCCTGAACTCAGCCACCTCGCCTGTCTCCTGCCTCCCAGAGCTATGCCAGAGCCGGGCCCTGGCTGCAGGAAGACCCGGGGTCGGGGACGATGCAGGGGGCACCACCCACCTGTTGGCATTCTCCAGGGTCTCTACCTTCTTCCACAGTTCATTGTTCTCTGATGTAAATGTCTCCACTCTGGGGGGGAGGGAGCAAGCAGACACAGGCTCAGGGGCAGGCCCCAGGTTCACGGCTGCCCCTCTGCCCTGCCCATCCCTCCCTGAATCCCACTGCAGCAAGCACTGGGGAGAGCAGGGCAGGCGGGGGAGTGGGTCCCGGGCCCGCCACCCCGCTCAGGATGCTTACTTCTTTTCTAGACATTCTACGTACTCCTTCTTCTTACGGCGGCTCTCCTGGGCCGAGATCTAGAGGGGGAGGCCCCAAAACAGGGGTTACCACAGCCACATAGCCATTTCCGGCCCCCCGCCCTCAATTTTAGGGCTGGTATCACCAGGGGATCGGAGGCTCCCATCCGCCAAGAAAGCCCTAGGCCAGGGTCCAGCTCATGCTTTACCTTATTCTTGATTTTTCTCCGGACCCTCTTTAAGGCCTTTTCTTCAGCTTTGGTGAGGGGGAGTTTCGTGGGGATGGGGTAGCCCTCAGCAATCAGGGTGCGTTTCTCCTCCTCTGTCAGGAGCAGTGGCCCTGATGTCCCCTGTAGTTTCTGTGGGAAGTCGGACATGCTGGTTAGGAACCAGACAGCCCTGGGTTCAAATCCAAGCTCTGCCGTGGACTCTGCGTGACTCGGGGAAGGCACTCGACTCTCAGCCTCAGTTTCCTAATCTGAGATAGGGTGGATCTGGATTAAATCCGCTAACATGTAGCAACAGTGCTGGGAGCCCAGCATGTTAGGCGCTCAGTATATTATCGCAAGGTGGGGGTGGGGGGCTCCTAGACCCCATCTCACAATCCATGGCCTCCAAGCTTACTTGTCTGGAGCCCGGAGATAGCAACCGCTTAGACCCCTATGGTTTTCGCTTGGGAGGCTCCACCCAGGACTCGGCTCCATGTTTTCCAAGCAATCTGGGGCCTCCTGAGTCCCGCTTCCTGAGCAGTGCTGCTTGGAGCTGGCCTGGACCGTCCCCTGGAGGTCAGGAATGTCAAGGTCTAGTCCTGGCTCCAATCCCTGCCACAGTGGGGGTTTGGCAGTCTCTTGGACCTCTCTACCTGTTTCCTCTTTACCCCAGAGCAGGATGAAAAGATTCTCACTCTGTCTGCTGGGCATGCACCTCTCTGAATTCTCATGGGGATGGGGACCATCAGGCTTGGGATTCCCAGACCCTTTGTCGCTGCAAGTGTGCAGGGTGGACTTACTCAATCCCTTGCCTCTAGGGTCAGCCCGCCCCCAGTTGCTTACGTGAGGGGCGGTGAGAAGAGGGGAGGTGGAGATGGCTGTGGACGAGCGGGCCATGGGCCGGACAGGGCTGGAGGGGGGCAGAGAGCGGGGACTCTGGGAGCCGTCACTGTCGCTGCCGTGGCTGCTGGGGGGCGTCAGAGGCATCTGCACCAGGTCCTCTGGGGGAGAGCAGGGGGAGAATACAGGTTAGCAGGGTTGCAATCCACCTCTGCTTGGACATCAGAGGTCAGCCAGGCCCGACACTATGGGGGATGGAATACTGGGGCCTTGACCAGCTGTCCCATCAGAAGCCCCTCTGTCATGTCAGAAAGATGAGCGGACATCCCAGAAGTTCATTTCTGAATGCCAGCCCATCTCTGATGCCACGGAGGCCTGGCTCCTTTAAGCCCGGTCCCTGGTGTGGCTATCATGGAGGCTGGATTCTCGAAGTCCCTCCCCTGTCCCTGACTTCACAGCGTCCAGGTCCTTGGAGCTTCCATTGGTCACCCCCCAGGTGTCTGGACTTTGCTCACAGCCAGAACCATGGGGATCAGGCTGGGCAAGCAACAGCCTCTGTCACTTCCTTTTTCCCACTGCCAAACATCTAGCCATGGCAACCCCAGGGTCTCCACTCCGAACGTGGGCGTGACAGGACAGCAGGTACTGGGCTTTCAGCAGACCAGCCAGAAGCCCTGCGGTCCCCAGCCTCCCTCTCCCCGCTGCTGCTTTGTGTCCACAGCATCAGGCTGCAGCTGGTCAGGGAAAGCCTGGGTAGAGCCAAGAGGATCGAGAGCCCAGCAGCAGGGAGAGCTCCCAGTACAGCACAGAATGCCCGGATCATTGCAGAGCGGGCTGAGCCTCTGGAGGAACAGCCGCATCCTTCCAGACTCTGCCCTGAGCTGCTCCCTGCAGGAGTCCTCTCTCCCTCCCTGGACTTTGATTTGCCTTTTAAGAATGCCATAACATAGAGCCTGGAACAGGGAATAAGGGAGCCTGAGTTCAGGTTCTGCTGTCATGCGCTCCAAGTGTGTGACCTATAGTCATATTTATTAATCCCTCCCAGCCTCACTTCCCTGCTGAAAGGGAGTGAGGGAACTGTAGGGAGCTGTGAGGATGCAATGAGCTCACGTATGTGAAGATGCCTTACAGATTGAAGGGTACTCTACAAGGTGATGTGTTTTCACAGTGGCCCCTTCCTACCTTCTGTGAATCTTCTCTCCGAGGGAATGAGCAACAGAAGGGTGAAGCTTGGGTCTTACTCATCTTTCTAAACCTTGTGCGGCTCAGTCCAGAGCCTGATACACAGTAGACGCTCAATGACTGTTTGATGACTTAATGAGGTAGGACTGGAAAGATTCAGCCCATTCTCCTTCTGGTCAATCCAAGAAGCTTCATATCTTCTGTTCTCCCCTGTCAGATCTGGGGATGTGCCCCCAAGGCCTCCTGGAAAATCTGCCATCTTTAACCCATATGGCCACTATGAAATTGGCCCTCATTACTCTATGATCTACTTGGGCATAGGAACTGTCTTCTCTCTCTGCTTCCGCGGACATGCTCAATGAACTCTTATGGATGGATGGATGGGTAGATGGATGGATGAATGAATGGCTAGATGGGTGGGTGGATGGATGGATGGATGGATGGATGGATGAGTGGATGGGTGGATGGATGGATGGATGAACGGGTAGATGGATGAATGAGTGGATGGATGGGTGGATGGATGGATGAATGGGTAGATGGATGGGTGGGTGGGTGGATGGATGGATGGATGGATGGATAGATGGCTAGAAAGTGGGCTTCCATTAGTGAATGATGGGAGGGGGATTAGCTAACAGGGTAAGGGTGTCAATAACAGAGATGACAGTTGTAGACTGGGTAAAAGGGGAGCTGGATGGATGGAATGCGTGTAAGGCAGGGAGGAAAGGATATTCTGGGGACATTTGGGGGCTATTGAGGGTTAGCCTGGGCCAAGGGAGCAGGGATGCTGTCTGCCCAAGATTGGAGAGGAAGAGCCCTCTCTGGACACACTTACCCGGTGTCACTTTGAGGAACTGATTCACCTCCTGGGGCTCTGCTTTGATCACGGGCAGCTGAGTCATCTCTCCTGGGGCCTGGGGAAGAGACAGGTCCAGCTCCATCAGCTGCCCTCGGGGCTGTCCCCACTGTGCCATTCAACCTTCCCCTCCTCCCTGAGGCTGGCAGTCTGCTCTGCACAATTAAGGAGGTAGCCAGACTCAGGGTTCTGGGCATGGCCCAGAGGGAAGAGAGGCAAGTTCTCAGGCTTTGAGAAGTCAAGTCAGACCTAAGAGAAGAGAATGATGCTAAGTAGTTAGTGTAGTTTAGACCTGAGCTTGGAGAAGGAGGGCTTCTTGCGGCCTCCAAGGGCAAGGCCATCTTTTTGGTGGAGGCTGCTCTGTGCTGACTGTGAAGGTTGCAGGTATGTGGGTTGCCAAGAGGAGAGAAGTAATGTCCGAATGGTAACAGTAGCGCCGATGAAGAAGGCCTAGACTGGATGGGGGTGCAGGGTGAACTCTCTATGCCGCTGAACCTTGAAAGGAGTCCTGAAGTATAACCAGGAATGTTCCACATAAAGGACAGGCCGGTGGTAAGTGAATGGAAGGAATTCCAAGCAGAGGGAAAAGCATCTGCAAAGGTACAAGAGGCCAGAGAGCGTGGCTGGCTCTGGAAACTGCAGGCATTCAGGGTGTCCAGAGTGTGGGTGTGTTAGGGGGGAGTGGTAGGAAGCAAGACCAGAAGGCCTGGCCGGGGGGTGGGGTGGGGGTGGTGGTAGGATTCACAGAAGGTAGAAAGGGACCAGACAAAGAAGTCTGAAACAGGAGTCCCTGATAGTTTGTATCACAAGGGACAGACAGAACTAGATTCAGGTTTTATTTTTTAGTTTTTTAAAGGTTTTATTTATTTGACACAGAGAAAGAGATCACAAGTAGGCAGAGAGGCAGGCAGAGAGAGAGGGGGAAGCAGGCTCCTCACCAAGCAGAGAGCCCGATGCGGGGCTCGATCCCAGGACCCCGAGATCATGACCTGAGCCAAAGGCAGAGGTTTTAACCCACTGAGCCACCCAAGCGCCCCTAGATCCATGTTTTAAACAAACATGCATTGCTATTTCTTTATATTCCAACTTGCTGTTCCAGAAAGGACATCAAGAACATGCATGACCTACTAGGTATTTACCCCAAAGATACAGATGTAGTGATCTGAAGGGGCACCTGCACCCC
>CM053613.1:11272478-11319699 GCA_028646535.1 Procyon lotor
CGGCTGCTTTAAAACCACCTCCCGGCTCTCCGTGAGGGCCTGAAGAGCCTGCCTTACTCCTCTGCTGCTTTCATTTTTGTTTTTCTTTTGGAAGGGGAAAAGGGGGACAGCTGCTGCTATCCAGCTGTTATGCTGGACCACACAGCCCAGCCCAGATGTGTCAGCCTCTCTGGGATGGGTGAAATGGCTCCTGGGCCAAGAACTGAGGGCCAAGGGCCAAGGAAGCTGCAGCGAGGGCTCTGTCCCAGGAGAGTTGGGAGAAGAGGCACGGCAAAGCCAGCAGCAGGGAAGCCCATTATTGCACCGGTTGTCAAGTTGACTTTGCTGGTGACATGGTATGTCCAGGTCATGGAGATCAGACTCTCTGACATTCCAAGGAAATCGATCCCTTTGACATATTTTCTGCAATGGTCAGCATTCTAGACCATCTCTTGTGCCTCCCAGCCTCTTCTGAACCAGACGCTCCCACCCATACCTTCTTCTCCCCCATCCTGGCCAAGGGTCCTGCCCCTTATTCTGACTTCCCCTTGTCTGCTTGAGGGGGTTACACAGTGTTCCAGCCAGAGCAACGCTCACGGTCTTGACTTAACTCCACCCAAATCTTCCTCCTCCATCCTGCCCCCTGGAGCGCGGAGACTTCCAGAAGAACAGCTTGTTCTCCAGCATCTGGAGCTGGTTTCTTCAGGGGCAAGCCAGGTCCCAGAGAGGGGTGCTCCAGGAGGGCCTCTGGACCAGGATTTGCAGGAGCCACAGGGCATGAGGAGGGGAAGACACAAGGTAGGGGTGTCCTTCATCCTCCCCCTCTCCTGGCACAGCAGGGAGGCTGGTCAGACATAAATAGACCCTCCTGGGGAGTCCTGGGAGCTACAGAGAGCAAAGGTCCTAGTTCCCAGGTGGGCCAGGGAGCAGCGTGCCCGAGCAAGTCTGAGGACAGGGCATGGGATGGGCGTGGGGCCCCTGCTCGGCTCTCACAGGCCAGGCAAGCTGCTGACAGTGTCCCTAATGCTCCGGGCATCCATGCTTCCCTGCGGTTGGCAGTGGGGGAGAAGGAGGGTGGGGCCCCTCTGATATCAGAGAGCCCAAACTTTCCTCGCCCTAGAGAGCAAAGTGCAAACCAGAACGACAGAGAGAAAGAGAGAGAGAAAGGAAGGAGACAGTTCTCTCCCCAACTTGACTCGCTCCATGGGACCCTGCCTCCTTTCCAAACTCAGCTTTCCTAGCTGCACAGGGGACAAGGATACCTCTACAGGCTCAATAAAAGAGTGCCTTCCAGCAACTCCTTTGCCAACAGGGATGGGGCCATGAGGGAGGGAATGTGCCAGGTCCCCTCCTCTAAGAAACCTGTGATCTCCATCTCAGCTGGATGCGCCTCCTGGGGGGCTGCCCTGCTCTGCTCCATCCCGGTGCCCATGGTGCTGCTACTGTGTCTCTGTCTCTGTCTCTGTCTCTCTCTCCCTCTCTTGCCAGCGGCTGGAGGTTGCTATATAGTGACCAGCAAAGGGCTCCTTCTGTGCCCATTTGTTAAAGAACTGGATGCATGGATTGAAGAATGACCAAGTAAAGCCCCAGCTGGTCCAGGGAAGCCGGAGGGACCTCATCATAGTTTGGGGTACAGGCAGAAGTTTTGTGGGGTCCAGCATCCCCATGACCCTCAGGGTTAGCCAGGCCAGGACCCTGAGAACCCCGGGGCTCCTTCTGGAATTAGCAATACACTTCTGGAACACTCGGGAAAATATTCTCCTGTTCTCTTCCAGGGACTGCTCTAGTCTGAAGTAATTTCTCTACAAATACAGTAAATCCTTGAAGTGGAGCAAAGTCCATGACAAGGTAACCCAAACTCGGCTCTGTCCTCTGCCTGGGGCCCACCTCAAGTGATGGCAGGAAAAGCTCTAAGCTCAGGGCTGGTAGGTAAAGAAGGGACAGCTCCATGCTCCTCTGGTGTTTCCTTGGTTTGGTCCACTGATGTGGTCAGGTTCCACCATCCTGACTTTTGGGCTTTTTGTGATAGTGTGGACCAACAGAAAAATGTTGCTTTGCATTGCTCCTGAAATAACGTAACTCTGCATTTTACGTGACTGAAAATTGTGGACTTGGCTTCTTGTCTTATGATGGAGTTTGACTATGTTAGGCCCCTAATTTTGTACCAGAGCACCAGGCTAGGTTTATGGCCTCGAACAGAACCGACAGAGTCTCTGTTCTCATGGAACTTGCTTTCTCAGGGGAGGAGATGGACAGTAAGCCAGCAACAGAGCTGGGTACTGGGATGAGAGCTATGAAGACCTCAAAGGGCTGAGACAGAAAATGAGAGGGGATCCCACTTGCGGTGGTCACGAGGCTGCTCCATAGAGGTGGCATCTGGACCGAAGAGAATGGGATGGAGAGAACTGGAGGGAAAGGGTTCTAGATGTCAAGAACAGCATATGCAAAGGCCCTGAGGCAGGACTAGAAGAGACTTCATTTGAAGCTGGGTGAATGGGGATCCAGGAGTCCCCGAGCATCCTGAACAAGAGAAGACTGGGGAAGATGGAAGCCCTAGAGCCAATGTTCACAGATGAGGCCTAAGCCACAAGTTCACATTTGCTCTGGGTCAACTAATTATATGTTAACCCTGTCCAGGGTCTCCGGGGGTCTGTGCCATAGGATGCGGATGGCTCCAGGCAATGACAACTCATTGGAAATCATGGAGATCCCTTCCTGAATCTCAGAGACAGTATGGCTTGCACGATCCTGATGGCTGGGGGCTTAAGTGCCCTTTTTCCTCCTCCCTAAAAATACGTGAGGTCTGGGCTGGGCCCCCTTTCCTTCATTCAGCCATCCTCAGTTGAGGCCTCCTCTGTGCCAAGCACTGTACTGGGCACTGTGAGTATCACAGCGGACAAGACAGACTCCTGCCCTCAAGGAGCTTGTATCCCAGTGGGGGAAGCAAAAACAAGACAAAAGACCCCTGCCCCAAATAAACTCAATGTTTTGGAGGAGGACTATGTGTTTGGGGAGATCTCCCTTCCCGAGTTGGAGCCCTGAGATTTTGGCTTCTCTATTAGTCCTTTTCTAGGGGATTGTACTCTGAGACCAGAGGGCCTTGGCCCTTAGGTCTTCTTTACTGTTGCTGAGAATTTAAAGGGAAACACACACACACACACACACACACACACACACACACACACACACACACACCTCCCCTTTAGGCCCACACACAGACATAGGAACACCCAATGCACATACTTCTCTAATCTCCCTAATCCCCCAAGGCCGGGATGTTGGTGGTTGTGGCAGTTCTCTGCTTCCCGATTTAGCTCTGGAGAAGCCAGGCTCTGGGCCTGGCTTAGCCCCTGCACCTCCCTTCCCCTGGGCTGGTCCCTGGGTCCCGGTCATTCCCACACCTGGCCTCCCCAACTGCTGGGAGGCAAACGAATATACTAGGCAAACATCCTTGCAGCTTCCTGCTGCTCCCCTCTAAGAAAACAGTACTCCTCTTCCTCCTCCTCCTCCTCCCCCTCCCCCTCCTCCCCACACCCTCCCAGCTGGGGCGTCTCTGGGATCCAAAGCCATTTCTCTCTAGAGCAACTGGAGTCAGTCTTCTCCTTAGCCAGAAGAAGAAGGCAAGAGGCACACAGACCTAGTATCTCCATCTGGAGACACAACCCGTTCTCCCTCTGGTCCTTTATCCCAGCTTTCTGAGCACCAGACCCTCTCTCATTCCTGCCCAGGGGCTGAAGAACCACAGGATACAGGGGACAAGGGCTCTCCTGTGGTCACATCAGGAACTTCGGGGGAGTGGGGGAGCGAGGGGGAGTAGAAGCCCCCCACATCTGGCAGGAAGCTCAGCCTTCTGAGGGGTGTCCCTGAGAATCACATGGATAAGCTGGGAACAGCATGAAGGAATCTTCACAGAAGGTAAAAAGAAAGCGTCCCTGATCCCTCCAAAAATACCTGACTTGAGCTGCAAACTCATTCTGTCTCTGTCCAAGCAAACGTGTATTTCTTACAGAGTTGGCTCCAGGGTGAGCAGCAGAATTTTGGATTCTTGCTTTTTGCACGGGACTATAGAACACACATTTTCCAGATGATGTTATGGCCTTTATCTGGATTTTTAAGAAGGAGAGTGAATACCCTGCTCTCTATCTTCTAGATTAAGAAACACACAGACTCACTTCCCATCCTTACCTTGGAAACATTTCCCTACCCTTGTGCAGAATGAAGAAGGAGTCGGGGGTACAGTTGGTATGTGGTCTCCGCTGTAAGGGATCTTAGACATCTAAGCGGAGACACCAGAGAAGGAAAGTGACTTGCTCAAGGTCACACAGCAACCTGTTGCTGAGTAGTTCTTACCACCACCCCACCTAGTTTCTGGAATAAGTTTACTGTAGAAACTTACCTGCCAGGCATTTTCCTCCATTAATTTTTAATTAATTTTCTCACCGCTATGGGGAAGGATCTATAACTCCATTTTTCAAATGAGGGAACCAAGGCCCAGAGGAAGAAAAGCCACTTGTCTGAACTGCCCAGTTGGCTGGTGGCAGAACACCTAGAACCAAATCTCCAGATTCTCAGCCTGGGAGTTCTTGGTCTCTCCTCTTAGAAATCCTTTCCTCTCCCCCAGCCTGGCCTGGCTTTGCCTAGGTTCAAGGTCAGGAGTTTCCCCGGCAGGGTTTTCCCTCCCTAGTCCCAGTGCTGGATACCACTGTCTGATCCTGCCTCCTTTCCTGTGCTGGACCAAGGCCCAGCTGAGCAGCTGGGGACACAAGGCTGAATGGAGGCAGCAGAGTTCATTCAGAAGAAAGCCCCACTCGGCTGCTGAGGGCACCTCATGGTGGTGGTGGGGGGGAGGGCTCTACCACACCCCCTGGCTGCAAGGGTACAAACCCAACAAACCCCTCTCCCTCTGATCAGTATCGGTCACCAACTCCAGGAGGGGTGTATGGAACCCCCAATCCCTGCCATTTTATTCCTAGGATCTGTGCCAGACCATCCGTAGAAAGACTTGATCCAACCTCTCCCCACTTTATAGACAAAGAAGCAGAGGCCCAGCTCACAGTGGGATGCTGAAGCAGATGCAGGACTAGAACCCTCCTCTCCCCACGACCAGCTCAAGTCCTCTCCCCTCCTGTGCTTGGCCTGTTTGCAGAAGTGTGCTGCTCCCTTTGCCTGGGACGAGGGGCCATCCTCAGAAAGCAGGGTGACCCAGATCTCCCTAATGGAGGGCTGGGAGACCTCACGCCCCATGCTTCCCGGACTCAGGTTCCTGTCCCTTGGCTTGTTTCCCCACCATCGGTCTAGAAGCCCGGGACAATTGAAGTGAAAGTCCAAGATGTCCAATCCTTGAAGTCTCTGTGCATTTGGCTCTTGTCTGGCCAAGTTTATCGTGGTCCCAGGAGGTAGAAGCTAGCCAGCAGAGACCCGTTAGATGGGGTGTGTGTGGGGAGAGAGAGAGAGAGAGAGAGAGAGAGAGAGAGAGAGGGAGATGGGCAGTTCACTGCATGGGGGGGGGGTGATCCCAGCAAATTCCCCACGCTGTCCACATTTCAACTCGGCAGGCCCTTCTGAACCTAAGTATTTTCTTGCGTTGCGGAGCCCATGCCCCTCCCCCCAGCTTTAGGGCTGAGCCTGAGAGAGGGAGGAAGGGAGGGAAGAAGAGAAGCCACGTTTCCTTAGGGAGGGAGGGGAAGAGAGAGAGGACAAACTCAGAGACAGAGACAGTAACGAAGCCACAGGGAGAGAGACAGAGAAAGGGAGACACGAGGGACAGAGGAACAGACCTAGAGACACAAAGATGGAGAAAAATATCTCTCTCCTCCTGACCCATCACCCTGCCCTGACCATCTCAGCGTCAGGTCCGTCCCTGGGGAACCCCAGGCCTGACTCCACAGGGCGGCCGCGGCAGCACCCCTCAGTTTCCAGGATTGGCTCAGAACCCGGGTACTACTCTGGCCCCCCAAGGGGCATCGGGTCCCTGGCCTTCCGAACACTTCCCTGTGCGCCCCCCAGCGGAGAACCAGCCGCTGAGCCACCGAGGTCCTAGAGGGCGCAGGCAGGGGAGCCGCCACTTTTCGCCCAATCTGGTCCCGGAACCCCGGGGGTGGGTGGAGGATTGCTAGAAGACGAGGGAGAGGGGCAGGATTGGTGTCTCTCGGGCTCATATCCAGGGATCGGCTGGCCCCGACGCCCCTTCCCCTAGAAAGTCTAGGTCAATGTATCCGCGGACGGAGCCCCCTGGGGGGGTGCGCACTAGCGCAAGCGCAGAGGCTCGAGTCCAGGTTCGGGGTCTGGAGGGGTATCGAGGGATCTAGTCCCCAAATCTCAGAGCTCTAACCACGTGTCTCTCGGGGACCCTGCACCAAACCCCCTCCCCCGCTTCTGCCCAGTGATGTGTAGTCTGGTCCTTCCGGGGGTGCCCAGGCGCGCCGCGAAAGAGGGGTGCGGAGTGGTGGAAGGGGGACACAGACCCTTCGCCTTACCGCATTGTTGAGGAAATCCGACTCGTTCAGATCCCCCAAGTCCAGGAAGCTGGATCCGGGGAACAGCCTGTCGGCCGGGAAGGGCTCCAAGACGGCGTCCATCGCGGCTGGCTCCGGAGACCCCCTTCGCCTGGGCTTCCCTCACTCCAGGGCAGCGGCGCGCCCGGCCCAGAGCTCCTGCCTGAGCGCTGGCTAGCGGGCGGGGGCAGGTCCGGGGCGAAGCCCCGGGGAGGGGCGGGCGGAGGCGGCGCGGCCCCAGGTAGGGGGCGCCGGGGGCGCGGGGGCCTTAGGGCAGCGGCGCTGAGCTGGCTGGGCTCAGGGGCTCCGGGCGCACCGCGAGCATTTAGCCGACTCCTCCTCCGGCTCCTCCCGGGGCACAGCTGGCTTCCATGGGGAGCCTGGGAGTGGGGCTGAGGGCCTGAGGAGCCCCCCGGACAGGGTGGGAGCCGGGGGTGGGGGAGCTAAGCGCTCCCCCGAGACTGGGTGGCTGCCCGGCGCTCTGCTCTCTCTGCGTCTCCTTCTGCACAGCTTCTGTCACTTTCCTCTCTGTGAAACCGGGAGCCCCTGGCTGGTTAGCCCAGCTGGCCGAGGCGCCACGCCCCCACATCAATATTCACGATAAATTTCATATTAATGAGAAGAGGGAGGGGTCTGAGCGATGGTCCCTCCTCTTTTAAAGAGACACCTGCAAGCTAATCTTCCTTGCCAATGTCTGTGTTCTCTGGAAGATCAAGGTAGGAGCTTGAAGCAAAATTATCCTGGAGCCAATAACTGTGTTCCTGGAGCCTCGGCATCTTGTTGAGGCTTTGCCATCCACTCTCCCATAAGATCATGAGGGAGCTGAGTTATTTCCATTCTTCCAGTCTTATGCCAGAGCCTGAACCAAATCCAAAGTTGGGCAATTCTATTTCATAGGCCCCTCAACAGATCTCTCATCGGGGAGATTTTCACATGTCTCCTCCTCCAGGGAGACTTCCCTGGTCTGCAGGCTGGAGCAGTTAGCATCCTAGACACTCGAGGACACGGTGTGCTTACCTCCATTGTGGCGAGTCTATTGTGTTATTGTCATTGTTTGCTCACGTGTCTATGACCCCACCGGACCCTCAGATCCTTCAGGGCAAGGACGGTTTCCAGCTTTCTTCTCTGTAAAAGGGCCCAGTGAACAGCAGAAATGAGGCGAGGACCCCTCTTCTCATTGGTCATCCAGTCCCTCTAATGGCTCGTAAGAGCAAGACATTGAAGAACAGTGCCCTTGGAGCTTGCCAGGTGTGGCTGGCTGCTCACCCCAGGGTCACCGAACACTCCTAGGCACCCTGGAACCAATACCTAAGTGGCCTGCTCCGGAGTTCAGCTTAATCTCTTGAAAGGGCTGATAAACAATCACCAGGCACCTGAACAAATGGAAGGAACGAGAAAGGCGCTCCCTTGGAGGGCCGAGCGCACTGGTTACTGCCCAGAAGTCATTAATAGGATTAAGTGTGTCCTCTTAGTCTGGGGCTTTTAATTAGCTCAGGAACCAAAAGCCTTTAAGAAGCAGAGATGTCATTGCAGTTAAGCCAGAATGTCACCGAAATTGCTCTCTCGGTGCCAAGGTGGGCACACACGGTGAGGCAGAGATAGAAGCTGTTTGCTCGCCTGGGGCAGGTAGGCAGGCGCGTGGCTTTCCCTCCATCTCATGACTCAGTTGACATAGTTCTGGAGAATAGGGTTCTGACCCTCCAGGCTGTCACATGACTATTAGCTCCCAGGCCTCCTGCAGAGTTTGCCTCTGAGAAGCTGAGACTGTAGCCCACACTCTAGGGACTCTTTCTCCCAGCAGTGCGACTCTGAGCGTCTAGGGTGGGCCCCAAAGCAATCAGTCAACTCTCAAAACGGTGGCAGAATTAGGGTGCTGAGACCACGGGCATGTTCCCCACATGCCTCACATCTGGCCACCGGGGGAACATTCGAGCACTGAGAATGTGGCCAATCCTTTTCCAGGAGGAGGGGTGCAGTCTCTGGCTGGGCCAACATGCCAGTCTGTGTCGGGTCAGTTTGAAGTAGCAGGTATCTGGAGTCCCGGTGCTCAAGCTGCAGTCCCTGCAGGTCCCCCGGAGGAACAAAAGCGTTCCTCTGCCTGAGGTTGGCTGGAAATTGTGCGTGTGTTCCTCCCAGCCGGCTCTGTAATTAGAGACAGAGGCACCATTTAAGTGATTGGGGAAGATTATACAGTTTTAGATAAATAGGATTAGAGTGTCCTCTCTTTCCTGATTCTTACCCAGGTGAACACCCCAGGAAACCATTGGAAATAATCCTGGGGAGACATTCTGGTCCGGCACCTCCCGTGGGGTCTGAGAGGCAGGATCTCCCAGGAGAAATCCTGGGGTTGGGGGAGGGGGAATGGGGGGGTGAAGAGAGAAGAGAGGGAGTGGGCAGTGCAGAGCCTGGCACGTAGTAGGAGCACGATCTTGTGTTTCCTGGGTCCCGGGGGTGGCAAAGTCCCGCAAAGACGAGTAAGGCAGGATTTAGACACACAAGTATTACTGAGCATGATAAACAGTCCCTCGACCAGGCAGCGGAGATACAGCAGCGATTAAGAATTTTTCCACGGTCAATGAGGGAAGAATGGGTGGAAGAAATTGAGGAAGGTGATTGCAGATAGCGGGAGGACCATGAAGGAAATAAAGGAGCGTGATACCGCTGAGTGGGGAAGGAAGCCCTCTCTGAAGAGGGGATGTGTGAGCTGAGAACGGAAGCCTGAACTGGATGGCGAAAAGGGGGCACAATGGAAGGAAGAGCAGTCCAGCCAGAGGAACAGTTAGTGGAAGAGAAAGTGGGAGAGGCAGGCACTGATGTGGGAGCGAGAGGACGAATGAAACCCCGGTGCCCTCCACCAACCTGCTCTGTTCTATTCAAGTGCTGAAAAGAGGGTGCTAGTTCAGAGCAGAGGGGCCACCTGAAGCCTTCTGTAGCTGTGTCCTTTCTGCATCTTCTCTTACTGATTTTCAGGGAGAGGAAATTAGACAGCCCACTGGGTCTGAAGTTTGAGGTGTCCCCTAATAGGGAGGGTCTGCTCCCCCCCCCCGCCTGTCCCTGGACCTGACTCCACAGCCCAGCCCCTCCCAGGCCCCTTCTCTACATCGGAAGGGTCCGGTTGGGGAAGGAGGCCAGACTTGGCTCTGCAAACACCCGCGATCCAGGTCAAGAAAAGCACAGCCTGTAAGCCCCTTCTATTATGGGCTTAGGAACATCTGGCGGCTGCTCCCCAGCAGCTGTTTCGGATGGGAAGTGAAATGCATAAAAGACATCCCAACCCAGGCAGTGACGCACAGGAGAGAAAGGACAGAGATAAGCTTCCTGCCTGTCCCAGACCCTGAAGGTCAGGTGGAGAGAGGGGTTCCTTGTCCCGCCGAACTGTGAGCAGGGATGGTGTGTGTGTGTGTGTGTGTGTGTGTGTGTGTGTGTGTGTGTCTGAGGGGGCGGGGCTTGGATGGGGACGGCCATGCTTCCATACCCCTGGAGAGTCGCTGTCCTTCTCTGGGCCTCAGTTTTCACATCTATAAAACGGGAGCTGTGTTAATGACGTAGAGGCTCCTGTCCTCTCCAAGGACCTTCTAAATACGCTTAGACCAGGACAGGTCTTGTTGGAGAGTAAAGGTGGGAGGGGGCGAAGGACCCGCCTCCTTCCGAGGCCTGGTACTCTGAGGTTTCACGCTCCCACCCGGAGCCTACAGAAGGGTGCAAGGTTGGGTATTTACACTCGGCAGGCAGGCCCTGGGTGGTGGGGAGAAGGTCACCCAAAGCAAACCTGCCTTGTTTGCCTGGATTGTAAAGGGAAAAACACCTTGGCATACTCTAACAGGAACTTCTGAGAAATGAAAACACATTCATCCTGGAGATTAGGCTGACTTCCGGGGCACAGATGGAGCCCTTTGTTCTCTTGTGGCTTCCTAAAAGGGGCTGCTCTCCCTGTGTCCCCTGCTGGGGCGAGGCCTGGAGTCCCCTAGGCCTGGAGGCCCCCACCAGGGCTAGGCCTGCCGGGTGGGTTACGGTGGGCTTCAGTCTTCCCCAGCCCCTCGGCCTGTGGTTCCTTCCCTGCTCCGCCCTGAACCATAAAAATACCTGAAATCTATTGAGTACTTGCATTGTGCCAGGCACTAAATATTTTACTTATGTTATCGCATTTGATTCTTGGAAGAAGCTTGTGAAATGAGTATCACATTCACTGATGCCGGGAGGTACGTTTTAGCATCGGGGAAATCAGAATGTGTCATGGTCGATGGTATGTGATAAGTAGTTTTATCCTTCTTCTTCTTTTTTTTTTTTTTATCCTTCCTAACGTACATAAGATACGTTATCCTATTGTGCGTGTATGTGCGTGTGTGATGCACTGCATCCTATAACCGGTATCGATTCTTAGATTTGATGAAATGTGATTTATTATCATCCCCAATCCTCAGATGAGAAAGCCAAGGCTCAGAGAGTTCATGACTTACCACCCCTTTATTTTGCAGGAAACCAAAGCCTAGGGCACAGGAGGCTTGCCTTAGGTCACCAGCTGCAAAGGGGCAGAGATAGGGCTGAGATCTGGGCCTCCAGCTTCTTACCCAGGGCCCTTTCCACTCACCCCAGATGAACTGGGTTTGCTCACTAGGGAGAGGCAGGAGCTGAGGGGAGGGCCTTCCAGGGCCTTCCTCAGCAGCTAGTGAATCACCAGCCACCCTGCCTTGGAAAAGGACCTTGAAGATACATTTTTTCCCCCTCCAAATTCTCTGAAGACTGAAGTTCCTTAAGGACTAAGAAAACACTTGCCTCTCTTCCAGAGACTTTTCCTGGTAATTATTTTAGCTTCGTTTTCCCTGAATTTCTCTTCTTCTGTCCCTTCTTTGGACTGGAGGCAGGCCCGCCCCTTGGCCCTCTGTCTGCGGGCCGCCTAGGGAACCGCTCCACCCGCTTCCTGCTTTGCTCAGTCCTGCTCTGAACTCACCCTTCTTTCCTCCACCTCGAGTCACCTGTACTGACTCTGCTTCTAGATGCTTCTATAACTCAGGCCACTGGCTCCAACCCCAGAGTATGTACGCTCAGGTATCCAACCTCTAGCCCCTTTGCTTGCTTGCTTTTTTTTCTTCCCCCAAATACGTTTATTTTATTTTTTCAGTGTTACCAGATTCATTGTTCATGCACCACACCCAGTGCTCCATGCAATACGTGCCCTCCCCAATACCCACCACCAGGCTCGCCCAACCCCCACCCCCCCAAAACCCTCAGTTTGTTGCTCAGAGTCCACAGTCTCTCATGGTTCATCTCCCCCTCTGATTTCCCCCCCGTTCCCCTTTTCCTTCCTTCTCACAACGCCCTCCACGAAGTCAGGGGAGAAAAATCAACAAAGCCAGGCCTTCCTCTTGCCTCTGTGAGCCCTCAAGGGTTGTCGGGGACACTCCCCTGCAAATCCTGCCCCACCTAGGCCCCACAGAGCTGGAAATACGGGACTGAGAGGGAGGGCAGGGGTACATACGGAAGGTTCAGAGGCTGGACCCTGCCCACTACTGCCGCACTTGCCAAGTCTACCCCCTGCCGGCCCCTATGCCTCAGTTTCCCCAACTTCCAAGGCTGGCGAGGCTGAAGTGGTCCATCAGCAGGAAAGCACAGAGGCAGTGTCGGGCATTTAAATCTGAAGCTTTGCTAAAATCCACTCAGGCAGTGTTCAGGTTCCTGGGGACTGATGACGTTCAGGGTTAAGCCAAGCCTTCAGTCTCTTTTTGGTAAAATGAGGGTCTGGGACAGGATGATCGTTAAGATTCCATCCTACCAGCCCTGAGCCGCTATGATTCAGTCTCCCTCTGTCCAGAAAGCACATGTGGGCCTTGTGTGTGAGGAGCTCCTGTGTCTCTGGGCATCCATCGGCCAGGAGCTGAAAGTGCAGCGGGCGGCCGTGGGACTGTGCCTGCTCACACCGCTCGGGTGGCTGATCCTGTGTCCAGAGGTGCCGACTGACCTGGGGGGGGCAGTCACGCCCACGTGCAAGCCTGGGGGGGAGAGCACCGGCTCACACCTAGGAGTGGGCTCACCCCTCTGTGCACATCCACGCTAGCGCGTGCGGCTGCAAATCTGGTTTCCATCTTCTTCCAAGAGGCAGCAGGGCTGGGGGAGACGGAGTGGAAGATTAATTGTGCTCTTGCACGTGGCCGAGCTCCATGAATGTGGTGGCAGGAGGGAGCAGCCTAAAGCTATGTGGGGAATGAGGGGCAAGCCACAGGAGCGGGCTTCCCTGGGGTTTATAGGCCTGCTTGTGGGGAGACAGAGCCCTGAGACCGGGAAGGGTGGGTGGTGGGGAGGGAGGAAGACAACTTCTGAGACCAAGGATCTGGGAACAGCAGGAAAGAATCTAGCGAGGTTTAGGCCAGTTCCCGCACCAGCCTTGCCCAGAGCCTGGTACATAGTAAGTGTTTAATTAGGGTGTGCGAAGGATTGAAGAGCTGATGACTGTGTGCACTGAAGATCTCACAGATACTCCTTACCTGGGAGGAGACAGAGGACCGAGGAGGAGGAGGAAGGAAGGAAGGAAGGACATATTAAGCACATACTAAGTACCTACGATGCGCCGGCTGCTCTAAGGGTCACCGTCACCATTTTATTTTATTTCAAACACACAAAGCCCTACAAGATAGCCTCAGCTTTACTGCACACACACTCCTCCTCCCCAACCTGCCCCCATGCAAGGTCCAGGGGAGACAGCTTCATTGCCTTTAGGGCACAGAAAAGCTGGTTGCTTCATAGCGGTGGGTCTGTTTGAATCTCATGGCCACTTCGGATTTTGTGTCTCATTGAATTTCCTTTATCTGGGCTGTCAGGAAGCCCAGAGGAGAATATGCTGGGGCACACCTCTTGCAAAAGAATCTCGTGGCGGGGGCGGTGGGGGTGGTGGTGCATTTCACAAACTGTGGCTCTGGCTTCATCTTAGGTCTTTATCCCCCCTTTCTCTGTATCCCTTTTCCTCTATTAAAATCTGTCTAATTCTCTTGTCTGCAGGGTTTCTCAAATACCTTTAATATACCCTGAAGTGAGATAAGGTATAAATACAAAAATATTTTTACTTTTATAGACGGAGAAGGTGAGGCTCAGAGAGGTTAGGTGATTTGTTCAAGGTCACACAGCTATTAAGCAAGAGAGTGGAAATCTGATCTTGGGTCTGTTTGACTTAATCTTTCCTCTGTACCAGACTCTAGGACTGGACAAGTTGCACAATGATTGGGGGCTTTCTGAGGGCATTAGGAGGACCCTGGGGGCTTTGCAGACTCAAAACTTAAACTCTCGGTGGCCTTCATCCAGGCTGTTTGCTTGAAGAGCAGGTCCAGGTCCGGGCTCCCATCCCCTGTCGTGGAGAGAGAGAGAGGATTTTGGGGGCCATGGGCACCCCCCATCCGCAGGGACCAGCCCCAGCCCCTATGGCTGAGCAGAACAAACAGAAAACCAGCAGAGCTGGCCTTGGCAATCACCAGTGAGAGCAAATATATATTCCAGATGCTCTGAGGAACATTTCTGGAGTCTCCAGAATTGAAGGGCGGACTAATTCCCTGGAGAAAATGAATGGATGTGGACCCAGGGGAGCCACGTTTTTTTTTTTCTCAGTTCTGTGGCAAGCAAGCACCAAGGATCCAAGGATTGGGGTGAGGGGCTCCAGTGGTGTGTATTCGGGGCCCTGATCCCTAGGCCTGTGCACTTGGAGTCTGTGTCCCCTGGGGAAGTCCCTGCATGAAGACTTAGGGATTCCCAGGGTAGGCCTTCGGTTCTCCATTAGGGAATTCCGTCCTTACACGGGCCGGCACCACACATGTGCCCCACAAAGCTGGGGACCTCTGGGGAAGGCGCAGGGAGCGAGTCTAATAGAGAGAGAGTGGAAGGGATGTTGTTCTGAGGGCTGAAGTGGAGAACGACGGTCTCTGGCAACCCAGGGGACACTGGCAGAGACGCACAGTGACTTGGTCCCGGATCGTAGTCTGTGCTTATGTTTAAGTACCACTTGGGACGACAGCCGCCACACACTGGGACCCAAGGCCTCAGGAACGTAGGGCAGGGCCTGGGGAGGGAAAGTGAGGCAGGCTCCTCTCTGCCTTGCAACTTGGGGAAGAGCCTAGAACACCCAATATCTAGGTAGATGGCTTTTGAGGGTGGTATTTGTTGTTGTTGTTTGTCTTTTTGAATTTGTTGAGTAAATATCATGTGACTCAAAACATAAAAAAAGGAATACAATGATACATCCCTGTATCGTCCGTCCTTCCTCATCGCTACGGTCCCACCCTTTAACCAACATATAATCAATGTGATTACTTCCTTGGGTATCTTTCTATGGGGTGTGTATGTTTGTGTGTGTATCCATATGTATCCATATACTTTTTCCTCTCTCTCTCTTTTTTTTTAGAGAGAGAGAGTGGGGGGGAGGGGCAGAGGGAGGCAGAGAATCCTAGGCAGGCTCCTTGCTCAGCGTGGAGCCCAACACAGGGCTGGATCTCATGACCCTGACATCATGACCTGAGCTGAAATCAAGAGTCGGACACTTTTGGGCGCCTGGGTGGCTCCGTGGATTAAAGCCTCTGCCTTCAGCTCAGGTCATGATCTCAGGGTCCTGGGATCGAGCCCCACATCGGGCTCTCTGCTCAGTGGGGAGCCTGCTTCCCCCTCTTTCTCTGCCTGCCTCTCTGCCTACTTGTGAGCCCTCTCTCTCTGTCAAATAAATAAATAAAATTTTAAAAAAGTTAAAAAAAAAAGAGTTGGACACTTTACTAATGGAACCACCATCTCTTTCTCTTTTTTATTTATTTTTTATTTGTTTTTTTAAAGATTTTATTTATTTGACAGAGAGAAACACAGCCAGAGAGGGAACACAAGCAGAGGGAATGGTAGCGGGAGAAGCAGGCTTCCTGCTGAGCAGGGAGCCCGATGCGGGGCTCGATCCCAGGACCCTAGGATCATGACCTGAACTGAAGGCAGACGCTTAACGACTGAGCCACACAGGCACCCCTTTTTCTCTTTTTTAACTGAAAAGAGGATTCTTATATATGTCATTCTATATCTTTTTTCCCTTTATTTTATCTGTTTTGGAGATCTGCCTATATTAGTACATAGAGAACTTCCTCATTCTTTTTTTTTAAGTAGCTGCATAGCTACCCATTGTATGACTGTACCATAATTTATTTACCTGTCCCCAAATGATGGACATTTGGATTGTTTCCAAGTTTTTACTATCACAAACAACGCTGTAATGATAGCCTTGTTCAAGCACTGTATATCTGTAGGGTAAATTCTCAGGCAAGGGATTACTGGGTCAAAGAGAATGTGCATTTGTAATGTCGATAGATAGTGTCAACTAGTTCATATCAATTTACGCCCCCAAGCAGCAATGTATACACAGCACGGCTTTCTCCACAGCCTTTCAAATAGAGGATATCAGTAAATGTTGGAATTGTTTCCTGCTTGCATTTCTTTTTTCTTTTTTAAAGATTTTATTTATTTGACAGAGAGGAGAGAGGAGAGAAATCACAAGTAGGCAGAGAAAGTGGGGGAAGCAGGTTCTCTGCTGAACAGAGAGTCTGATGCGGGGCCTCGATCCCAGGACCCTGAGATCGCGATTTGAGCCGAAGGCAGAGGCTTTAACCCACTGAAACACGCAGGCGCCCTGCATTTCTCTTCTATTAGTAAGGCTGAGAGTCATTTTAGATGCCCAGGAACACTTTATGTTTCCTTTTCTGTAGACTCTGTTCATATTCTTTGACCTTTTAAAAATTGGTGGTCGGTCTTGTCTTATTGATTTTTAGAAGCTCTTTATATGTTAGGGAGATTGTGCTATGATTGATAGGGCAGTGAGGCCAGAGTTGGCGTCCCTTCTGGGAAAGGCTGCAGAGGTAGATTCTTCCTTACACTTCCACCCTCCCATCCAAACTCAGTCATTTATTTAATGAGCATTTGCTGAGTGCCTCTTGAGTGCTAGGCTCAGTGCTTAGGCATCAGAGACCAGTGGTGAAGAGACAAAGCCCTTAGGTTGCTCAAAGGCTGGTGCAGTCTTGGATCTCTAATCAGACAGGTTGTAGGTCAGTGCGAGATGAGCTGTAGTTCAGGGATTCAGAATGAGTGCTTCAGGGCATGGGAGAGGAGGCAGTAGCCTCTGCCCCTCTGTAGACTCTGACATTTGTCTCCACCTGGGGCTGGCTCAGAGCTGCTAAGACTTTGCCTGCCTCCCTTCTCCTTGTGGGTTCAGCCCTCACACTGTGATTGCCGCAACGCTTGGCTCCAGGAAGATGGCTGTCTCCGTGCATATGTGCAGAATGCTTACCGCAGGCGAACCTCCCATCTTGTCCACTCTGACTTCAGGCGACTTCCTTCCCTGCCCCTTGCTGGTCCTCACCGTCTGATTCTATCCTGTCTTGCATCGCTTACCACCTGTTGCGGGTCTGCATTCCTCCACTGCTCAGAGGACTGTAATCTCCTTGATGGCAAAATGGTAGGCAGACTTCCCTCTGGGTCCTCTCTCCTGGGTGCCTAGCATCTGGTGACACTCGGCAAAGGCTTGTTGGATGATGGATTGTCAGATGGCATGTTGGCCATTAAGGGAAGCTGGAAATCCCGGCTTGCCTGCACTGGGGCGTGCATAGGGCGGTAGGTGAGACGGGCACACGTTGGGCACAGGAATGGGTGATGTGCCGGGCTGAAACCCCAGCATCAGGGCCCAGCCAGGAAAGGGTTAAGCTTGCTGGAGTTTTGTATATGAAATGGCACCAGAAAAAAAAAAAAAGTTCAGACTAGCAATTGAGCCCTGTCTCATCCTGGTTCAAATGACATTGTCTGAGCTTTCCCAGCCTCGCCTCCTGCACTAATTACAGACCTTCCTGGGGAGGAAGACTGGGGCCAGGAGGGCTTCATTACAGGCTCCTTTGCTGGAGGGAGCAAACCCCAATGACTGACCCCAATGACCAAATAAACTCGCCTGAAGAGAGGCCCGGGGGTTCCTCTGATGCGCTTCCCTGCTGCTGTCTGGCTGGGAAAGGGTTAAGAAGTAGGCATGGACTGGAGGAATGGGCCAAATTGTAATGCTGGGGGTGGGGGAGGGCAGGGGCTACCCATCCCCGCTCAACTCCACTAGCCTAGGTTTGGGCCCCCCTCTCACCTCGTGCCCCCCAAGATGGCTGCTGCCGGGGCGGTGTCAGGGCCTCCCCGCCGTGGTCGCCGGCCTGCTGCCTCTCCCTGTGGCCTGTGGAGACCTCGCCTTCTTTAATCTTCCATTTATCTTGAGGCCTCACCCCTCTGAGATTGGCTTTGATGTGGGGCCTGCTCCCAGGGGGTTGGAAATCAAGGGTTTCTGAGGCCTGGTCTGGACGCTGCCCACTGCCCCTAGCCCAGGCGGGGCCCAGAGGTCTCCTGGCCTTCCGGGCCAGACCCTGAGGATGACCCCCGCAGAGAAGAGGGCCAGAGCTTTGGTCCCTGCTCTTCAGGTCCATGGAGGGGCTGCTACCTGAGCTCCAAAGTAGAGGACAGGGCTCAGAAGCAAGAGCTTCATTACCACACTGTGTGACTTATTTTTACACCTGTCTCCCGCCACGGCTCCCCCATCGGCTCCCCAATGATAACAGCAAGAGCAAACAAACAAACACAGCGTTCTTGTGTGTCAGCGAAAGTGCTCAGCATCCATTATAGCTAGGTGCTAGGTGCTGTAGGTATTATTTTAAAGGGGAGGAAACAGGATTATTGATACATTCTTGTTCATCAAAATTTACCAGGTTCCTGCTATGCGCCGGGTGGTGCTCTAGGCACTCAGGGTGTAGCAGTAAACACCGTGGGGCCGTTCTCACCCTTCTGTACCAGGAGATCGTAAACACACGGTCAAATAGACATACTATCATCTCCTACAATAGGAAGACAGTACCTTGAAGAAAAGTTTAAGGCCATCATTTCGGACTCTGCTGTCTTCCCGCGTGAAGACGCATGGACCCGAGCCGCTGGAGGGATTTTGCTCCGTGACTATCTGCGGGAAACCGTGTCGGGGAGAGGGAAGAGAAGCTGTGAGGGCCGGAGGTTCCTCTTCTGCTGCGGCCACAGCCAGGAGGCCAGCGGGATGAGAGGTGGGCAGGGCGGGGTGAGGGAGCCGGAGCTCGGTCACTCGGGGTACTGCCAAAGTGCAAGGAGTGTGATGGGAAGGTTTGAGCACGAGACAGGCTTGATCTCATTTATGTTTTGAATCAGAGCCTCAAGCTCTAAGTCGCAGAGGCTCACTCAGACTCGGCCGGCCACACCGAGATTCAGACCTCGGGGACAGACGAGGCTGGCGTCTCCCACGAGGGGCAGGGGCTGGGGCCAATCCGCCCCAGCATCCCCTGCGCCCCACAGAAGGCCTGGCACAGACTAAATGC
The DNA here is from genome assembly GCA_028646535.1 of Procyon lotor. Lineage (NCBI taxonomy): Eukaryota > Metazoa > Chordata > Mammalia > Carnivora > Procyonidae > Procyon > Procyon lotor. The sequence continues at coordinate 11,291,311 of CM053613.1, forward strand.
TCGCAAATGCCTGGGGAATGAGGGGTCCGTTCCGGAACTTCCACTGACCAGGTGGTGGTGGTTGGGGGTGGGGGAGGCAAGTCGGCTAACTCTCTCCGCGTCTCAGTTTGTCCATCTGGAAATGGGGGAGAAAACAGTATATCTGTCTGTCTTGCCCAGAGGACCTCACCCGGTGGGGATCCAGTGAGACCTGGTGTGCAAAAGGGCGAAGTGTGGTGTGAAGGGTCCGAAAATGCTCCGTGGTCTGATTTCATCTGTCCTTGCTCCCAGATGGCTCTTGACCCGATCGCTGAGGGGTGCAAATGTGTCCTTGTGACTGTGCATCCATGTCACCCGTCTTAGGTATGTGTGCGCCTATGTAGACGTCTGTTTACCTGTGCTAACAGGTCTGGCTGTCTGTGGGAGCCTGGGCTCCAGATCTGGGGCAGGGGGAGTGGAAGAGACTCAGAGGACCTCCCTCTGCCTCCATCCATATCATGGTCCCTGGAATTTCCATTGCTCCTACATCCTCTGTCCCAGCTCCTAGTGAAAAGTGAGGGGATTGTCTGTACACCTGTCATTTTTCCCACTTGTCTGTGGGCTCCTGGGGGCCAGGGCTACCCCCGGGGCAACATGGTAACTGCTGGATGGTTGGTATTTAGTCATCCATGGGTGGATGAGCAGATGGATGGTCCCTGGTCTCTGGAATCAGAAGGTCCTGGAGTTCGAGGGCTTCAGGACTCTAACCAAGTCACTCTTCCTATCTGGGCCTCAGTTTCCTTCTCTAGAAATGGATTTTTGTCTTCATTCATTCATTCGCAGTCCTCCTTTGTGGACGTTAGGGTACCGTCGTACGTTCTGGGCAGACATTATTTAGAATCAGTGCTGCCCTCAAGAAGCTGAAAGATGGGGGCGCCTGGGTGGCTCAGTGGGTTAAAGCCTCTGCCTTCGGCTCAGGTCACGATCCCAGGGTCCTGGGATGGAGCCCCGCATTGCATCGGGCTCTCTGCTCAGCAGGGAGCCTGCTTCCCCCTGCCTCTCTGCCTACTTGTGATCTCTCTCCTCGCTGTCGAATAAATAAATAAAATCTTTAAAAAAGAAGAAGAAGAAGAAGCTGAAAGATGTCATGGGCCCGGGGCGCAAGGATTGCAATGTAAAGTGAGAAACACAGGAAGATTTCCCAGTTCACGGGGTCCTTGACGTGGGTCTTGGAGGAGTAGCAGGTGTTTGCTCGTGTGGCCTTTCTGGGCCAAGGGGACAGCCTGCCAGAGATCCTACCCTGGGGAGAGTGCTGACACTGGGGTACCGGCCCAAACTTATCAAGGCCGGCAGGGCGTGGTGATCTACTGGGCTGGGAAGGGCAGCCAAGGGCCAGATCATTCAAGGCCTAGGCCCCTCCAAGGAATTCTAAGCATTATCCTGAAGGCAAATGGAGCCACTGGCAGATTTCAGGGGGGAGAAAAATAGCATGATCGGGATGCATTTTCAATAAACCGCTCTGCTGTGGTGTGAGCATCAGATCAGAGGGGCGTAAGACCAGAACCAGCCGGTGGAGTTAGGAGGCTACTGCGGTTTTCTCCAGGCCGGCGAAGATAAGGGCCTGAACAGAAGTTAACAATAGCCCACAGTTCCCCAGTGTTGACTAGCTGCCAGCCCCGCTCTACGTTAAACATTTGCAAATATTATCGCATTTCATCCTCAGAGTTCCCTGTGAGTAGGTGCTATTATGATTCCCTCTCCCCTGCGGGAGCTGTGGTTAAAGGGGCCCCATTGCCCCAGGGGGAACATTTCTGCAGTCCTTTCCAGGATCCTGCCCCCCCATCCCGCCCTGACCCCCAGAGGGCACTGCTAGTGCATGCACACGGAGGCGTAGGTCAGCCTGAGACCCTGGCCCCCACCTGCCTCTCTCCTTGGGCCCTGAAGACTGCCCTGCCAGGGCGGGCAAGCGTCCCCTGAAGGAGCCTGGCCTTCGGGCCAAAGCCAAGCAAACGGGATCTGCTTCCTATTAAGAGGTTTCCGACTGGCCGCCTGGCCGTGTGGCTTCCCTTTGTGCTTCCTCTCCTGGGCCAGTTTGAAACGCCAGCCTCCTCCACTTACCTCCATGGACTTTTCCAGGCCTAGGAGCCAGCTGGGCCAACTGACGTCAGGCCCCGGGTGGCCTGTGAGCAGTGTGCTGAATCACCCCTGCCTGGGGTAGACGCCCCAGCCTCTACCTGCGCGTTGCTTTGTCCTTCACAGGTCAGGGCGTTGGTTTTCCTTTTAGATAAATAAAGCCGAACCTGACTGTCCCTCCGCTCGGAGCCATCCGCGTCACCATGGTAACCGCTCCATCCCCGGAACACTTGAGAATGTAGTTATTAGCAGCGACACTGCCTCTTCCTTCTGGCCTCCGAGCAGCCCTGGGCCGCACAGTTCTCGGATCGGATCCTCGGTGCTGGGCGAGTGGCCCAGGGCTATGCCTGGCTCGCCCAAAAAGCAGGGAGTTGAAAGTAGGGACTTGCGGTCCCCACTCCTGCTGACTTGCTTGCTGCTTGCACGTCCTTCTGGAAGGCCCTGAGAAAACCTCTTTCATGCTGGGGCAGGCTGTAGGGGTACCCCAATAAGCCCGCAATTCGCAGCCATGCGTCCGTGGCTCCATCCATGATTTCTGTTGGGAGGATAGGATTGTGTGGCGAGTATAGCTTGCAGTGAGGATAAGCCTAGAACTAAAACGAACGTAAGAATGATAGTAATAATCATGGCACGTACTGAAGGCCCACCACCGCCAGCCAGGCAACCTATAAGATGCTTTCTATACCTTGTCTCTGGTCGCTTGCTGTCATTACTTTTGTACAGTTTTAGTTCATTCAATAATATCTAGCTTTACCGAGTGCGGAGACACTCTGCTAAGCGCTGAGGTTTGTTTTCACGTGGGGAGCACGAGTCTTCCCATTCTACAAATGGGTAAACCGAGTCTTAGGGAGGTTTATGCAATTTGCCCGAGGTTGCTCCGCTATGGGAGGGCAGACCGGCTGTTTGGGTTCAGGTGTGCCTGACGCATGTCCTTGTTATTTTGTTACAGCTTAATGTTCAGTCGAGGCTCAAGCCACATACTGAGCCGATGGAGGCTCCAGGTTTGCCCGGCTTAAGAGACGTCCTCCGGACGCCTTGACTGATAGTCCGCCACCAAAACGGTTCCTGATCACTCTCATCGGTCACCTGGGGAGCCCGGAAGAAATGCAGATTCTAGGCCCCCCAACAAGAATTGCATCAGGTATTGGGGTGTGGGGCCGACCATTCTGTATTGGAGGCAACACTGCCGGCTGAATTCTAACATCTGAGAATTCACACTGGACTGGGTTCCTGGAGGGCAGGGACCATGTCTTCCCTGAGACGTCCCCAGGGACTGGCGTAGGGCATGACCCGGAGTAGGGACACAAAAGGCACCGGTAGAACTTGAGTGAAGAATGGACTGGGGGGGCGCCTGGGTGGCTCAGTTGGTTAAGCGTCTGCCTTCAGCTCAGGTCATGATCCAGGGATCCTGGGAATCCAGCCTCAATCGGGCTCCCTGCTCAGCGGGGGAGTCTGCTTCTTCCTCTCCCTCTCGTATCTGCTCATGCCCTCTCTCTCTCTCTCTCAAATAAATAAATAAAATCTTAAAAAAAAAAAAAGAATGAATTGGGCCCCATCAAGTCCCTTTGCCCCTGCAGGACGGGGTCCACCCCTGGCTCTGGAGAGTCCGCAGTCTCCTCCCACTCACTCCTTACCCCGCCCCCAGCCCCCACGTCCCCCACCCCATCTTCCTCCCGCCCAGGGCAGAACTGCCCACCAGCCTCTGCCCCACCCTGCGCCCCCCTGCCTTGACTTCCTTGGCGAGCGGAACAGAGGTGTATACCTATTGTCAAAAAGCTTTATTATTATTTTTTGTTTCAGAAACAAACTTAGACTCGTAAGTCAGCTTTCAAGCCACTGTCCTGACACCTCAGCAAAATGTCTTTGGCGGTGGTCCTCTATACCCCAGGGTATAGAGGAAAGGTCAGGATCTCTTCCTCTGACAAGCTTTAATCATACAAGAGCCTTATTTGTCAGAGCAAAACTCCCAAATATCAAGTAAGAGGGCATTGGGTCTATGAGCACTGCTACCTGCGTCTCATGGAATGTGAAGCAGCCATGAAAAATGGAAGAATATTTCATGATGTGGTCAAATATTCAAATATTCAAAAACAAGAGAAGAAAATGGGATATACAGCTAGGTGTCCTGAAAAGACGGTTGTAAAATGTGGCAGAGAAGCCCGTTAGCCTCCCCAAAATCCATTCTTCCCTTTCTCTATAGTAACAAAAGCTCTACTCAGATCAATCCTACTACCTGGAAGGAGTGGGGAGGTGTGGGACTTAGTTCTGGTGCTAGGTGCTAGGTGCTACTAGGTGCTAGGCTAGGTGCTACGAGCAGGCATGATGCATGTGAATTCCAGGAAGCGTCCTTTGAGGAGAGGGGGCTCTCTCTTCTTTGCTGCTTCTTCCTCCATCGGCGGTCTTGGGTCACTAGTGAGATGCATGCGCTGATGATCGAGAGCCCCAGGTAGAAGAGTCCTGGGTCCCTGACGGTCATGGGGCTGCTCTACCAGCCTGGGCTGCTTACTTCTGGACGTCAGTTCCTAGAGAAAGAAATGAACATGTTTAAGCTACTGTTCCTTTGGGTTTTCTGTCATGTGTAGCTGTAACAATCCTAATCGATGTCCGATGTATTGTTAAGTAAACAAGAGAATGTAAGTTACAAATAATTTGAATCATAGGGTTCCAATTTCACTGTAAAATGTATGTTTCCCTATATTTACCTGTGTACCTGAAAATGTGGACAGGAGGGTTAAATACGAAAATGTTAGCGAGGGTTAGTTCAGTGTGGGGAGGCTGTAAGGATTTTGTGTGTTCCTTTGTTTGCTTGTCTGTGTTTTCTAACTTTTCCACAACAAAAGTGTATTACTTTTCAGATAAGAAAAAACAAATGCTGTAATCGGTATGATCCTAATGGGCTCTATATGGATCCCAATTATAAGAAATATACCTTATTCATTATTACATGGGAAAAAAACTGAAATGAAAACAAGTGCTCTAAAAATTAAGATCCAAGGGCATGGGAAATGTGCAAAATATATCATGAAGGGGAAAAAGGGTTATTAAACAGTATAATGCCATTTTTTGAGTAAAAAGAATAAAATGAACCTAAAATAAATACAATATTATATGGCAATTATATTTCAATTAAAAACAAAAAGAATAGGGCACCTGGGTGGCTCAGTTGGTTAAGTATCTGCCATCGGCTCAAGGTCATGATTCCAGGGTCCTGGGATCAAGTCCTGCATTGGGATCGCTGCTCAGCAGAGTCTACTTCTCCCCCTTCCTCTACCCTTACCCCCATGTTTGTGCTCTCTCTCTCTCAAATAGATACATAAAATCTTGAAGAAAAAAAAAAAAGAATAAAAGGACATGAATACATGCTAGGAAAGGGACCAGATACAAGGACCAGGATATAAGCCAAATGGATAAATGGTCTGATTGCAGAGAAGAGATCCTGGTGATTCTTATTTTTCTCTTTCTACCTTTTGGTATCTCCTGAATTTCTCCCCATAAACCTGCATGAATCTTATCAACTTAACAGTATTTTGATTTACAGGTGCCTAGCAAGCTCAGTTAATAGAGCGTGCAACTCTCGATCTTGGGGTTGTGAGTTTGAGCCCCACGCTGGGTGTAGAGATTACTGAGAAATAAAATCGTAGAAAAGTGGTTTTATTGAGAGCAATTTTAACAATACAGAAAAAGATATGACAGAGAACAGTAGAACACACACATCCATCCCCACTGCCCAGAATGAAAATGATTACTCTTTTGTTATATTTAATTTCTGTCTTTGTTTTTAAGAAACAAGGAGTAACAGGAAAGCCCTCCTCAGGGACGTCTATTGGGGTCAGGAAAGAACATTTAAATGCAAGAGCGCTTGCAGAAGCAGCGCTCAGGGACTCTGACTTCCACCTTTAGCCGAGGGTTTGGCTCTAAGTGCCTATTTCCAGGACGGAGGCGGCCTGGGTGCGCGGGTGCCAGATTTGCCTGGCACGGCTTCTGGAACATACAGCAGCAGGCAGGGCTGGGAGAGGAGGGTCCCGGAGAAGTGCTTCCCTCCTGAGGTCACTCGGTGCCCAACGGGTGTTTACGAAGAGGGTGGGGCCCCCTGGGTGCAGGGCTCTGAGGCCTTTGCTCTCCCGGGAGCTGGCCCGTGGCAGGCCACAAGCAAAGGGTGGCAAAGCCACTGTCTCCTGCGAAGCTCAGAAGCCGGGCCGCAGCCGGCAGAATGCTAGGAAATGAGGGGCCTGAAGCGAGGTGGGAAAGTGGTCAGTGGAGGTTACGGGGATGCAGAGGGAAGAGGCAGAAGGGGGAAGTGGCAGGAGCATTCTTGCTAACTGCACTTAATGACCTCGGGTAGTTATTGCCTCCGTTTTACAGAAGAGGAAAGAGGCTCAGAAGGATTGGGCCCCCTGCCCCGGGCCTCATGGCTCCCAGACTGAGGTCCAGGCTGAAATTCATATGAGCCCAAGGTTGGTGCTCCTCACGCCATGCCGGGCTGGGTCCCATGGGGCAATTACGAGGGAGCCATTCTGCTTTGCTCGGAGTCTGGGGCAAGGCCCCACGTGGGGTCATGTAGAGGCTGATTTTCAGGAGGCAGTGGGACCTGGGGACGAAGTTCCGAGACAGCCTGTGCTTACTTGGCGTGAGTCCCCTGCTCCGGCTTGGAGGCTCAGAGGGGCCGATAAAGTCGGAACTGATTTTGGAGAAGAGTTTACTGGTGTCCTTTCTTCTTGACTTTGTGGAGACCCACGGCCACCAGGCCCGTGGCCAGCTTCCCAGGAAAATATTAGAGTGTCCCCCCGGGAACAGAGATGGGGATGACTGGGGACCCACCCAGCCCTTCCCTCCTTACTTACCAAATGCAGAGTCCTCCCTGATTCTCTTCTGCACCAAGGTGGAGGTTAGGCTGGTGTGTCCACATGCACGCGCGTGCGCGCGCACACACACGCCCACACACGTGCACGCCTTCCTACAAGCATCAGCAGAGGCAGCCTCCCAGTGGACCATACTTTTCGGCCTTTGCCCTTCCTCCGACATCTGGCACATACCCCAAAGGCGGGACAGGCCCGGAGGCCCACGCCGGGTCACAGGTGGGCTCTGCAAGCCACCCGTTTCTATGGATCGCCTACTACCTTGACTCAAATGCCAGGGCCATGGTCCTCCCGATGCCAGAGCCAGGGGCAGTGAGACACATGAAATCATCCCGGGGAGGCCGGAGGCTTCTATCACATCAAATTGGTTAGAATTGTGGCTCTGCCACATTCTGGCTGTGTGACCTTGGGCGGCTTTCTTAACCTTTCTGAGGCTTCATGCCTTCATCGAATGGGGATGTTTTGGCTGATGGTGATAAAAGACACCCACCTCCTCTCCTAATGGCTGGAGCGGGAAGCCCAAGAGCCTGCGGTGGCGTGTGGGTGGTGTGCACAGAGCCTGGCCGGTGGCAAACGCCCATTGGCAGTGGCAGCATCTGATGGTTGTGTGGCCCTCTGCCTCCCTCCCACCGCCCCCACAGCCCTGTTCAGGGATCCAGTCTTCACTCTGGAGTGGCGGGGGAGGCCCCAGACTTCCTCCACCACCTCCGTAGGCATGGCATGGTCCCTTGCTCGGGACTGGGCCAGCTCGCACATCTGAGGAGCCTCCGGAGGGAGGACTGTGGTCGAGTCTTAGGTGCTAGAGTTATGGGTCCCAGTCCTTCGGGCGGGGAGACCAGCACGACCCCAAATCCTGCCGTTTCCCTGTTTGACGGCCCCATACTGGCCGTGACCGTGTCTCTTCTGCCCCTGCTCTCCCAAGATCCTCACAGGTCACTGATTCTTTCTTCTAGGGCCGCCCAGGCTGTTCTTCATGACCACGATGGACGCGGCTCCGGGTTACTGACCCCAGTGGCCCCACGACGCAGACGAGGACACTGAGATCCAAAAGGGTCAGGCGACTGGGTCATCATGGAGGCAGTGGCCCAGCTGGGACCGTATCAGGGTTGGGAAGACGTGAGTGGCCGAGTGGAGCCTCCTGGGCGGGAAGGCATTCTGCCCAACCAGACCGGGTCAGGTGATAGAGCTCCTGGTTTGGGATCCACGGGGTCCTGCCGGGGGCTGCTCAGTTCTGCTCACTGGAGGCCTGGTTTGCAGGAAAGGCTTCGAGTCCCCCTCCCGCTCAGGAGTTGCCTGTGTGCAGTGGTCTGAATGTCTCTGTCCCCCTCAGATTCTTATGTTGAAATCCCAAAGCCCAATGTGATGGGGTTAGAAGTTGGGCCTTTGGGAGACGCTCAGGTCATGAGGATGGAACCCTTTGAATGGGACTAGTGCCCCTAGAAAAGAGACCCCATGGAGCCCTTTGGCCCTTCCACCACATGTGGACATGACGAGGAGTTGGCGGGGTGTGACTCGAAAGAGGGCTTTCTCCCAAAGCCGACCCATATTGCCACCCTGATCTTGGACATCAGGGTTCCGGAACCAGGAGAAAGAAATGTCTGTTTCTGAGCCACCCGGTCTGTGGTCATTTGTCCTAGTGGCCCCGGCAGACCAAGACCCTGCCGCTCTGCCCAGGGAGACTGCCCTGTCCACAGCTGGGCTAGGAGGTGAGGACCCGGGCTGGGCTGGATGCGGAAAGGGGGTGTGGGAGTGGGGAGGCAAGCGGGTTCGTGGCCATGGGGAGGAGGAAACTCAAAGGGAGGCAGGGTGGGTAGAGAGCCCAGGGCTGGGGCTGCCCATGGGGAGCTGGGGCCAAGGAGGAGGCCGAGGCTTAGGCCAGAGGTGCTGCCTGAAGCTAGGGGCCCGGAGAAACACTCAGACTTCTCTCCTCTTCCTGCCCTCCTTCCTCCAGCACATTTCATTGGGTGAACCTAGTCTGAAGCCCGTTGGCAGGAGAGTCTGATGTGTGTCATTTGCCTCCGAGGTGCTGAGCAGAACAGAGAAAGGTAAGGAACAGACATGATAGCGAACAAACAAGCGAGCAGGACACAGACCTTTCCTGCTCCCGTGGCGAACCCAAGCCACTGCAGGATGCTGACGACCGTACACCCGCTTATGAAGTGGACCTCTGCTCGCTACTGGTTGAGTCCCGTGGAGCCGGCCAGCCTCCTTGTGTCTGACTGGGGCTGCCTGGTGGTCTTCGTCCACCTTGTCCTGCCTTTCTCTCTGGTCCTAGCTTCTTCCCCATCAGTGCGGCCCTCACAGGGCTGGGGGTCTCACCGTGACCTTCCCCCTTGCCCGCCCGACTTAGAAGACCCAGAGAAGACGCCGCCTCGAGTCTCCCACCAGACACCCTGGTTACGAACCTGAGGTCAGATCCAGCTCTGTGGCTTACAGACCCCAAGCAAGCAAATAATTTCGCCTCTCTCAGCCTCAGTCTGCTTATCTGTGAAATGGGACCAGCAACAATACATCCTTGCAGAGCTGCTGTGAAGATAAAATAAGCTAATGCAGGGACAGTGCTGAGCACAGGGCTGGGCTCTTAGTGAGTCTCCTATGAATGGCAACTTCAAAAAGCATGGGAAGGAACAGTTGGGAGTCACTGCAGACTCGGGAGGGAGCACCTCTGGACCCTCAAGGTCCTGGCCAGCAGGCTCCATTGCTGGTCATTTTCCTTGAGACCTAAGTCTCCCACATTCCAGGAGGCTGAGGAATGGGATAGCTCTCTCCTCGGTCTCACGGACTTCTCACGGCTGGAGAGAGAGATTTTGCCTGGAACTGGCCTCCACTCCCTTTTTGAGCAGCGCTAATGACAGTCTGGAGGGCTGGGCCTTGGGCTCAGGAAACTGAGTGTCCTTGAGGTGGGACCTATTGAATGTCTGAGCGTTGCAAGGTCCTCTCCCCGCCGCCGCCTGCCAGTGTTTCTGGTCTCATCTGGAAGGACAACGTTGGGATGGTCCAGGCGCTCCCTGAGTCTTTATCCTTTGTGGTTGGCTGGAGGTCTAGCAGCCGGTCAAAAATTTCTCGGGTTGTGCAGAGTATTATAGCGTCGTGGGCCTTCAGAGCTTGAAAAGACGTCGAACAGAACCCTAGATAGTTAGTGCTGGCAGGGGCCTCCCGGGGACCACAGGGAATCGGGGCAGGAGCCCAGGTGGAGCTCCCGGCAGACTGTACATGGCTAGTGCTAGATGGGTCTCAGTCTGGGCGCAGATGACTCCTTCAGGACGAGCCTCAGGCAGAGCCATGGGACGTGAGAGCGGGACAAGGGGGTGGATGGAGCTCATTCAACTCTCTCATTATATAGTTGAGCCCTCAACTCCCTGTATAAGTAGCTGGTGGGGGTAGGTTCTGAGAAGAATTCGCCAGAGATGAGGTCCGCGTGACTACTTTAGGTGTTTAGGCTGGGGCAGAGAGAAAGAGAAATGCTTAGAGCTTAACCGGGGGGCGGGGCGGTAGTCATTATAGGTAAGAGAAGAAAAATAATGATGGGGCATTCATTCCGCAAGTGTTTATTGACTCCTGTGTGAGGCCCAGCAGGGATGGGAAGAGGAGTGAGACCCCGTAAGGTAAGATGCGACAAAACCCACCCAGGTTGGCTTAGACAAAAGGACATATGTCAGCTCACCTGACCGGAGGCCCAGAGGCAGGACTGAATGGTGCCCCTAACCCCCAAATTCCGTACATTGAGGCCTTAACCCTCAGTGTGACTGTATTTGGAGACAGGGCCTTTAAGGAGGTAATGGAGGTTAAATAAGGTCACAAGGCTGGAGCCGAATCCAAATAGGGCTGGTGTCTTTTTTTTTTTTTTTAAAGATTTTACTTATTTATTTGATAGAGAGGAGAGAGATCACAAATAGGCAAAGAGGCAGGCAGAGAGAGAGAGAGCTGAGCAGAGAGCCCGATGCGGGGCTCGATCCCAGGACCCTGAGACCATGACCTGAGCCGAAGGCAGAGGCTTTAACCCACTGAGCCACCCAGGCGCCCCTGGGGCTGGTGTCCTTTTAAGAGGAGAAAGAGACACCAGTATTCACTTTCTCCTCACACACACAGCTCATAGAGGGAGGACACAGCCGGAAGGTGGCCGTCTACATCAGGAAGACGGGCCTCACCAGAAACCACCCGTGATGGAGCTTGATCTTGGACTTCCAGCCTCCAGAACTGTGAGAAAATAAATCTCTGTTGCAAGCCCCCAGGTCCGTGACACTCTGTTACGGCAGGCCAAGACAACCACGGCAGCGGGCTCAGGGCTGCTCAGTCCAGACACTCGGACTCCATTTTCCTGCCATTGTCTCAGCTTTCCCCCAGGTGTAGCCCCATCTTTAGGCTGATAGCGAGAGGACTGCTATCGTTCCAGGCCCAGCAATGTCCAGAGGAAGAGAGAGAAGGTCGCTCCACGATGCTCTCTTGTAACAACAAGAGAGCTCTTGCGCAGAACCCCGTGGAGAAAACCTTGCCTTGCGTCTCACTGGCCCTAAGTAGGTCCCCGGGCTTGTCTTGAACCGGTCCCTGAGGCCCGGGGAAGCCAGGCGCTGTGTATTTTGCAGGGAAAAGTTGCTTTAATAAAGAGACTTCAAATCCAGAAGAGTAAGCAAAATAGAAATTTATGTCATTTTCATATCCTATAAGAGTTCAGAGAGAAGTCATCCAAGACTCAGAGAAGGGCTCCGCCGACCTCCAAATGTGGCTTCCCTCCCTCCGTCCAGGGAGACTGCTTTTTTTCCCATCACTTCCTAGTCAGGGGGAAGGGCTGGAGAAGGGTCAGGGGAGCACCCGCACAATCCTTTTGAGGGCACAGCTTAGAAGCGGTATGATCACTCCTGCCCACAGTCTGTGGTGAGACCTTAACTCAAGGCCACCTCAAGCTACAAGGGAGGCTGGGAAATGGAGCTCTTATGAGCCAGTCACCTGCTTGGCCAAAAAATCAGGAGTTCTGTTATTATAGAAGGGGACTGTTGATATTAGGGCACCAGAAAAACCTCTGTTGCACGCTGATTAGTTTAGGCCCAAGTTCTTGAACCCATTCTTGGAAGGGGCGGTGGGCTGACCCCTGGAGCTGGGCATGGGCTCAACTTCCACTGAGGCACACGGGCTTTCATAAGCCTCCGGACTCCGGGTCTGTTCGTTAGAGCAGCTTAGCTTGTATGCTAAATAAGACACTGTGCTTTGCATTTCTTCGGGTTCTTTTAGGAAGGGAGAGCATGGGTGTGGGGCAGTCCACTAGCAGTGAACACTACATGACCTGCCTTGGAGGCCCTCTGACTCTGGGTGGGGGAGGGGACGGCTTCAAACAGATAACTATGGGTCGACGTGACAAATGGTAAACTAGCAGCTATAAATAAATCCCAGTGAAAACAGACGGAAGAATTAAGAGAAGGCTTCTAAGAAGGGATGGGAGAACATAATGAATTCATTTTGTCTGGGTCTCAAAGGATAGGTGGGAATTCCCCAAATGACTTGGGCCGGGGAAGGACGATTCCAACGAGGAGAACAGCAAACTCAGAGCTGTGGGGGCGCTCGGGGTGTGGCGGGCGGTCTGGCGCGGCTGGAGGGTGGTGGTGGGGGAACATGTGCTGGGAGCAGGGAACGAAGAGCACCCGAAAGTCACGAAAGTCACGGGAGGAAGCGGCCTGTCTGACAGGCCTCTGGAAGCCATGCAGAGATGCAGGCTTTGTCTCTGTCCTCCTCTGAGGTAGAGGCTGGAGGATGACTCGTTAGGAAGCTATTTCACAAATTCGGCTGAGTAATGAGGGGAGCCTGCCTCGGGGTTGTGGTGCTGGGAATGGAGACACGGAGCTAGATGACAGGGAGTCTGGGGTAGGACTGAGAGAGCTTGGTAGCTCTGTGACTGAGGGGGTGGAGCGGGAACAAGGTGTGGGGGGGTTTAAATATGGTTAGATGTGATCCTAAGCATGTATGCTTGTGCTAGAAATCCGGAGAAGGAAGAGAGGAGAAGCAAGTTTGGGGGTGAGAGGAGAGGACGACTTCCCACCATCTGAAGCCTGGTTCATGACAGACTTCTTTGGGATCCTTAGATACACGACATTCTCTCTTAATTCAGGGCTCCTATACCCTATCCCTACTCCACAAAACATCCCCTCACCCTCAAATGTCCAACTGGCTCATTCCTTGTTCCCTCCAAGAGCTCTTCTTAACCCCCACCCTCACGGGGCAAGCCCCCTTCGATGTTCTCATGGTACTTCATTTCTTCTCTTTACGGGCCTCTCGTTCGGGGTTGTTTAACATCTGTCTCCCCGGGCTCAGCCTGTCAGATCCATGAAGACAGGGGCCATGTCTGTCTGTCTGCCTCTTCCTTCTCAACACCTTGTGTAGTGCCTGGCACCCTGTAGGGTTCAAAGTATTCAACACTTGGCATTGGAAATAGGAGTTGGCCCGTAGTTCTTATCAGGGCCCATTGAGATGTGATGCAAGGCAATGAGGCCCCGTGGGGACAGGTGGTGTGATCCTGTTGAAGACCTGGATGGCTGTAGACCAGTGGTCCTCAACTAGGGGCAATTTTTGCCTCCCAAGGACACTGGGCATGTCTAGAGATATTTTTGATGGTCATGACTCGGGTGTGTGTGTGTGTGTGTGTGTGTGTGTGTGTGTGTGTGTGTTACTGGCATCTAGAGGGTAGAAGCCAGGGATCTTCCTAAACATCCTGCTGGGCATCAAACAGCCCCCCATAACCGAGACTTATGCAGCCCAACACCCTAATCATGCTGATGCTGAGAAATCCCGCTCTAAAGACTTGGGAGCCAACTGGATGGTTAAGCCCCCATCTGGCCTGCTGGTTGCTATGGCCCAACTGAATGAGAGCAAGAGAAGCCCAGCGGCTGTCACAAGAAATATGGACTTGTGATGTGCAGCCAAGAGCCACCTTGGATCGGCCTCAGTCAAAGGCCCCAAAACCTTGGGCACTTTCCCCTTAACTGAACTCCCGGCCGTAAGCCCAGCGGACCAGCCTGGCACTCGCCCCTCTCTGACTCACTCCATTGGGTTTCTCTCATTCTTTGGTGGAAGTGGCCACCACACTCTCTTCCCACCCCATCTGCCTCACTGATTATTTTCAGCTTGGCTTGCAGAGGCCCAACGCTGCAATTACACCCCAACCTCAATGGCTCCTTCTGAAAATAACATTTGGGTCGAAGAAAACCTCAGTCTGGTGGGCTGGATTTTATACTAAACAGTTAAAGAGTGGGTGTGGGCATGGGGGTTGAGGGGGGGACAAGGGAGTGGCACAATGGTACAATTAAAAGAAGAATCTGGAAGAAGGGCAAGGAAGAGGAAGTGAAGAGAGGGAAGGGGTGGTGGTGGTAAGGGCAGTCGCAGAGAAGAAAATATACCTTCTGGGCAAGGGTCAGCCATCTTTTAGAAGTCTTATGCCAAGTCTTCATTTATGCCTCTAATTGAAGGTTTTGTTTCTGAAATAACTTGCCCCCCACCCCCCCATCACTGAGGCCTGGGAAATTCATGTCTGCCTGCGCCAGAAGAATTAGTCTATGGGCATACCAATCTTTATCCAAGCTAGTGACCAGATTTTCCAACCCCAAAATAGGAGCCACATGGTTTGACACAGGATTTCTGTTCTCTTTCCAGGTGAGAAGAGCAGTCTGGGAAATGTAGTTTCACCAGGCAGGTAGGTGGAATTTCCATGGTCTGTGGAGAAGAGTGGATAAGACCTTTAAAGTAGGAATTCTCATGGATATCACGAGAGATTTATGGGTTGCTTTTAGTTCAGAGGAGAGAAGGAAACAGTTCGAAGAGAACCTCCATCCTACCTACAGGGGTAGGGGGATGGAGATGTAGGGGGTGAGGGAAGAAAGAGCTTGGAAGCACCTTTTGAATTCCAGAGGGGACAGACAGATTTAAAAAGGCTGTATGAGGTGGGACTTGGGGAAATAGGGAAGAGTTCCACACAGTAGTTAAAAGCTCAGTTCTGGAGTCAGACCGACTTAGGTTCAAATCCAGACTATACTAACCCCTGGGTGATCTCCAGCGGTCACTTAGCTGTCTCCAAAAGGCCGGCAGTAGAGGCTCTAGAGTGAGGCTCGTAAGGATTTGCATTCTGACTCTGTGATCTTCAGCAAAGGTATTTCACTTCTGTGTGCCTCCCATTTTCCCTTTGTAAAATGGAAGGGTATATATATATATCAGGACCAAAACCTTCTCACCACTTCTCAGGTGTCCTAAGCCGGGGGAATGCTTGGGACACTGGCAATCACTCAACATATGTTAGCTATTTTTTTTATTACCTCTGGAGTTTTTCTCCAAATGCAGTAGGCAAGAAACTTTTAGCTAACATACACATTTTTTTTTTTAAATTTGAATAGTTCTGAATTTATTTTCAAGTGCATTAAAATATATGACTAACATATCAAACTGTGGTTTCGCTAATGTTATTGCTTAGGGCAAGGCTATGTAGAAAAAGGGAATCGATTTAAAGTTAATTTAGAGAATAAGAAGAGTTAATAAAAGAAGTCAATTAAAAATATATAATATAGATGGAATGTGGGTATGGAAGAAAACCATGCAGGCAATACCTGAATGGCTGAAAAAATTGGAAAAATAATCCGTGATGCTGTCTGCCAATAAAACCTTCTAAGGCACATGGGTGGAGAAATGGGGCCGGAAGATGCTGATCAAGACGCTATCAGAACGTTGCCTCCCCCACACCCCCAAAACCAGTGTTGTTCCCTTTTTGAGAAATCGGTAGGAGGGTACAGACAAGCGAGGCCTGATGCCCTAAGTCTTGGAACCCCAATAGCTTTGTGGCTTGAGGGGCTCGGGGGCTCTGGACGGGGGAAGGCAGGCAGAATCCAAAGGCCCAGCTCTGGAAACCGAAAGCCAACTCCCCAACTTCTTTCTCCCGTCGCGTTCAGGGCGATTCAGGCCTCTCTGATTTTTTTGGATCACTGGGTCAATCAGTCAGCCAATGCCTCGGGAGAAGTTTAATTAAGCTCAGATCGCCGGCGCGAGCTGCCAAAGGTCTCCCTGCCCGCCCGCGCCCCGCCCCCGGCGCTCCGCCCCTCCCCCCCTGCACATCTGGTGAGAAGCTTCTCCCCCTGCCCGGCGCGGCGGGGCCGCAGCCCGCGCATGCGCTTCGGTAGGGCGCCCAGCGCCCCGCGGCAGGCTCGGCTCCCAGAACCGAGCGTTGCAAACTGTTGCATCAGACAGCAAGCAGCCGGCCGGGCCGCCAGGGTTTCTAGGAAGATAGGAAGGGTTTGAGATCCTCTGTGGTCGAATGGGAGCGTTGGCTGTCACTCACGGTGTTTACACGCCGGTAACACGATCCCCTGAAACCTCCGGTTTGCGCCAGTCGGGCGAGGGCCTTAGCCACAGGTGAAAGTCGCTTGAACCCCACTGCTTCTGCCCGCACTCCAAGGCCCCCGGCTGGACCAAGCACTCGGCCTGCTTTACTAATGGCATGGGCCCTGAAGGAATGAGCTGGGTTGGATTTCTCTTCCCAAGTACAAGAATGCCCCTGAGGAATTTCTCACTCTGTGAAAGTGCAAAGCTAATTTCCCTAGACAAGCGCTGTTGCCGGTTCCCAAAAGGGCTTGGAAAGATCCCAGCAGGAATGTTCAGTGGTTCCAAAACTCTTCACCCCAGCTGCTGGACATGCAGACACTGACCACCAAGAACTTCTTGGCGGGTGGACACACATCCTTCACAGATAGGCTTTCTTTTTAGAGCCTCTTGGGCCCCGGTGTTATGGACATTTTGGACGTCCACCAGAAAATGCACAACCATGAACTCACACAGACACAGCACAAATGTGACAGTTCTCTAGATTTCCAGTGGCTCTGCAACTCAGGTAAGGGAAAGTTTTCCTCACTACTCCCTCATTCTTCTGATCTCCGGGCCTCTGCCTTCCTCAACGGGAGAGAAAATTAAAGCCAGCTAGCAGGGATGGGACAGTCCTGGGTGGGTGAGGGAGCCGTGAGAAATTCAAGAAGAATGACAATGATTCGGAGTCTACTCTCTAAAGGGATGTCCAGGGACATCACCTGAATCCTGGGTTCAACACTTTTTTTTTTTTGGAATGGGTGAGGACCAAGTCATTGAGTATTAATGGATTTCCCAAAAAAGACAAAAACTGACGATGTATACCTTAAGCATTCCGTCTGTACTAGCGTGGTGATGTTGAAAATCTATTCCATCTGGAAAGCTAAAACAGGGCTAGTGTTCTTCCTTCCCCTTGTTATTTTGAATCACTCAATCCCAAGGTTCAATGGCAAACATGACCTGAAAGACTCTTAGCATTATCTCACATATCCACTTGCCAGCCAGTCATTGTTGTTTGTTTAACCCAACATTTTCCTTTGAACAGTGGGGTATTATGGCACTATGGGATTTTTGTTGTTGTTGTAACCAATGCTTCATAAATACGGCCCAAGCTATTAAGGTCATCCACAATGATCATATGAACTGAAGGCATACCAGCTGGGAAAGGTAGGAAGGAGTATGGGCAAGGGCATTTCCAGGCCCTGCTTCTGAGCGTATGTCTCAGGGCCCAAACCTCCTGCCCAATGGATGTCACCAAGGTGGTATCCTGGGGTCACAGGGTGTGGTCTCTCGGAGCTGCCAGGAGCTATCCGGAATGTCAGATACGTCTGAGCAACAGTCCTCACCTAGAGAAGCAAGTCATTGACTATTGTGGGGCATGGAAGTTGGAGCCATGAGGTCAGGAGCCGGGTAGGAACAGGAGAAAGTG
Organism: Procyon lotor; assembly: GCA_028646535.1. NCBI lineage: Eukaryota > Metazoa > Chordata > Mammalia > Carnivora > Procyonidae > Procyon > Procyon lotor. The sequence continues at coordinate 11,309,011 of CM053613.1, forward strand.
AGCTCGTGAGCTCTGGTTAGGTTCTCTGCTGTACCCACAACGCTTACACACAGTGGGCTGTCAATGCATGTTTCTAGAATGAATGCCCTGAAAAAATGAGGGAAGGAGCAGAGAGAGAGATGTAAGGTCAGAGAAGTCCAGGAATTTTGCAAGAAGCCTCCTGGGATGCCCAAGGCACTTTTGTTTGGCGCAGGAGGGGAGTCCTTGTAGTTCAAATAGAGGGCAAGAGAATCAGAACTGTGAAGTGACAAGTCTCCTGAGGTCCCTTCTGCCTCAGTTTCCCTGTTTGGAAAGGCTTCCAGTTGGTGATTCCAGAGCTGAGCAGTCATTCTATTTAACCAAGCCTAGTGACATCATCATCAATAACAACTGCCTCACCTTGACTCAGTTCCCAGAGCAAACTTCTGGGAAAGGAAGGGGTCTGAGGGAGGGTGTGTGACTAAGACCCAGGGGACAGGGAAATCCCCTAGAAGCCACACTCTAAAACCATAAGCAAAGTGGTGGCCCAGATGGTTACACGATGCAGACATATACTGAAAGTGTGATTCGCTTTCCACACTCCTTGGGCACTCACAGATTCTAGATACTATACAGAGCCCAAACCCAGACAAAGCTCCCGTTCTAAGGGCTTATGATCTAAATTCCTTGTGGAAAGTCTGTCTTTCAAATGTTTAAAGCACCTCATTCAATCCTCATTCCATTTCAAGTCATGCACCTCCTTCCTGAGAAACCCACCAAGTTTGAAGTTTGTAGCTGGCCTTCCTTCTGTTTTTGCTATTTATGTGCCAATTTCAAGGGTGGGGAGAGCTACGTTAATTTAAAAATAAAACACAAATAGCGAAATGAGGCTGAGTTAAAGTAAAAAACCACAGAAGGCATTTTTTCCCCCTCTCATATTTTTCAGATTTTCCTAGAACCACTTTTATTTCCTACGAGCCCAGTCATAGAAAGTGATGCTCTTCCAAGCGGAAGCCACAAGCCTTATTCCTATTTTTCTCTCATTGCACCTTTAGGTTTTCATTTTCTTTTTCAGACATTTGAGGGAGCATTGAAGCCCCTAATTCATTTGTGGTATTTCTAAGCACTCTTAAGAGTAGATTTTGGGTTGTTTTTGCTCGGTTTGTATCCTTACCTCTTTTGTTCGGTTGGATCAGCTTGTACATTCTGGTGATGAGAACATAGCTTTTAAAGTCAGTTCCTCCTGGTGGATTCCTCCAGACTGCCGTTTACCAGTCTTGTGGCCACTTCTATCAAAAGGAGAATAATGGTATACTCCTCCCAGGGTTGTCATGAGGATTAAGGAGTCAAGACACATGAAGGGCTCAACACAAAACAGGTTCTTAAGACACTGTAGCTATTAAAAACAGATCCTCTCAACCAATCTGCTCCTTCCTTAAGCAAGCCCCTCCTCCTGTTTTGGAGAAGAAAATTAGTTACCTATTCCAAGTCCATGATTTATCCTCATTTTACCAAAGGGCCCGTGAGAAGGGGAGACAAAACCAAGGCTGACCTGCAAACACCTGAGCCTTTTAATGGAATGGAATCGGTGTTCTTGCCTTTCAGCAAGAGGCGACCAAATCAGCCGGGTGGGGGCTTGGGGAAGCCTTGAAGGCCCATGGTGGGATGGCAGAACCACAGTAAATGGGGAGAGTAATCAGGAAAAGCAAGCCCAGGGCTGAGATGACGGGCTAGAGGGGTGCCAGTCGCCGGGCAATAAAGATTCCCACTTGGGGAGTCCTGGGTCCAAGTGTCTGTGGGCCGAGGGTGCCGGCTGGGAGGTTTGGTGACCGTGGGATCCGAGGCGCGTGCGACAGCGCCCTCTGCCGGTCGCGCAGAGCAAGCCGCCGGCCCCGCCGCTCTGCAGGTGGGACCAGGGATCCCTCCCGCTGCCTCCGCCCCCGCTCCATCCCTTCTGAGGACCGCGCCGCCGGGTCCCGACCGGATTCCGGGAGACGCGTCCCTAACAGACGCCTGCGGCCTGAGCAGAGACGATGTTCGGAAACATCCGATTCACCCGGGGATCGGAGGCCGCGGGAACCCACCCAAACCCCGCAGAGGCTGCGCCTCTTGGGACCCGGGGCCAGAGCCTGCTGGGCTGTCGGAGGTGGTTTGGAAGTGGCATCGCCTATGGCCAAGACCGCGGGTTCTGCGGACAGAGAGGAGCCCTGGGTTCGCTTTCTGCCTCATCCATTTTCCAGCTAGGTGACCTTGGGCAAGGTACTTAAATTTCCATGTGCCTTAGTTTCCTCATCTTTAAGATGGAGAGAATGATCCCGACCTTAAGGGTTGACATGAGGATTACATGGGATCAGACAGCCTGGGTTGGAATCCTGGCACTGACACCAGCTAGCTGTGTGCCTGGGGCAAATTCCTTAACCTCTCCGTGCCCCGGTTTCCTTAAAAAAGGGATAATAACGGTACTTACCTCCGAGGGTTGTTGCCTGCAAAACGCTTAACACAGTGCCTGGCACAGAGTAAGCGCTCAATAAATGGTGGCTCTTATGGTTGTTGTCGTTATTGTTCTTAAGAGCGCTGAGCACACGAGCAGAACTCTAGCGGGCTGCTATTATTAGTCTCTTTCTTGGGTCCGGCTATTTCTTTCCGGGCATTGTTAAAATCTTTTACCATGCGGTCGCGTCCTTATCAGTAGCCGAAGGACAGCCGGCCTTCCTGAGATTGGAAAAATCGAGGTTCCCCTGGAGGAGGGCCAGGGACGCGGCCGCGGGCTGCAAGGACCGGGACCTCCCCGGGGGACACCCGCGCCGCGCCGCCTCCGCCCGTGCCTCCATTAGCGCGCGTCAGAGCCGCAGTGACGTCGCCAGGTCCCGGCGGTGGGGAGGCGCGGCGCGGGAGGCGCGGCCTGGGTTCGCGGGGAGCCCGGGGGGCCGGAGGGTGGCCGGGGTGGCCGCCCGGCTGCAGGAGACGTCCGGGGCCGCGCGGTGCCCTGCCGTCCTCGGCGGCTTCGGCCGAGGCAGCCCGGGAAGCTGCGGGAAGTCCGTGGCCGGGTTCGGCTGTGCCCACCCCCGCCGCCCGCGCCTTGCGCCTACCGGCTCCGCCTGCACCCCGCGGGGAGGCCGCGGGGGCCAATGCCTGGCCCGCCCAGCCGGCACGGGGCTGGTCTCCCGGCGGCCGCTCAGCGTCTGCGTGGTCCTCCCGCTCCCACCCTTCTCTCGCCCCCGCCCGCCCCAGTCCCATTCCTCGCCGCCCCGCAGAGACCTGCTCACTTTCTTCTTCCTCTACCCTCCTTCCGGACCAGCTCGTTTGCTGGGAGTGGTCAGCAGCCGCCCCCAGGAGGCGCCTCCAGTCCCAGCTTGCGCCCCCTCCCACCCCCTCCCCCGCGCACCCACCCAGCTGCTCGCTGGAAGGTTCCACTAGACTTGCCCTGCACGCACCTCCGGCTCACCGAGCCTTGCCCCCATTATTGCCCATGACCCTAACCGCTAGCCGCTCCCACCCACCCATCGTCCTAGATGTCTCGCCTTCCCTCCTAAATACTTCTATGAGCACTCTCCACTTCTTCCAGGATGGCTTCTTACTTCCAGCCATCCTGGTTTGGGGTACTAATATAGTCCTCTCAAAGATCTCCTTGTCTACACCCCAGCCCCCTTCACATGCATCCTGCACACGCTGCTAGAGCCAGCCACTACAACCCAGCCAGCCATGCCTCTCTCGGCTTGAGGCTGGCTGCCCAGCCTGGGACCCCAAGCCCTCTGTCTTCACGGACAATCTCATCTGCCATTTTTGAGCACCTTCGGAGCTAGTCCTGTGTCCACCAACTCTATGGAAGGTCCTCAGTGTCTTCATTGCTGTTGGGCCCTCTCCAGGGAATTTGCACCTCACTCCCTCCTTGTCTTTCCCCAGTTGGCTTCCTCTTACTCATTCTCCACAACTCAAGATATGAGTCACCTCTGACAGGAATGCCTTCCCTGTTCTGCTATCTATGGAAGAGAAGTCTCTCCTGGCCCCAAAGCTTCCCATCTCTGCTACTTTCCTCATAGGGTAAAGACTTGACCTTCAGGATGGCCCATGAGGCCCTGCATGGTCTGTGCCCCGCCCCGCCCCCATCACCTCCAACTCCAGCCCTTTTTCCCTTTGCTCTGGCCATGCTGGGGTCTCAGTTCCCAGTCCCTGTGCACATCCTCCAACCCCAGGGTCTTTGCACAGCTTGTTCTCTCTGCCCGGTCCACCTTTCTGCCCTACCTCACCTACTCAATTTTTGGCTCTCATTCTAAGTGAGAACCATGTCCTCAGAGACAGCTTCCCTGACCCCTCCCCTAACCTCACCTCCAATTCAATCCAATCCTTCTTGGGTAGATCAAAGCATATAAAAAACTACGGGAGAGTAAGATCACAAACCGGTTTATTCTACACCCCTCCCACGCCCCTCCAACCTTTGCCAAAGCTCAACATTTGCCCTAATTTCTTCAAATCTTTTTTTCGAGAACATAAAACATCTTTAGATCTAGAGAGGGCCCTTTGAACCCATGCCTGTCCCTCTCCTAAGGTAACTAACCACTCTCCTACTTTTGGGGTGTATCATTCCTATATATGCTTTGTATTTTTACTACATGTGTCTGTGCCTATAAACACTTTATAGAATTGTTCGGCATGTTTGTAAACTTTGGAGAAGTGGCATTATACTGAAAATATCATTGTGCAACTTGCTTTTTTTCACTCAGCATTAGGATTTCAAAATGTATTCACGTTGATACGTGTAGTTCTAGAGCATACATTTTCACCACTAATTCGGGTCCCATTGTATGAGTTCACCAACCCTATTTACCCATCTCTTTCTGAAGGACGTGTAGCTGATTTTCACATTTTGTATTGTTAGAAACAATGCTACAGTTAATGTTTCTTATACCCATCCCCTTGTGTGAAAGTGAGCCATCGGGCAGATACTTGTGTGTGAAATTGCTGGACTCAGGTCATGTGAACTGACAGCTTTACTCAGCATGGCTGAACAGTTTTTCAAAGTGGTTGTACCAATTTATACTTTGATAGTAATATGTAAGTAAGAGTTCCTGTGCTTGGCATCCTCAACAACACTTGGTAATGTCAGACTTAAAACTTTTTGCCAAGGTGATGGGTGTGAAATGGTATCCAGTGTTTTAATTTGCAGTTCCCTGTTTACAAGAGAGACGAAGCAGACTTTCATTTGTTTGCTGGCCATTTGCCTTTCATCTTTTAAAAATTGCCCTTGGTTTGATAGTGCTTCTATTGGATTATCTCTTATGATGTGTAGGAGCTCTTTATATATTCTGGATACTAATCCTTTGTCAGGCTATAGCCCATCTGGTGTGTTTTACTCCACTCAATTACAGTTTGAATCTATGTGATTATTTGATTAATGTCTGACTTTCCCACTAGATTATAAGCTGCAGAAGAGGGATCATCCCCTGTGACCAGTGCAGTGCCTAACACCTACTAGCAACTCAATAAATACTTCTGGACTGAATTGCATTGACCTTATTTGTCTTTTTATATGCTTCTGCTCGGCCCTCACCCTCAACCCCTCACAAGGCTATAAATTCCTCGAGAGCAGGAATCTGGTGCTATTTTCCTCATCTTTGTATCTTCATCTTTGTCTCTATCACAACACACCACGTTTGGCTCGGAGGATCTATCTGATCATTTTTGCTTGAGTTATTTTATTTGAACTTTCTCTTTCCTTTCTCCTCAACCTATCTTTTAACTCTTAAGCCTAGGTATATATTATCTATAAAATGAACGAATAATCAAAACTTCCTTGGGTGTTTGTGAAAATCACAAGGTATAATGTATACTATACATTATACATACAAGGTATAATGTAAGAGAGCAGTGCTTAGCACACAGTTGGCGCTCCATAAATGGTGACTTCCCTTGTTCCCACAATAATCATCTGGGTGACTAAAGATACACTCTGTTGTTTAATTTTAACAGACCAGATTCTTTCAGAGAGAGAATAAAAGTGAACTTCCTGAAGATCTGGTGAGCGGGTTTTTTTTTTTTTCCTTTATTGGCATTTGACCCATTATATAAGGCTCAGTCCCAACATGATCTCTGAAAAGCATCAAATATCATTCTTCTCCTTCTCTTTTATAAATTCCAGACATATCAAAGGCATATGAACCATACATAGAATTCAAACCTTTAAGTGGAAATATATAAAGGCCAATTCCACTCCTTTGGCCAGAAGTCAGAGAGCAGAAAGGAGGTCTGTCGGTGATGCTGGGGGTGGGATTTGTGGCTGCAGTCAGGGACAAAAGCAGGGTTCTTACATCTGTTTCCTACATCTGCCATTGATTGCGTGACCTTTGATCTATTTATAAAATGAAGACAATAATTCTTGCTTTTTCTGGGAGGTAGAACTTCATTAATTACTCATATTTAAAAAAAAAATGCCTTGAGATCCTTCCCACGAAAGCCGAAAGTTTGGCTATATTTAAACAGCGCTCCCGAGAAGAAAATGGCCCAGCCCCACCTATCCATGCAACAGAGGAATATGATCTCTATCTTACCAGAAAGGGAGGCCCGGGAAGGTGGATTTGCGTGCCTGACGTCGTGTGTTGCCCACAGACAGGGGAAACCCCCTTCATCTCTGGCCCCGAGCTCGAAGGCATGAGAAATCTCAGGGCAGCCTTTATTTGATCAAGATGTCCTACTCCTCAGAGACCCGCCGTCTCTAGGGTTTCATCCCTGCTGGAGGAAAGCAGGTGTCTGCGTCGGGCCCGCTGCAACGTGAGCTCACCAGAGAGAACAATTAGAGGCACAGTGACCACTGGCAGCAGCCTCTTTCCAGAAGGCCCAGAAGGAACGAACTTTGCTGCAGGATGTAACCGGAGAAGGTGGGCTGCCTCCAGAAGGCAGTGTAGGCAGGGCCCCCTCTGGAGCCTGACCTTCTCTTCAACTCTGGGGTCTGGGAGAGGGACCCGAAGGCCCAGGGAGGGCTGAGACCTCCATCTGACAGCTCCGTGTAGCAGCCGCTGAGGGTTTCGCTCGCCCCTACGGCGGCTGCTGGAACTAGCAACACTGTCTTGCAGGGGCTCGAGGAGAGAGCCCCGGAACCAGGAGACCAGGCTCTAAGATCCAACCGCAAAACTTACCAGCTGTGCAGTTTGGTCACTAAACCTCTCTGAGCCTCCGCACCACACCTGTGGGCCGGGGATAATGATAACCCGTTGGGGTTGTTAAGCAAGATCACAAGAGAAAAGACATGCGGCAGGACACAATACACAGACTGTGGAAGGGGGAAGCCAATACTCATTGAGAAGATGAAAACCCTACACTCCCTTCTCACGGTTGTTTTCTTTCTATTCTTATGGTAGTACTTGTGCATGATTAAAAACAACAACAGTAACAACAACCCACACCAAAACCCAAAAAGCCCGAGAGAGGATACAGTGAGAAACGAGCACCTCTGCTGTTGGAACTCCTTGTAACCCTTTCTTCTTCCCCGGTGGCAATAAATACTAAATAACAGTGCCAGGTTCTGGTGTATCTTTCCAGAGATCACCAGTGCATGTTTGAGGATGTATGTGGATTTTAAACTATGCCTCCTTTTGGCACAGATAACATGCAATCTATGCTCTTCTTATGCTCTGCATTTTTTTTTCTCACTGCACAGTGTTCCTTGACATGACTTGCATGTCAGTATGTATAGAGGCTCCTTTCTTTGAAGGCTGCACAGTATTGCATTTGCTTAGCCAGTTCTCTGCAGATAGACGTTTAGGTCCTAATGCTGCTGTAACAAATTAGCACACATTCAGTGGCTTAAAACGACAGAAATCTATTATCTTACGGTTCGGTAGATCAGAAGCCCAAAATGGGTCTTGCTGGGCTAAGATCAGGATGTTGGCGGGATTGCCTTCCCTCTGGAAGAGACTTGAAGGGAGAGTCAGTTTCCTTGCTCTTTCTAGCTTCTAGAGACCACCTGCCTTCCTGGGCTTGTGTCCCCTTCCCCCATATTCAAAGCCAGCAATGGTAGGTCGAGTGTTTCTTGAATCACTCTGGTCTCATTCTCCTTTTCTGCCCTCCTTCTTTCACTTCTGAGGACCCTTGTGATTACACTGAGCCAACCCGGAGAATCTCCCTATTCTATGGTCAGCTGTGTAGCAACCTTAATTCCATCTGCAACTTTGCCATGCATTGTCAGAGATTCTAGGGGTGGGGATGGGGGATCCTTTGGGGGGACCATTATTCTGCCTGCCACAAGGTGATTTCCTGTCTTTTCTGTCTGTCGTCAGACAGAACTGATGAATGTCTTGTATAAATGCCATTTCCTACCTGGGACTATCTGTGTGAGATTAAGTCTGATAAGTGGGCTATGCGAAAGGACATATGTTTTAAAATTTGGGGAAGGCACTGTCAAATTTCGTTCTAAAGGGACTGTACCAGTTTACACACCCACTACCACTGTATTCTTGCAAGTTTAAGGAAAAAATTAGCAGCTTTTATTTTTTCAAGAGCAGTTTTAGGTTTACAGGGAAATTGATCAGAAAGTATAGAGTTCCCACATCCCTCCCTCCGCCCCCTCCTTAGTTTCCCCTCATATTTACATGTGGCATGTTTGTTACTACTGATGAGCCAATGCTCATACATTGTTATCCCACAAAGTCCATATTTTACATTGAGGGTCAGTCTTGGTGTTGCACATTGTATGGGTTTGGACACATGTATAATGACCTGTCTCCATCATTGTATCATACAGCGTAGTTTCACTGCTCTAAAAATCCTCTATGCTCTGCCTATTCATCCCTCCCTCTCTTTTTTCCCAAACCCCTCACAAACACTGATATTTTTACTATCTTCATCATTTTGCCTTTTCCAGAATGTCGTATAGTTGGAATCATATAGTATATAGACTTTTCACATGGGTTTCTCTCACCTAGCAATATGCACTTAAGATTCCTTCATGTCTTTTTGTGGCTTGATGGCTCATTTCTTTTTATTGCTCAGTAATATTCCATTTTATCGATGTACCTCAGGTTGTTTATCCATTCACCTATTAAAGGACATCTTGGTTGCTTCTAAGATTTGGCAATTAAGAATCAAGCTGCTATGCAGTTGACCCTTGAACAACGTGGGGGTAAGGTGACTGGACCCTAGCACTGTTGAAAATCTGAGTATAATTTTTGACTCCCCCCAAAAACTTAACTACTAATAGCCTACTGTTGCCCTTACTAATAACATAAAGTTGATTGACACATATTTTGTATGTTGTATGTATAATATGCTTAATTTCACAGTAAAATAAGCTAGAGAAAAGAAGGTGTTATTAAGAAAATCAGATAGGGGCTCCTGGCTGGCTCAGTCAGTAGAGCACATCACTCTTGGTCTTGGGGTTGTGAGCTCGAGCCCAAGTTGAGTGCGGAGATGACTTAAAAATAAAATCTTAAAAAAAACAGAACAAAAAGAAAATCATATGGAAGAGAAAAATGCATTTGCAGTACTTTACTATATTTGTTTTAAAAAATCTGTCTATAAATGGACCCACACAGTTCAAACCTGTGTTGTTCAATGGTCAACTGTAAACATCCGTGTGCAGTTTTTTTTTTTTAAGATTTTATTTTTTTGAGAATGAGAGAGAGCACAAGTAGGGAAGGGGTAGATGGGCAAACAGACTCCCCGCCAAGCAGGGAGCCTGGTGCAGGGCTCGATCCCAGGACTGTGAGATCATGCCCTGAGCTGAAGTTAGACGTTTAACCAACTGAGCCACCCGGGTGCCCCTGTGTCCAGACTTTTACATAGGTATAAGTTTTCAGTTGTACCACACTTTTTACACATTGTTGAACGTATGGTATTTTAGAAAACGTTTTCACTCTGCCTAATCTGATAGATGACAAATTGTATCTGGTTGTTTTAATGTACATTCCTTCAAGAGTGAAGTTTGACATCGTTTCATATTTACATTTTTATTTCCGGAAATGGTCTGCTCATGTTTGTTTTTCTATTGGGTTGTTTTTTCTTAGTGATACAAACATACTTTTTATATAAAAAGGAAAATTGGAAATGCGTTAAATTTTTACAAATATTTTGTCCAGTTTACTATTGGTCTTTTGATTTTATTTTTCTATTTGATTATTATTTTATATTTTTATTTGATATTTATTTTTTAAAGTCAAATTTATATTTTTTCTTTCTTGGGGGCCTTTGTATTTGTGTCTTGCCTTTCCTACTCTGAGATTTAAGAAAAAATTCCCTGTTTACTTCTTGTGTTTTTATGGCTTTCCTTTTGACATTTAAGTTTTTGATACATCTGGATATATTTAGGTGAAAGAAGCAAGGTAGGGTTCCAAGTGCTGTGCTCCCCCCATTGTTAACCCATCAGGGAATGTTGGTCCAGGATCACTTTCCAGATAATCCATCTTTCCTCTTTTTGGGAATGCTATATACTATATACTATACTATATATACTATAGTATATATATTTGACTATATACTAAAGTCTGGTGGGTAATTGTATTTTATTCTGGTCTTTGGAGATAACTGTTTTGCTTACCAAAGTTTTACATCGTGGTTTTGTTTTGTTTTGTTTAGAGTTTATTTATTTATTTAACAGAGAGAGACAGTGAGAGAGGAAACACAAGCCAGGGGAGAGGGAGAGGGGGAGAGGGAGAAGCGGGCTTCCTGCTGAGCAGGGAGCCTGATTCGGGGCTCGATCCCAGGACCCTGGGATCATGACCTGAGCTGAAGGCAGACGCTTAA
>CM053613.1:11320199-11365663 GCA_028646535.1 Procyon lotor
TTTTTTATTTTTTTAAAGATTTATTTATTTTAGAGAGAGAGTGTTCACCCAGGTGATGGGGGACAGGGGCAGAGGGAGAGGGAGAGAGAGAATCTCAAGCAGACACCCCGCTGAGCGTGGAGCCCAACACAGGGCTGGATCCCAGGACCCTGAGATCATGACCTGAGCTGAAATCAAGAGTCTGGCGCTTAACCGACAGAGTCACCCAGGTGCCCCTGTTTACTGCACTTATTGTGCCTCACGGTGTGACCCTTCTCTGTCCCTTAGATGATTTCTGAGGGCTGGTTCTGTGCTAGCCACAGTACTAGGTGCTGGGACAATGGCTCTCAGACATCGTGCTTATAATCCAGGGGGGGAGGAGCTATGTCACCAGCTAAATGATGAAGCTTATAGCAGCACCCCCTCCCCCCAAAAAACACCAGCCATCAAATCATAATGCCTTGAGGTGTAATTGTAGAGAGAGCCCGGGACTGGTTTGAATCACACAGGTCTGCCCCTTAATAGCTATGTGATCAAGACTTGGCACTCTGTTCCTCTGAGCCTCTTTCCACGTCTATAAAACGTGGATAGCATCACACACATTTTTCACGTGGCAGGCATACATCTTAGAGTTGATGGGTGTCTTTCAAGGATCCGTGACAGTGTTCTTGTTTCTGCTGCCTGTGACATGAAAGAATGGTGTGTCCTATGGATGGTCTTCCATTTGATGACATATGATAATAATCACATGGTTGTTGTGAGAATGAAGTGACATAAAAGAAAGAGTAAAGCTCTGTTAAATAGTGCAAGGAGACGGGGTGGCGCTCTAATCCAGAGTCTGGGTAATGGGGGTAGGGGGGTAGGGGGGGTGGGGGTGGGGGATGGGGGGCAGGTGACCGACATTGTGTGGTCCCCCCAATTTCCTTCTCTGGTCTTCCTTCTCAGGAAAGTGAGAGATTTATTTAATTTGTTAATTCAGCTGGCATCTCCTGAGCCCATTTTCTGGGCCAGGAATAATAGTGCCCCTGGGTCATGGGAGTGCCTGGCTCGACGGGATGCCTACAGGGAAGGCAGGGGACGATTTTCCTTGTGAGCAGTGCGGTGACAAAGACAGAGACAGGAAGGGTGAGCAGATTTCATGGGGCTGTTCCGGCTCTAAATTCTGTTCTTCTGGAAGGAGGAAGGCCAGATAGGGCTGGTGCGTTTGGAGAGGCCCTGTGGTGAGGAGTTAATGCACAGACTTTGGGATAGGACTGTCTTGGGCCAGCACTTTCTAGCTGTGTGACCTTGGGGCAGTGACTTAACCAATCTGAGCTTCAGGACCCTCATCTGTGAATGGAGAGTAACAATAGTCCCTAGCTCAAAGGATTGAAATACAGTATGTAAATCACTCAGCTCGGTGAGGGGTAGTAATAAGCAACTAAGGAATGGTGGCCCTCTCCCTCCCTCCCTCCCTCCTTCCTTTTCTGCCTTTCCCTCCTTCCCTCCTCCTCCCTAGTTCACTTTCTGTACTTGAGAAGCAAAAACCTATTGGTGCAGGAATCCCTTGCCCAAAATTTCCTTTCTATTTGGAGGTTGGCACAGAAAAAACAACTCTGGTGGATAAATTTGCCTCTCCCATTGCCGGCCTTTGCAGTGGCTCTCTAACCTTGCTAGAAGTTTCTAACGTTCACCGTGCTTGCCCCATGGCCAAAGGGGCTCAAGCAGGGGATTTTCCTCTGTGAGGCCGGGTAGACGCAGAACCCAAGGCTTAGGTACTTTTCAAGGGCCTATGAAAAAGTCTGAAATCCAGAAAAAGCTATTGGCTCCAGAACGTGAAAAGGAAACTGTAAAATCAAGAAATGTTTAATTAGAAACCTATTAAATGTCACAGCGTGTTAACATCATGAATTGTTGAAATTTATGGTTTCTTTATGTTTGAAAACAATTTGTAGGTTGGGTTTTCCTCACTTTGCAAGAGTTCCCAAATATGTACAATAGTTATTACTGAGAAATTATAGCCAATTATAAATTAAGTGAGTTGTTCACCAGTTGTAAATTAAATGAGTATGTTTAGCCAAATTCAATAGCAAAAGTATAAAAGGCCCCTTCAAAAATTTTGCAGTTAAAATTGTTATTATGTAATATTTTAAAGTATTTTAAACAATGTAAGCCCTCTCTCAGGTCTAGGAAGGTCTTTAAAATGCTAATGCTGTGCTTGGGAGGTTGTTGACCCTCTTTTTAGTTATCCCCCAGGATAGCTGATTTTTCTAGCCCTTTGTGAGACATCTAGCATTTAGAATTTGTAATAATTTTTGCAAATATTCACAGTGTAATAAAAAATTGCAGGACATTAAGCTATAGATCGGTTTGATCTCAAGTAGTTTAAAAAATTCATACATGCATTAAAAAAAAAGACTAGAAAGAAAGATACTAGAATGTTAATAGACTCTCTTGGTAGAACAACGTGCATAATTATCTTTTCTTTTTTATAGTTTTCAGACTTTCCAAATTTTCTACAATGAAAATGCATTACAATCAGAAAAACAATTTTGGTAGTTAAAAATTTTTTTCTTACTACAAAAGTAATTTGTGCTCATTATAGAAAAATCACAAAATACATATAAGCATAAGGCAGGAAAAGAAACATGCAAATTCCACCCACCCAGAGACAACCACTGGGTCCTTCCAGACCTTTTTTATGCATACATAAACATTTATATTTTTGTCACAAAATGGGATCATTCTGTACATAGTACTGTTTTGAAACCTGCTTCTTTCCCTCACAATATATATTGAGAACATTTTCTTTAATGTCCACAGCACATTTCTGCAAGATGATTTTAATGGCAGCTTACCACATTTTGAGGATTAACCATAATTTATGTAACCTCTAATTATTAGACATGTATATTGCTTCCCAATTTTCTCTATTACAAAGAGTACTATAATGAAAAAAAATATATATATTTTTAAGATTTTACTTATTTATTTGACAGAGAGACACAGCCAGAGAGGGAACACAAGCATGGGGAGTGGGAGAGGGAGAAGCCGGTTTCCAGCCGATCAGGGAGCCCGATGTGGACCCTGGAGTCATGACCTGAACCCAAGGCAGACGCTTAACGACTGAGCTATGCAGGCACCCCTGTAATGAAAATATTTTAAAGCATCTAAGGAATCTTTATTTTCATAAGGAAATCATAGAACACTACCCAATGGACATTTGTTTTTGAATTATGCCAGGCTGAGGATCCAAAGGTGTTTAAGTAGTGGTCTCTGGTCTGGAGGAGTTCCCAGTCTTGCGGTGGGTAGACAGTGGTGGGAGCCATGAACTCTGTCTGAGAAAACCAGGAAAGGCTTCTCTGGGAGGGTGACGAGCCCGGGACTTGAAGATTGAGTAGGAGTTCACGGGACAGATAGCGTGGGGTGAGCAGGGAGCCCTTCCCTGGCACAGAGAATAGGACAGGAGAAAATGGGAAGGTAGCCTTTAATTTAGAGCCCGTGTGGTGTGCCGGGAACTTACACGTAAGTTTCCTCGTTGAATCCTCACATCAACTCCGCAAAGGAACCATTCTCATTCCTATTTCCCAGCCAAAGAAACTGAGGGTGCGTTTTTGTTTCCAGAGGTAGAGCCAGGATTTAGACGTGGGTCTCACTTTAAAGTCCACGCTCTTCCTTCCTTTCTTTTTCTCTTTTCCCTGACGATAGCAGAGGCAGTTATGTGCTTCCCGGAAAGGTAGGGAAAGGTCTAATTCGCTTTCTTTTCATGTGCTTTTTCTTGGTAGCAAACATCCCAGCTATTTTAAGGCCTGCGCTATTCCTTGCCACAAAGAAGGGCTTAAGTCCCAGCCCTCTTCCTTCTCTTCCTTACAGAGCTTGAAAGAGAGGTTGGAGCCTCCAGCCGCCATCTTGGGTGTTGTCTTTTGCCACCTCTTGAGCAAGCCTGTCTCTCCTCGGTACCTCATTTGTCTTGGCGTGAGGACACAGAGTTAGGCTCAGAGGGGCCTGTTTTAGGAACAGTGAGGTGGAGCATGGGGGATGGTACAGGAGGAGTGGCAGGTGAGGGCCAGAGAGGAGAACTAGACAGGTGGGCCGTGCTAAGGCCTATGTTACGGATGTTTGCTAGGGGACAGACGTGATCAAATGGCTCCTTAGCAAGACGAGTCAGACCGCTCTGGAAAGGATGGTGTGTCCTAGAGGGGTACAGGTGTTGGAGAAAATGTGATGTGGACCCAGAATAATAATAGGTAACATTTTTTGATTGCCAGGCACCGTGCATATAAAATATTCTCAATCTCGATGGGGTAGATGATATTATTTTCCTCGTTTTCCAGGTGAGAAAATTGAAGCACAGACAAGTTAAGCAACTTGTCCAAAGGCACACAGTAAGTGGAAAAGCCAAGATTTAGACCAAGACAGCCTGTTTTTTGTCCTTCCGTCTTACTTAGCTCTCCCGGAGCTGAACGGACCAGACTGCTAGCTCTGTGAAGACAGGGGTCCTGGAAGTTTCACTACCTGTGCAGGGTTGATCCTGTGAAACAATGCACTGTCAATAAATAGGATTTATTAATATTTATTATGATGATAGTATGGTTAGATATAATGCATTTAATGTATATTATGAGAACTACATGTATTAATATGTTAATGATTAAACGTGGAAGCGATGAATAGACTAATACAGCAGCACAGGAGCAGGAGGGAAGAAATGTTTCTGAATTAGAATTGCAGGGTTTGGTGACAGGATGTGGGGGGAGGAGAGGGAGGGGAGGATTCTGGGTAGATGACTCGGTTTCCAGGTTGGAGAGCAGGGAGAGGGTCGGGTCATGAATGAGGCTGGGCCTGGGGCATTGTTGTAGAGAGTTATGTTTGGGCTGTATTCATTTGAGAGGCCTGTGGGCCGTGACCCTGGTCCCTGAAGAGCTCCTCTCGTGAGAATCCTATAAAGCTTGTTTTTCCGATTTGGATAGCAAAACTAACAGGTTTACAAACTTCTCACATGCTAATTAAAAAACTAATTAAAACCCATCAGTTATAAAAGGCATATGGTTTACTTAAGGTTGATCCAAGCTCGATGTTTGGTAAAACAACGTTTTAATAAATCATAAAATGAATTGGCTTTCATGATACTAGTATGCTTTTCCAATTTACTGGGTATGTTTCACATGTGGCTTTTTTTTCCCCATTTGAAGGACATTAAAGGAGGCAGTGTAGATAAAAATGCCTACTGCCTCATGATCATTTAAAATTTGTTTTCTTTTCCTTGAACCCCTCGGCAACTCTGGCGCAAGTCTGGTCTTCATCCTCATTTTACAGATGTGGAAACAGGCACCCTTAGGAAAGGTGAAGGGGCATGTGCGAGATATCTTAGCACGGAAGTAGAAAAGTCAGAGCTCGAACCTTTTTAAGTCCCACCTACTCGAAGTAGAAAAGTCTCCTCCACGGTTGCTGTTTAACAAATTATCCCCAAACGTAGCCGCTTAAAACAGAAAATATTTATTATCGCATAAAGGTACCCAGGAATCTGGAATTGGCTTAGCCCGGTGACCTGGTTCAGGGTCTCTCAAGCCGCTGCCAGAGACTTCAGTCTCCGGAGTCTGGACCAGGGCTAGAGATGCCATCTGTAAACTCCCTCATGGGGCTTTTGGCAGGAGGCTTCGGCTCCTTGGCCTGTGGGCCCTTCTCTGTGGGTGTTCATGACATAGCTTTACCTGGACTGAGTGATCTGAGAAAAAAAAAAAAAAAGAAAGGGTAAGGGAGGGGGAGGAGGAGGGGGAGGCAGGGGGAGGGGGAGGAAGGAGGAGCAACCAAGTTGGAAGTTATAACCCCATCTCAGTAGCAACATCTCATCAATTTCACTCGGCAGGAGCTAGTCACTGGGCCAGCCCCCCTCTAGGGCAGGGGAATTCACAAGAGTGTGAATGCCAAGAAGCAGGGATCCCTGGGGGCCACGTTAGAGGCTGCTTTTCACGGGTACCTTTTCCACTCCATTATAGCGTATCTTGTCCTTTTCATCTTTGCAGCACCCCCTACCCACCCAGTAGAATTACTTCATAAACTTCATGAAGTTGCAAGGTGACCAGTTTGGGGCAAGTTATATTTTCTGGAGACAGACAGCAGCATTGAAGTACTTAGCAGACCAGGAAGTGGAAAATGGTTATGAAGGGATCCAGTCCCGTTCATTGCCAAGGCCGGGTAAAATGCAACATGTACAAATGGACTTAATTGGTGAAAAATTAATTAGATGATTAAACTTATTTCTGCTTAAATACACTTAGGTGTTAATTGGTAATTTGACTTGAGGTTTATTTTAAGGTGGAATCTGTTATCCTGACTCTGTCCTTTAAGAAATGATCTCTGTTTAATATGCCACGAACACTCCTGGTCTTGCTGAGAAACATTAGTTCATTGTCATGGTTCTTCTCCAGATGGGACCGATCAGGGTCAGACTGGCCCAGAGAGCAAAAAGGCATTTGCTTTGGAAACTCCATCGAGAGGAAAATCTTTCTATTGCCTGAGGGGCTTTTCTGGGAAGGCTGAATTGTGGTGGGAACAACGTAGGATTACAAGTGGAAAATACAGGGACTCCTTACATTTCTCTGCTCTGTGACTGGGCAAGTTGCTGTCTGGGTTTCGTTTTCTACATCTGTAAAATGAGGTGGTGAGAGTACATAATGTCTGAGGTCACTTCACCCATAGGATTCCATGATTGTCAAGTACTGTGCTCTCATTACAGGGGGGGGACTCTGCAAGGGTTTTCTTTTCCTTAAAAAAAAAAAAAAAAAGAATTCTGAGCCTTGTCCGTTTGCTAGAATTTGTTTCACAGGTTATGCTCTTGTTAAACACAGTGGATTGAATGTGTGTTTACCCTCATGTTCTTTTTAAGTCCCATTTAAATGAAAAGGAGAAGGAGAATGGATAAAGGGACATCAGTGGGCAAGGGAAGGGATGGAAGGAGCAGATATTCAAGCCCTGCAGGGGGAAGTGCCCACAAGGGGTCCAAACCCTTGCCCTTCAGAATCCCAGAAAGGCCCAGGAATTTCAAGGAGTCACCGAAGGCGGAGTGAGGAGAATTAAATGAAATTTAATGGTGAATT
This sequence comes from Procyon lotor, assembly GCA_028646535.1. Taxonomy (NCBI): domain Eukaryota; kingdom Metazoa; phylum Chordata; class Mammalia; order Carnivora; family Procyonidae; genus Procyon; species Procyon lotor. The sequence continues at coordinate 11,327,255 of CM053613.1, forward strand.
ACATTCGCCCCCCAGACCTCTTCCTTCTCTCACCACCTCCAGGCAGGAGACTGGAAGATTCTTCTCTGGGAAACCCGAGCAATCCCAGAGGATGGAGCTCCCCAGTTGCCACTGGAGAGACTAACAGGGAACACCACCGGCTGACAAGCCCCACATCAGAGAGCCAGAACTTTCCATCAGCCTGCAGTGCCTCCGTCTCTGTGAAGGCTCAGCCAAAGATCGCCGAGCACAGAAGCAAAGCATCCTGACAGGAGAGAGGTCAGGGATTTTCCTCAGGTAGATGAGAAGATGCTCATTCAGATTTCTGCTCAACTGTCACTTCACCAGAGAGACTTCCCCTGCCCACTCGGTCTGAAACCAAACCAAACCTTCCATTACTCTCTACCCCTCGCTCTGCCTGATTTCAGAAAGAGAGAACGGAGAAATGGAAGGGAGGACATTATCAAAGTAAGTAATAGGAACAATTTTCTCAGAACTGAAGGATACAAGCTTCTAGTTTGACAGGTCCATTGGGGGCCAAGCACAACGCCGGATGGAAGACCCCACTGAGGCATGTCACTGTGAAATTTTAGGACCCTAAAGAAAAAAATCCTGAAAGCTTCCCAAGGCACAGGTAAAGATTTGTACAAAGGATCAGCAACCAGAACTGCCTCAATATTCAAGAAAAACATCAGAAGCTGGAAGAAAACAGAGCAAGTTCACAAAATCCTGAGAGAAGACGATTCCAACGTGTAATTCTTTATTCAGTTCAATGATCAATTAAGTATTGAAGGGAAGTAAAGACACTTTTAGATATGCAGGGTTATTTTTCTTGGAATAAACCAAATTGGAAGGCGACGTGGGATCCACAGGATCTAAATCAGGAGAATGGCAAAAGAAGCTTCTAGGATTCTGGGATGACAATGGAAGCAACCAGTCCAGATGGAAGGAGAATCAGAATAAAGTCAACGTTAAGTGTGAATGTAAGCAGGAGTTTTAACTCCGCTGAGCAGAAGAGGGGAACCTCAGTGCTTTAGAAAAGCGAACCATCGGGGGCGCCTGGGTGGCTCAGTCGTTAAGCGTCTGCCTTCGGCCCAGGTCAGATCCCAGGGTCCTGGGATCGAGCCCCGCATCGGGCTCCCTGCTCGGCGGGAAGCCTGCTTCTCCCGCTACCATTCCCTCTGCTTGTGTTCCCTCTCTCACTATGTTTCTCTCTGTCAAATAAATAAAATCTTTAAAAAAAAAAAAAAAAGAAAAGCGAACCATCGGGCAGCATCCGTTGGCTGTCCGGTAGTCGATGAGGAACTCAGCAGACGGACACACAGCATCTGAGTTTGTTCTTTAGATTTATGGAGGTGAATACCAGAAAAAAACCATGCAAAAGAATGATCGTGCTGGCCTCTGGGGTGGAGAGGAGCTGTTTTTCATTAAAGATGTATTTAGCACAATGTAACTTCTTAAACTAAGAGCAATCGTCACTTTGAGAAAGATAAAGGGGAAGTTCAAAAGCTTTGTATCTCATGTATGGACCCCTTCTTCATCAGCCAGTGCGAACAGAATAAAATTGCCTCCTGAGGTGAGGAGCTGGCTCATGCCTGCGCTGCTCCCCGAGTTTGATCTGAGGAGGCCTGGAGAGGTCATCTTGCCGGCAGACCTCACCCCTGCTGCTGATGGATGCCCGCTATGTGGTGGTGGTGGTGGAGGGGGAAGGCAGTGGACTTGAGTTAAAGGATCGAGGTTCAAATTTAGTTTCTACCGCATGTTAGCTGAGCGGTGTTATGGGGGGAAAAAAAAGGCCTTGTCTCAGATATTCCCTGGGCACCCACAGCTGTTAGACATTTTGGATACACAGCCTCGTCTTTGGGGAGATTAAGGAAGACGATGAGTTGTTCCTCAGCTGGCTCAGTCGGTAGAGCATGCGACTCTTGATCTCAGGGTTGTGAGTTCAAGTCCCATGTTGGGTGTGGAGCCTACTTAAAAAAAAAAAAAGAAAGAAGGAAAGTTTCCTGAGGGATAAAATGGGAACTCTTTTATTCACTCATTCAACTAATTATTGAGTATCTTCTGTGTGCAGGAGCCTGGCACCGAGCTGAGGTAAAAGGGCAGGAGAGCCTGGCTGCCGGGGAGGGGCAGCGGTGACAAGGCTGGGGCTCTGGGTGGTCAGCCTGCAGAGCACAGGGAAGACTGCAGGGTGAAGGGGGGCCAGGAAGGCAGCATCTCAGGGCAAAGGCCCAGACTCAAAGCCCTTGAGCTGGGAGGTGGGGTCACAGAGCAGTGGTGCTAGGCCCCCGCACACACCTGCACCCTTATATTTTCCTTCTAGGACTATCTTCAGAGGGCTGGGATTTCAGGGTTTTAGAGGGGAGAAACTTAAATGGTATCTACACCACTGGGGCACCTGGGTGGCTCAGTCAGTTTAAGCGCGTCTGACTCTTTGATTTTGGCTCAGGTCATGATCTCAGGATCGTGGGATTGAGCCCCTCATGGGGCTCTGCAGTGGGCATGGAGCCTGCCTAAGATTCTGACTCTCTGTCTCTCTCTGCCCCTCCTCCTGGCTCCGTGCGCTCTCTCAAAATGAATGAATGAATAAATAAATAAGTAAATAAAATAAAAAATAAAAATTTAAAAAAATATCTAGGTCACTAATTCCTACACTTTCGCCATCCCTAAACCAGTAACATTCCCAAGCTGATGTGGTGGGCCAACAGAGATGAACCAACTTATTTGCTAAATGAAGACGTGAGAAAGAAACACCAGGGGGAAAAAAAAAACCCAGCTACCATCTACCATCATTTCACCAAAGAAAAGGACAGCTTCCTACAAAAAGCAGGAAAGACATAATCTCAGAATAAAGGACAGACTTACATTGCATGAAGTTACCTTCCTTCATGAGCACACCCTACATGGGCCTTATTTTTCTCATTTCACGACCATCATGGGGAACCTTGGGGACAGACCAATGTTGAACCGAGGTCAGCTTCAGGCTACAGGGATCACCCTCCACTCTACCTCCAAAGCTAGACATTCTGGAGTCAAACTTGACACATCTCACTTCCTGCCAGTTTCGGGTCAGTCACAAATCCAACCCATCCTTTCTTAGAAATGTCTTTCTAATCTGGAACGTCGTGCAGCCCATCCTCGCTGCCTGGCGGTGTCATTTCTTTCCTTTGCTAGAGCACCCAGTGCAGCGCTTCCCGAATTGGCTCCCATGCGAGCACTCTCCTGCCTCTCTTCAGCCCAGCTGCTCTATCATCTAAAATACAAACCTGAGGATGCTACTCTTTCTTAGAAGCCTCTAGTAGAATGAATTTTTCTTTTAAAGGAGAATTTTAAAAAGTATAAGCTTCAATGCTGATGAGGATGCTGTGAAACTGACAATCTCATTTATTGCTAATAGAAATGCAATTTTGAACTATTTTAGAATGCAGTTTAAGAATGCATCATGAAAGCTTAAACATATTCAGTCTTTGACTAGTAATTCCATTTCTGAGAAGCCAGGGAAATAACCCCATCTATGGAAAAGCTTCACGAACAAAGATATTTATGACATCATTATTTATATAGGGAGAAATTGGAAATAGCCTAACTATATTACAATAAAAGTAATCTATGATACTGGGTGGCCTATTATACAGCTATTAAAAATGACATTTACTCATAGAACAAAGACAAAATAAAATACACTAAAATGTCATAATGATTATTTCTAACTGGTGGGATTATGGATGGCTTTAATTTTCTTCTTTATAATTTTCTATATTTTCCAAAGTTTCTACCATAAATAACTACTGTAATTAGGTAAGAAAATTTACTTTTAAATAATGCTTAGAATAAGTTTATGGTAACTGAAAAAAAGAGCAGCAGATCAAATTGTACATAAAACATAATCTGAGTACAAACACAAACGAGAATGTAAGGAAATACAACAAACCGTTCAAGTTGATTGGCCCGAGGTCATAGCAGCCTAGGGGTTTTTGTTGATTTCACCTTCCTGGTCTTCCACCTATAGTGGAAGAAGAGGGTACACACACACACACGCGCACACACACGCACACGGCACTAAGAACTCTCCATTGCTTGCAGGATTTAATCCACATACCTTAGCATGGCTTACATGCCACAGGGACCCCAGGTGACAGTAAAAAAAAAAAAATTAAGCTATAATTCGCATACCATAAAATTTCACCTTTTAATTTGTACAACTCAGTGGTTTTGAGTATATTCACAAAGTTGTACAACCATCATCGCTAATTCCAGAACATTTTTATCAATTCCAAAAGAAACTCTACCAGTTAGCAGTCACTGCCCGTATCCCCTTTTCCCCAGCCTCTGTAAATCACTAATACACCTTCAGTTTCTATTAATTTGCCTATCCCAGACGTTTCATACAAATAAAAGCATACAATATGTAGTCTTTTGCATCTGGTTACTTTATTTAGCATAATGCTTCAGAGTTCAGTCATGTAGTACCATGTTTCAGCACTTCATTCCTTTTAATTGCCAAGTGATATTCCACTGTATGGATATACCACATTTTATTAATTTATCAGTTGATGGGCATTGGAATTGTTTTCACTTTTTGACTATTGTGATTCATGATGCTGTGAACATTCACATACAATTGTTTGTGTGGACATATGTTTTCAATTCTCTTGGGTATGTGTATGTATATATTGTGTATGTATATATATTCCACTCTCATATGCATAGATATGAGTCATAGATACTGGGTCATACTGTAACTCTGTGTTTAACTTTTGAGGGATTGTTTTCCAAAGCAGCTACCCTATTTTACATCCTTACCAGCAATTTATGAGGGTTTCAATTTCTCCACATCCCCACTGACACTTGCTAATGTCTGCCTTTGTCATTAGAGCCCTTTTAGTAGGTATAATGTGGCATTTAGTGGTTTTGATTTGTACTTCTACAATGGGTAATGATGGGACAATTTTTGTTCACTTATTGGCCATTTGCATCTCTTCTTTCAAGAAGATTTTTTGCCCATTTTTTAAGATTAGGTTATTTGTCTTCTCATCGTTGAGTTGTAAGTGCTCTTTATATATTCTGAACACTAGTCCCTTCTCAGTTATATAATTTGCAAATATTTTCTCCCATTCTGTGGGTTGCCTTTTTACTTTGATGGTCTCCTTTAAAACACAGAAATTCAAATTTGATGGAGTCCAATGTATCTATTTTTTCCTTTTTGCTTTTGGTGTCATAGCTAATAAACCATTGCCTCATCCAAGATCATGAAGATTTGCACCTAGGTTTTCTTCTAAGAGTTTTGTAGTTTTAATGCTTACACTTAGGTCTTTGATCCATTTGGAATTACTTTTTGTATGTGGTATGAGGGGGGAGTCTAACTTCATTCATTTCTATGTGGATGTCCAGTTGTCCCTGTGCCATTTGTTAAAAAGACTATTTTTCCCCATTGTATTATTTAATATGCTGGTTGCAAACCAACTGACCATAAATGTAAGGGACAGGTAACGTTTTCGCTTAATTGCTAGTCTTCATCAGACTTCTCATTTTGCTCTGCTTTTCCTATCCTGATCGCTTTGGATAGGTTAGTCCTTTACCTACCTTCCACTTATCTTGGTAGGGGACTCTCTTCATTCTCCAGGTATTATCTGTACCCACAGCCTTTCCATCTCCCCCCAGCAGTCAGATTCAGTGTCCTTGGAGCATTTTGCACCTCTATCATTGCTCTATTCACATCATATTAAAGTTACCTATTCCTGAGCTCATCTGGCTATCCTCTGAGATCTCTGACAGCTGCAACCTTGTCTTACTCCTCCTTGAAACATGCAGCACAGCACCTGGCACTTACCAGGTATTTCATAAATGTTAGTAGAGCGACCATTGATTGAAATTTCTGAAAATAAGCACTATCCTGAGAACTTTAATGGGAAAAGAAAGTGGCAAATTATTGGATCAATGCCTCTCACCCTCTTTCTCCAATTCTGGAGAGTGGTATTTGTTCATTCATTTGTTTAAGAAGTTTTTATGAAGTACCTATTATCTGCTAGGCATTGAGCTAGAAGCTGTAGGTCATGTGGTGAACACAAGCAGACATGGTCCCTACCCTTAATGGTGCATACAGTGTCATGAGTAAAATCAACATTAATGACATAATCATATAAACATGAAAAATATGAGTGGCTGTCATCAGACCATCTCTGTGCTCCGTACCTACCTCCTGCTCATGTGTACATTGATAGTTTGACTACCCGGCTCACTGACTTTTGTACCTCCCCTCCTGCCATCATCCATGGCGAGTGTGAGACCCATGTCACCCTGCCTCTTGTTTCTTGATGCCTCAATACCATGGTCCCCTCCTCCTCTCCACCTCAGCCATAGTCACACACAGACTTTGCCATAATAACAGCGCCTCTAAAGTTTTCATTCTAACTATCACCACCCTCACCACGTGTCTTCCAACTCAGTGATCCTAGGACTACCATTCCAACGATTCTCTGATCCTTTTGAGGTCTTCAGTCCACTGACTCTGTACCCTATTTTCTTGTCTTTCACCACCTCTCACCTAGGCCCTCCTTTCCTCCTCACCCAACCTCGACTCTATGGCCTAGAGTTGTGATTTCTTCATAACTCCCACGCTCACCATTAACCCTGGTTAAACTCAACGAGGCATCTCCTTTGCACTGGGACATGGCTGGGAAAACACAGGGGCACAGGTTTTGCTTTACTTTATAACCTCAAATAACTGGTTTGCCTCATCAATGGCCAGCAATCCCACAACGGTCCCCAGTCAGTCTGCCACTCTCCAAGATGCCTATTTGTACCTTCTCCTCTTTTCTCCAGCCCCAGTGTCCTTCTCCTGCCTGCTTCTCAGCTGATGATCTCATCTTCCCATTCACTGAGAAAATGGAGGCCGCGAGAATGCTCATTATCCACCACTAAACCGACTAGCCTCCAGCATCAATATGTATGTGCTGTGCCCTGTCCTGTTTACAGATTACAAACTATCCCTGGGCTTGTGTAGCGTCAAGCTCTCCACCTGGGCCCTGGATCCCATTCTCCCTCACTTACTGGAGGACTGACTGCAGTGATCTCCTTCATGAATCGCTAGTGTCACCCTCCCTACTGGAACATTCATTTTGGCACTCAGCTATGCTGTAATGCTTCCCATCTAAAAACAAAGTAAAAACCAAAACAGAGACACCCTCCATAATGCTCATGGGCTTCCCTGGCGGGAGCCCTATCCCTCTGCTCCTAGTCGTAGCAAAATTCCTCAAGAGACTTGTCTACATGTCCTCCAACCCCGTGGAGTACCTTCCCAATTTGCTCTCTCAACTCTAGGCACATTGGTTGTCTGCCATTCTTTGGACTTATACTAAGTTCATTCCTGCCCCAGGACATTTGTCCTTGCTATTCCTTTTGTTTGAAATCATCTGTTCATATACTTCTTCATGGTTTGCTCCCTCATTTCACTGAGGCCTCAGTTTAAGTATCATCTGCTCAGAAAGGCTTTCTCTGCTGCCCTTAATCTGAGATGATTGCCCCTGCTCCTGCCACAACACTAATCCTCACCCAGCCTTTTTTTCCCCTCACAGCACTTGCCACTGCCTGACATTCTAGTAAACACGTATGTGCTTGCTTGCTTATTGCCTCTTCTTCTGTTAGATTGGAAGCTCCCTGGGGACTTCTTTTGTTCACCATTATATCCTTCACCTCCAGAAGACCGTCTGGCATGCAGTAGACCCTCGATAGCTATGAATTAATAAGTAGTTGGATGGCTGAACATGATTATCTGAGGGTGTAGAAGGGAAGGATTTGCTCAGTCAGGAAAGGTGGAGAAAGCTTCCTTGAGGACTTGTGATATCAGGATAAAAAGAGGGGGTTAAACAAGTGAGCTGGGAAGGGACAAGTATTCCAGACTAAAGGAGTGTGCAAAGGCCCTGGGTTGGCAGGAAGGCAGCGAATTCGAGCTGAGAGAAGGCCTGCGTGCGGCCCAGGGAATGAGAGGAAGTTGGTGCAAGGTGGGCAGGAGGCAGGCCCTGCCATTCCTCCTACAAAGAATGCCACGAAGGGCCTAGAGGCCTGGGGTGCGTTCTGGCTTCTATCCTAACAGCAGTGGGAGGCCTTGGACGAAAGGCAAAATATGATTAGATTTGCATTTGAAAAGCTCCCCCTGATCCACTTATTATTGCTAATAACGATGATATGATGATGATAAATGCTTGCATCTGGATAGTGAAAGGTCTTTTCAAAGTGTTTTCACACTCTCCACCCCAGCCTCAGCCTCTTGAGTCCATCAGCAAAAGCTGTTGGACCTGAGGGTAGAGCGTTCTCCTGTTACAGGGGTCAAGTTTTCTGAATCCCAAGTCGGGGCACATGGTCTAAGAAAGGACATCCCCCCACGCCTTTTTTCTAAGCCTATAAAAGCTGTACATTCCAATCACATTTAATTACACATTTGACAGGCCACCTCAATTTTACAAAATGCCCAGATATTGAGACTGTTCCAGAAGGTTAGGGAGAAATTATTAGTGTAAGTAGTTCCCCATCCTCTCCAAGACACAGTCACACTTTTAAGGCGATATGGATCCTAACATTGTTGGGCCATAAATTCAATATATTATGACAATGATTTACAAGTCAACCAAAGTTCTTCTCCCTCCTCCCTTTGGTAAAAAGGCAGTCGGTTCTGGGAGTCTGGAGGTCTTACTCTGATTTTAGGGGGTAGGGAGGAAGGCAGAGAGAAGGCTGAGGTCTCGATTTTTTGGGAGCCAGGGGTTCAGGGGTTCATGAACACAATGTCCCTTCAGGGAGATATCCCGGCTCACGTACGCTGCACGTACACTGCTGTTGCTGTTGTGTACTTTGATGGTGACCCTGCTGAGTTTATGAATGGGACACACAGCCCCAGGGAAGGCAGGAGAGGGTGTATGTTGGGTAGGACAGGGCAGACGAGGGTGGACAAAGATTCTCTGTTTAATAGGCTCCAGAAATAAAGGTGCTTATGCACACACAAAAACACAGGAGGACACTGAAATCAAGTCCTCCCCCGAGGCTGGCTGGGAGGTGGGCAGAGGGACTTAGTGTGACCTTGGAAATGGATCGCTGGGCCTCAAGAAGTCTTTCTAGAGGTTTTCTGGAGAAAAGCAAGAGGAAAGGGTGACTTACTGGGCGATGACTGTGGAGAACGGTCACAAAGGAGAGGCGGAGTGAGCTCTAGGGACCAGGGAATTTATGGCAATCAGCCGTCAGAACTGGAACGTCCATGAGTCACGTTCTTTCCTTTTGCTATTAGTAATTGGCATCATTTGGCCGGGAAATAAAAGGCCGAGACATGATTTTATATGCTTTCAAGTAGGGAGAAGATTTTCCTTTGGAAGATGGTCATGAGCTGTTTTCAGCCCTTAGGAGGGGGAAAACGGCTCGTTCCCACGCTGGTATGGATTTCAAGAGCTTTTCAGCTTAAGTATAAGAACTGCCAGACCCTGGGGCTGGCTCTTGAGAAAGACTCAAGAAGGCCCCGGCGTGTCCTGAGGTCTTGGCATGAGGCTTTGGAGTTGGGGTACCATGGGAGGTGTGGTGTCCTGCTCCCCAAAGCCCCCTCTTCCAGGTGTGGGGGCAGTGACAGGCGGGCGGCCCCAGCTCCTGCCCACAGCCCTCCACACTCCGGAAGGATCCCGAGATGGTGAACCAACCCCATTCCGGGAAGGCCAGTCTCCTCTTCTTTTGGGGCCGAGTGGTTGGGTTCACTGTCTGAATGATGGATGCAGAAGGGCCGTGTCCTTGCATGACAGAAGTATGACAGAAGGGAGTCAAAGTGGGAAGGGACAGTAGTCTTTGGTGATTGTTGTTAGCACGTTTTACAAAAATGTGTGACCATGTAAATTCATTGCTGGGCCCCTCTGACAACATTGTAAGGGGCTCATGCAAGTGTGTGTGTGTGTGTGTGTGTGTGTGTGTGTGTGTGTGTGTGTGTGTTGTATGGGGGTAAATTCCCAAAGTTGCCTTAGCTTTGGCGTAAATCTGCCTGATGCCCACCGCTGTACATACGTGACTTTATTTTATCTTTACAGTATTCCTATGAGATAAATACTGTTCTTTCTCCATTTTCCTGGAGACTGAGACTTGGGGAACTTAGGAATTTGCCATACAACTAGGGTGTGATAAGGTAGGGATTTGAGGACTTGAGGAAAAGGCAGGGATCCTGAGGATCCAGTTTAGAAATTAGCATTTCTAACCACTACTCCCCTCTGCCTTCTCTTACCCTTCGGGAGCGTATATTCCTGGAGAAACCAAGCACATTTAAGTAGTCTGCTACCTTCCTTTCCGTGTCTGCTCAATTGTTGCCTCATCAAAAAGCGAGGATTGACCAAGCGAGGTAGGGAGGGACAAGTATTCCAGACAAGAGGAGTGTGCAAAGGTCCTGGGGCTATGAGGAGTGTGGTGAGTTGGGGAAGCTGAATGAAAGCCTGCCTGGGGGCACAGGGAATGAAAGGGAGCCGGTATGAGGTGGGCGGGAGTCAGGCCTGGCCATTCCTCTTACAGAGTAATGGTCCCCCACCCCCATCCCTGTCCTAATTTCCTCCACTGCACTTTTGATCAACTGACATATTCTATACTTATTTTCTTTCCCTTGACTCCTTGCTTGAATGTGCTCTTCGTGAGGGCAGGGACCTCATCTGTGTTACTCATGCTCTACGCCCGGTGCCTAGGACGCTGTCCCGCAATGCAGAAGGGCATTTAATGTATATTTATTGCATTACCCGATTACAGAATTAAATAGTACCAGCCTGTTTTTGATAAATGCCTGGAGCATGTTCCAGCCCACAGGTGATATAGTGGTTGGAAGACCGAAAACATTTCAAACCAGATTATCAGACGGGGTTTCCAAAAGGACGTTGGCCCGTGAAGGATGGCTAAGCTAATATATATATTTAGGAGGCAATGGCGGGGGAAGGGATAGGATTGGGTAGCGGTCCAGCAAGCTGCTTGGCACGCCTCCCAGCCTCTGCCAGGCTCCTTGGATGTGGGCCTCTGTGCTATATTCACACATCATCTAAGTGGGTTGTGAAACACTGGCACTAGCTACCAGGGGATGCTATGGTTTCTCCTTCCTTGGAGATCTTTAAAAATAGGAATAAGCAATCAACTGTCCTAAATTCTTTAGGAAGGAAAGCATTGGCGTTGTTGGCTCTTATAGTGTATGAGGCCGTTTAGCTCTTCCATCTGATACAAGCATCTCAGGAACCCGTGAGGTTGGCAATATTATCCCCATTTTACAGATGAGGAAACCAAGGCTCAGAGAAGCTCGTCCCACAGGGATGAGATGTGTCTCTCTGACTGCCAAGACTATGGGCTTCCTGCTACCCCAAGGCTCTGATACTTTCTCCCCCAGTCCATCTTTTTAGGACATGTGTGTTTTGTATTTAGATTAGCACATGGTGCTGCCCGAAGCTGACGGTAACCGGCGGCCTTCTGATCGTGGTGGTGGCAGACAAGACTCTTGTCATGTGGCTGGATGTTAGGGCAGGGTTTCCTTGGGGCTGGAGGCTGGAGCAGACCACCTGGTTCTGCCTCCCCTTCGGTGTTCTAGTTGTAAACAGGTGGTATGAGTAGGGATTCGATGACTCACTGAATGGACACCGAGTGCCCAATGCGGAAGGGTAAGTTACATCAGTCCGGTGATGTATTGTTCCAGCCATGTGGGTACATGGATATGGAAGTAAGTGTAAGAATTTTCAAGGGAAGAAGCAGGTGGCAGAGAAAGTGAAAGTCAGGACTTGGAAGGCATCGGAACTTAACCCTCTATGCATATCCTTTGAGAAGTGGCATGGGGGCTGGGACGTCAGACAGCCTTGGGTTCAAAATTCTCACTTAGCCATTTACTAGCTAGGCAGTCTGGGGTGAGTCAGCTGACATTTCTCTGTCCATCAGCATTCTTCGGTTGCATGAGATAGAAACCATCTGTGGCTGCCTTGAGCAGGGGAAGGTCACGAAATAGACAGAAAAGCCCCAGCCTCTGACCTCAGAAAGGGCTGATGGATGAGCTCTTCAGAGTGGTGCTTGGGGCTTTTCCTTGCGGGTCTGAGGATTCCTCTGTGTAGGCTGGGGAGGGCAGGAGCGGTCTGGTTGCCTCGCCACCCCCTGGGCAGGAGGGCAGGGTGCATCGATTGTTGGTTCCCTCGTTATAGTACCCAGTGGGGGAGGGGAGAGTTCCCCCGAAGCAGAATCAGGGCGGAAACATTACCTGCCTGCAGAACTTTGTTGTTAGGAATTTGAGTTAATATATCTAAACCGGTTTGCACAAACTACTTCCAGGAAATGGTAGTTGTTGCTGTAATAGAGCCAAATCTTTACTATCCCTTTTGCAGGTGGCCCATGGCAACTTTTAATTTACTTATTTGTTAATGCTAGTGTGCAACTTTAGAAAAGAAAGAACATATCCCTGCGTAGCTGAATTAATATCGATACCCCAGTTAACGCAATTCATAATGATGCTTTTTAGATCGCCCCATATGTCCATATCGGGATTTCTTTGGTGACTGTTAAATCTAGCCCGATGACTGCCTCGTAGAGTCTCTCTCTCTCTGTGGGCTCAGGGAGGATAAGCTCATTGTAATATTCGCCTAAGCCAAACAGAATTGGAAAGGTACATCTGTTACAGGAAAAAAAAATCAGGGACTGTATTTCAAGACTAAATAGAGTTGATCTGGGATTTCCCTCTGTTTTGGTGTATTCAGGTCATCACTCCCCCTCATTAGTACCGACTGTATTTAACACTGCCACAGTTAATGAAAGCTTTAGTAGTTAAACACGTACATGAAATCCCCTATTACTCCAGGGTGCGTGTCCAAGTCTTCCAGCGCGGTTCAACAAACATTTATTGAGTGCCTACTATATGCAAGAGATTCCTCCTTATAACCAGCCTCGTGGGGTTCTCGAGCCAAATTTGGGTGTTTTTTTTTTCCCCCAGTAAATTTTATACATCAGGACAGATTTGGCTGTCTAAAGTGGGAGAGAAGGAGCAGTCACACTACAGAATTACTTATCTATGAATTTTAAGATCTACTAAAAGGAACCCTCCTGGTTCCTTTGGGGACAAACATTTCATAATAGAAATGTTTAAAAATCAACCAAGATTTTTTAAAAAGGGTAGCCTGTTTGTTTCTTCTCGCCTAGTGACACTTTTCCTACCAAAGGCAAGGGCAAAGAGATTTGCAAAGGAGTGTCTTCTGCAAAATCCAGGAAACCAGAGCCTTTGGGGCTTTATAGAAGCAGGGAAAGACAGCAATTCTCAACCTGGAGTCTTCCCTGAAGATGGCTGTTTCCAGCTCCTTGAGTCAGAAATCACTGTCTCCAAGACAGCAGAGAGAAAAAGAGAAGTTGCAGGGCAGGGTTAAAAAGGTACAAAATATAGTGTTTTATAAGACCAGTTGTGAGCAGTGATGTGGGGGAAATGGGCCCTCTTTGACTGCTGGCGGGGGCGTAAATAGATACAACCTTTCTGGAGGGCGATTTGAAAATACTATCAAAAGCCCTAAAAATGATCGTGCTCTTGGAATTGATCCCAAGGAAGTAGATAGGGCCATACTCAAAGATTTATCCATAGGATTAGTCGTTTCAACATTGTTTACAATAGTGGAAAATCGGAAATAATCTAAATGTCCAACCATAGGGGACTGACTTAGGTTGGTTCAGTAACTTATGGGACATCCTTCCATGGTGGAATATTATTCAGACGTTAGAAATGATGTTGTAAAACTGACTCTCAGTTAGGGTCCATGGTTCAGGGGGTCTCTGGAATTATATGCCAAATCATATGTGTATATGTGTATGTAGGCATGTTTTGGAGGAAGGGAGGATTCTTATGGGTTCTCAAATAGGTGCATGACCCAAGAGAGTAACAAATCACCATTGTAGAAAACACCTAAAGCAGAAAGGTGTTGGGGCACCTGGGTGGCTCAGTCGGTTAAGCACCTAAGCCTTTGGCTCAGATCTCCGGGTCCTGGGATCAAGCCCCAAGCTGGTCTCCCTGCTCAGCAGGGAGTCTGCTTCTCCCTTTCTCTCTCCCTCAGCCCCTCCCCACTGCTCGTTCTCTCTCTCAAATAAATAAATAAAATCTTAAAAAAACAGCAGAAAGGTGTTGATGACATATTATATTAGAGAGCGAAGGGTAGGGTCAAAGCACATTTAATATAATCCTATTTTTGTAAAATATGTGTGTGCACGTATGTGTAGGAAGAAGATGAAAAGGTTGTCCACCAAAATGATAATCACAGTTATCTCCAAATGGGAAGATTATAGGTAATACTTCCTTCTTTCTTTGTTGCATTTTCTAAAATTGTTACCATGAACATGTATTACTATTAAATTAAAAACAAATTTTTTTTTAAATATATGAGTATGGACCTTGCAACCTAGACCCACACTGTCTGGGTCCCAAGTGACTGACCAGTTGAGAGGGTTTATAGTTGTTTTGTTTTTTAAAGATTTTTATTTATTTATTTGGCAGAGAGAGAGATCACATGTAGGCAGAGAGGAGGGGGAAGCAGGCTCCCCACCGAGCAGAGAGCCTGATGCGGGGCTTGATCCCAGGACCCTGAGATCATGACCGGAGCCGAAGGCAGAGGCTTTAACCCACTGAGCCACCCAGGCACCCCTGAGAGGGTCTATAGTGAGTTTCTTAACTTCTCTAGGCTTCAATTTCCTTATCTGTAAAATAGGATGATCATAGTTCATATTAATAGCTGTAAAACACCAGGGCCTGGCACAAGGTAAACGCTCAATGAAGACTGGCTATTGTTAATAAAACAGAAGTTAGATAAGTGCATGATCTTCGGAGACTCACAGGCTTGGGTTTGAACTCAGGTTCACAACTCCTTAGCGAGGGATCCCTTTGTGAAAGCCTCACTTTTCCCATCTGTAAAATAGACACAGTAATACCTACCTTGCTGGACTAATTTCAGCACTGGAGAAATATATGTGCCTAATCCAGAGTAGGGGCTTAGAAGGTAATAGGAAAGTTCCAATTAAAGTAGAATTGTATTCTTTGGGAATTGACAATCGATGTTTAGAGAACTAATCCTTCAGCTTTTCTTCACACCTTAACAGAAATCTCTTCCTGAAGAACATCTTGGTTGCTTCCAAGTTTTGGTAATTATGAATAAAGCTGCTCTGGACAGGATTTTGTATGGACATAAGTTTTTAATTCATTTGGGTAAATACCAAGGATTGTGGTTGCAAGATCATATGGTAAGAGTATATTTAGTTTTGTAAGAAACCATCAAAGTGTCTTCCAAAGTGGCTGCACCATTTTGCATCCCCACCAGTAATAAATGAGAGTCATTGGCAGTGTTTGGCACTGTCAGTATTCTGGATTTGGGCCATTTTAGTAGCTATGCAGTGGTATCTCATTTCGTAATTTCTCTAACGGCATATAATGTGGAGCATCTTTTCATGTCTTGTTGCCTTCTATATGTCTACTTTAGGGAGATATCTGTTAAGGTCTTTGGCCTAGTTTTAACCAGGCTGTTCATTTTCTAATTGTTGAATTTTGGAAGCTCTTTGTATACTTTGGATAATAGTCTTTATCAGCTATGCGTTTTGCAAATATTTTCTTCCAGACTGTAGCTTCTCTTCTCATTCTCTTCACAGTGTCTTTCACAGAGCAGAAAATTTTTAATTTTAATGACGTTCAGGGGTGCCAGGGTGGCTCAGTGGGTTAAGGCCTCTGCCTTCGGCTCAGGTCATGATCTCAGGGTCCTGGAATCGAGCCCCGCATCCAGCTCTCTGCTCAGCAGGGAGCCTGCTTCCTCCCCCCTCTCTCTCTGCCTGCCTCTCTACCTACCTGTGATCTCTCTCTGTGCCAAATAAATAAATAAAATCTTTAAAAAAATTAAAATATTAAAAAAAAATGAAGTTCAGCTTATCAGCTCTTTATTTCATGGATTGTGCCTTTGGTATTGTATCTAAAAAGCCATTGCCAAATCCAGGATTATCTAGAATTTCTCCTGTATGTTTCATAGTGTTTGTGTTTGTGTTTCATATTTAGGTCTATGATCTATTTTTTAGGTGCCTTCAGCCACTTTATGATCCATTTTGAGTTACTTTTTGCCAGGGGTGTAAGGTCGGTGTCTAGATTAAATTTTTTGGCATATGGGTGTCGAGTTGGTCCAGCACCCTTTGTTGAAAAGACTATCTTTTTTCCATTGCATTGCCTTTTCTCATTTGCCAAAGATCATTTGACTCTATTTATGTGCGTCTACTTCTCAGCTCTGTGTTCCGTTCCTCCTATATGTACTTCATAGAAATCTTGTGCACGTTTTGTTAAGATTTATACCTAAGTATTTCATTTTTGAAAAGTGCTAATATAAATAATATTTTGTTCTTCATTTCAAATACTGCTTGGTCACTGCTGGTATATAGGAAAGTGATTAATTTTGTATATTAATGTTGTATCCTGCAAACTCGCTGTAGTTGATTATAAGTTCCAGAAGTCTTTGTTTCTGTTGAGTATTTCAGATTCTCTATATAGACCATCATGTCATACGTGAACAAAGAGAATGTTATTTCTTCTTTCCCAATTAGCATGCTTTTGTTTCCTTTTCTTGTCTTATTATATTGGTTAGGACTTCCAGTATGACGTTGAAAAGGAATGGTCAGAGGGGACATCCTTGCTTTGTTCCTGGTCTTACTGGGAAATCTTCCAGTTTTTTACCATTAAGTATAGTATCAGCTGTAGGCTTTTTTGAAGATGTTTCTAATCAAGTCAAGGAGATTCCCCTCCATTCCTAGTTTGCTGAGAGTTTTTATCATGGATGAATGTTTGATTTTGTCAAATACTTTTCCTTCATCTATCGCTATGATCATGTAATTTTTCTTCTTTAGACTGTTGATATAATGGGTTGTATTAATTGATTTTTCAATGTTGAACCAGCCTTGCATACCTGGGATAAATCCCACTTGGTCATGGTGTATAGTTCTTTTAATGTATTGTTGGATTCAACTTACTTAATACTTTGTGGAGGATTTTTGCATCTGTGTTTGTGAGAGAATACTGATCCATAGTTTCCTTTTCTGTAATGTCTTTGTCTGGTTTTGGTATTTGGATAAGGCTAGTCTCATAGAATGAGTTAGAAAGTATTCCCTCTGCTTCTAGTTTCTGAAAGAGAATGCACATAATTAGTATAATTTCTTCCTTAAATTCTTGGTAGAATTCCCCAGTGAACCCATCTGAGCCTGTTACTTTCTGTTTTGGAGGGTTGTCACTTACTGATTTGATTTCTTTAATATTCAGATTATCTACTTCTTCTTGTGTGAGTTTTAGCAGATTCTTTCAAATAATTGGTCCATTTCATCTAGGTTATCAAATCTGTGGGAATAAAGTTCATAATATTCTTTGATTAGCCTCTTAATGTCCATGAGATCTGTAGTGATGTCCTCGCTATCATTTCTGATTTGGTGTCCTCTCTTTTTTAGTTAGCCTGGCTAGAGGCTTATCCCTTTTATTTATCTTTGCAAAGAATCAGCTTTTGCCAATGCCTCTATTGATTTCCTATTTTCAATTGTATTAATTTCTGCTCTAATTTCTGATTTAATTTTTTATTTTCTTTCTTTCTGCTTTTGGATTTAATTTGCTCTTCTTTTTCTAGGTTCCTAAAGTGGAAGCCTAGATGAATGATTTTAGTTCTATTTTTTTTTCTAATACATGCATTCAATGCTATAAATTTCCCTCTAAGCTCTGTTTTTGCTGCATGACACACATTTTAATAAGTTGTATTTTAACTTTTATTTAGTTAAAAAATATATATATATTTAAAGATTTTATTTATTTATTTGACAGAGAGAAAGAGATCACAAGTAGGCAGAGAGGCAGGCAGAGAGAGGAGGAAGCAGGCTCCCCGCTGAGCAGAAAGCCTGATGTGGGGCTCGATCCCTGGACCCTGGGATTGTGACCTGAGCCAAAGGCAGAGGCTTTAACCCACTGAGCCACCCAGGAGCCCCTAGTTAAAAATATTTTAAAAATTCTCTCAAGAGTTCCTCTTTAACCTATGTGTTATTTAGAAATTTGTTGTTTAATCTCCAAGTATTTGGGGGATTTTCCAGTTATCTTTCTGTAATTGATTTCTAGTTAATTTTACTATATGATTCCTGTTCCTTTAAATTGTCAATGTGTGTTTCATGATCCAGAATGTGGTCTGTCTTGATGAATGTTCCATGTGAACTTGAGAAGAATGAACATTCTGCTGTTGTTGGGTGAAGCAGTCTATAGATATCAATTATATCCAGTTGATTGATGGTGCTGTTGAGTTCAACTATGTCCTTACTGATTTTCAGTCTCCTGGATCTGTCCATTTCTGAGAAAGAAGTGTTGAAGTCTCCAATTGTAATAGTGGATTCATCTATTTCTTTTTGCAGTTCTATTATTTGTTGCCTTACATATTTTGACCCTCTGTTGTTAAGCATATACATACTAAGGACGGATATGTCTTCCTGGAGAATTGACCCTGTTATTGTTATAATGCTCCTTGTTTTCCCTGATAACTTTCTTTGCTCTGAAGTCTCTTCTGTCTAAAATTAATATAGCTACTCCTGCTTTATTTTGATTAGTGTTCGCATGATACATCTCTCCCCATCTATTTAATTTTAATCTATATCTATCTATTTATATTAAAGTAGGTCTTGTACACAACATGTTGTTGAGTCTCATTTTTTGATCCACTCTGACAATCCCTGCCTTGTAATTAATTTATTTAAACCATTGATGTTTAAGGTGATTATTGATATAGCTGGATTAATCTCTACCATATTCGTTAGTTTGTCCTTTTTCTTTGTTCCTATTTTTATATTATACTTCTTTTCTTCCTTTGGTGGTTTTAATTGAGCATATTAGATGATTCATTTTCTCTCCTTTCTTAGTATATCAGTTATACTTATTATTTTACTCTTTTTGGTGGCCTAGAGTTTGCAATCTACATTTACAACTAATCCAATTCCACTTTCAAATAACCCTATGGCACTTCATGGATAGTGCATGTATCTTATAATAACAGAATAGTTCTAGTAAACACATAAGCCTGCACACACACACACACACACACACACACACACACACACAATTGAAAACATTGTTGCTGTATTATTTTGAACGAACTGTTGTGTTAGATCAATTAAGATAAGAAAAATTCACATTTTACCTTCGCTTGTTCCTTCTCCCACTTACGTAGATGTAAGTTTTGACCCATATCATTTTCCTTTTCTCTTTTAACCTTCCTTGCAAGGCAAGTCTACTGTCAACAAATTCCTTCATTTTTTTGGTTTGAGAATTAAACTCTTTTACTTTTTTTTTTAAAAAAAGAGATTTATTTATTTGAGAGAGAGAGAGAGAGCACATGTGCAAGTGGGGGGAGGGGCAGAGGGAGAAATCTTAAAGCAGATTCCCCGCTGAGTACAGAGCCCAATACGGGCTCTGTCCCGTGACCTATGAAATCATGACCTGAGCCAAAAGCAAGAGTCAGATGCTCGACCTACTGAGCCACTCCGGTGCCCCTAAACTCCTTTACTTTTGAAGGACAATTTCACAGCATACTGAATTCTAGGTTGGTGGGGTCTGTTTTCTCCCAGCAATTTAAATATTTCATTCTACTCTCTTTTTACTTGCATGGTTCTGAGAAGACGTTGGATATATTTCTTACCTTTGCTTCTCTATAGCTAAGATGTTTTCACTTCTGGCTTCTTTTAAGATTTTTTTCTTTATCTTTGATTTTCTGCATTTTGAATATAACATGCCTAGGTATAGTTTTTTTTTTTTTTAATTTTTGTTTTAGGGTAGTTTGGGGGTGGGATTTATCCTGCTTGGTGTCTTCTGAGCTTCGTGGATCTGTGGTTCAGTTTCTGCATTAATTTGGGGGAAATTCTCAGTTGTTATTGCTTCAAATATTTATTCTCGTTCTCTTGTTTCTTCCCTTCTGTTTTCTCCGTCTGTTATTACCATTATGTATATGTTATATTTTTTGTAGTTGTCCCACAGTTCTTGTATATTCTGTCCTGTTTTTCCCCAGTCTGTCTTTTTTAATTTTTTAATTAAAACAAATTTTCAATCTCAGAAGTTTTCTGTGGAGATATCCTCAAGCTCAGTGATTTCTTTCCTCCACTGTGTCCAGTCTACTGGTGGGCCCATTGAAGGCATTCTTACTTTCTGTTAGTGTTGCTGGTTTTTTTTTTTTTTTTTAATCTCTAGAACATTTCTTTTTGATTCATTCTTTGAACTTTCATCTCCCTGCTTGCATTTCCCATCTGTTTTTGCATGCTGCCTGCTTCATCCACTAAAGCCCTTAGCATATTGATCATGGTTGTTTTAAATTCTAATCTGATAATTCCAGCAACCCTACCATCTCTGGTGGTCTGGTTCATGTTCTAGCTGATGCATGTTCTAACTCTTCAAGTTGTGGGATTTTTTGCCTTTTAGTATGCCTTGTAATTTTTGCCTGATGGCAGGACATAATGTACTAGGTAAAAGGAACTGTGGTATATAGCTGTGGGAGGAGGAAAGTGTTCTGTAGTTCTGTGATTAGGTAGATCTTTGTCTTTGTTACCTCTGGACTGTGAATTTCACAAGTGCTTTTCAACTCCTCCCTGTATTAAGTAGGACAGCATGGCTAGAGGGGCCTGGAGTTGAGTATTTCCCTCCCTCCGTACTGGTTAGGCTCTGGAAAATCCCCCATAGTTGAGGCTGTAGTAAAATAGTTTCTCTTGAGGGCAAGCCTTATTAAAAAGAACACAATATTCTGGTTTATTTCAGATGGTTCCTTTTCCTTAACCCATGCCAGAAGCAGGAGGGGATTTTTCTCCCAACATTTACTGCGAGAACCTGGTTGAGTTCCTGGAGGTAAAACAGAATGTGGGTGCCCCTAAAAGACTGGGTGCCCCTAGAGTTTTTAACTTTCAGACTTATCTGCACTGAGCCTCCAGCAGTTTGTCAATGAAAGTTTAGGTTTTCCTTACCCAGCACTGCCTCTCACGAAGGTTTCTGCTGGTGATCTGTGCTCTGATGAGTTGTGATTATATATTTATTCACCTGTCTGTCTGTCCACATTTTGGCAGCATTGGTTTGCTCCGAGACTTTACTTCTCTGACAGATCTAAGAAGGGTCGTTGTTTTCTCGATTTGTTCAGCTTTTTACTTGTTGTTAGGCAACTTCTAAGCACTTTACATTCTGGAAACTAGAAAACTCACGTGGATTTATGTTATAGTCTCCTAACCAGTTTCCTTCTTCTGCCCTTGCCCACAACAGAGCAGCTCAAATTAGCCTTTAAATTTTAAATTATTTTTTTTTCCATTGGATATTCTTTCCTGCTTTGTCAAAGATTAGTTGACCATACAGAGTGTGTTCATTTCTGGGTTCTCTATTTTGTTCCATTGATCCACATGCTTGTTTTTGTGACAATACCATTCTGTCTTGATGACTGCAGCTTTATAAGATAGCTTGAAATCTGGAATCATGATCCCTCCAGTTTTGTTTTTCTTTTTCAGAATTGCTTTGGCTATTTGGGGTCTTTTGTGGTTCCATATAAATTTTAGGATTATTTGTTCTAGGTCTGTGAAAAATGCTGTTGGTATTTTGATAGGGGATTGCATTAAATGTGTAGATTGCTTTGGGTAGCTTAGACATTTTAATAATGTTTGTTTTTCTAGTTCATGAGCATTGAATGCTTTTTCATTTCTTTGTGTCCTCTTCAATTTCTTTCCTAAGTGTTCTATAGTTTTTAGAGTACAGATCTTTTACTTCTTTAGTTAGATTTATTCCTAGGTATCTTATTGCTTTTGGTGCAATTGCTAATGGGATCGATTCCTTGATTTCTTTTTCTGCTGCTTCATTATTGGTGTATGGAAATGCAACAGATTTCTGCACATTGATTTTATATCCTGCAACTTTGCTCATTCATGTATGAGCTCTAGCAATTTTTTGGTTTTCTACATAGAGTAGCATGTCATCTGCAAATAGTGAAAGTTGGACTTCTTCCTTGCCAATTTGGGTGCCTTTTATTTCTTTTAGTTGCCTGATTGCTGAGGCTAAGACTTCCAGTACTATGTTAAGTAGTAATAGTGAGAGTTGACATCCTTGTCTTGTTCCTGATCACAGGGGAAAGGCTCTCAGTTTTTCCCCATTGAGGATGATATTAGCTGTGGGCCTTTCGTATATGGCTTTTATGATGTTGAGGTATGTTTCATCTATCCCTACTTTGTTGAGGGTTTTTATCAAAAAAGGGTGCTGTATTTTGTCAAATGCTTTTTCTGCATCTATTGACAGGATCATATGGTTCTTATCCTTTCTTTTATTAATGTGTGTATTACATTGATTTGCAAACGTTAAACTACCCCTACAGTCCAGGAATAAATTCCACTTGATCATGGTGAATAATTCTTTTAATGTACTGTTGAATTTGATTTGCTAGTATTTTTTGAGAATTTTTGCATCTGTGTTCATCAGGGATATTGGCATATCATTCTCCTTTTTAGTGGGGTCTTTGTCTGGTTTTGGAATCAAGGTAATGATGGCCTCGTAGAATGAGTTTGGAAGTTTTCCTTCCATTTCTATTTTTTTGAACAGTTTGAGGAGAGTAAGTATTAACTCTTTTTTCAAGGTCTGGTAGAATTACCCTGGGAACCTATCTGGCCCTGGACTTCTTTTTGTTGGGAGAGTTTGGGTTATGATTCAATTTCTTTGCCAGTTATGGGTCTGCTCAAATTTTCTATTTCTTCCTCTTTCTGTTTCTATTTCTAGTTCAGTTTTGGTAGTTTATAGGTTCCTAGCAATTTGTCCATTTCCTCCAGGTTGCCAAGTTTCTTGGCATATAATTTTTCATAGTATTTTCTTATAATTGTTTTTATTTCTGTGGTGTTGGTTGTGATCTCTCTCCTCTTCTGTAGAACAGTTTGGAGATTCCTCAAAAAGTTAAAAATAGAACTACCCTAGGATCCAACAATTGCACTACTTGGTATTTACCCAAAGGATACAAAAATACAGATTTGAATGGATACATGCATCCCAATGTTTATAGCAGCATTATTAGCAATAGCCAAACTGGAGACAGGACATGTCTATTGACTGGAATGGATAAAGAAGATGCGATACATACACACACACACACACACACCAATGGAATATTGTTCAACCATCAAAAAGAATGGAATCTTGCCATTTGCAATGACATGGATGGAGCTAGAGTACATTATGCTAAGTGAAATAAGTCAGTCAGAGAAAGACAAATACCATATAATCACACAAATATGTGGCATTTAAGAAAGAAAACAGATGAACATATGGGAAGAGGAAAAGAGAAAAAGGAGAAAGGGAAACAGCTATAAATAACTTTTAATGATAGAGAACAAACCAAGGGTTGTTGGAGGGGTGTGGGTGGGGGATGCAGTACTAAATGGGCAGTGGGTATTAAGGAGGGAACCGGTTGTGATGAGTATTGGGTGTTGTATGTAAGTGAATTCTACTCCAGAAACCAATATGACACTGTATGTTAGCTAATGAAATTTAAATTTAAAAAAGTAAAAAAAAATTTTTTGAGCTAGATTATTACTCTCCTGCTCAGAACCTTCCAGTGGCTTCTCACTCAGAGTAAAAGGTGAAGTATCAGGTCCTATGTGTTGGCCCCATCTCCAATACTCTCTTCTGATGTCCATCTTCTCTCTGACTACAAGCTCTCCTCCCGCCTTCCTGGCCATCTTGTGGTTCCTTGGACTTTCTAGGTGTGTTCTTTTGATTGGGCGTTTGCACTTGCTATCCCCTTCCCTGGAATAATCATCCCTCCAACATCTGCATAGTCCAGTCCTTCTCTTCCTTCATCTCTTGGTTCAAATGTTACTATCAGAGCAAGGTTTCCCCTGATCACCAGACAGATTATAATGACTCTTCCATGATCACCGCACTGGCTTCCTTTCTAGCTTTATTTTCCCATAGCATTTATCACCATCTGATATACCATCTAGTTTACTTTGTTCTTGTTTATAGAATGTAAAGTCCATGAGGGCAGGGTTTGTTTTTTTTTTTTTTGGCGACTCCGCTGGGACTCGAAAGGGGTTTTTAATCTATGTTGTTCACTATTGTATCACCAGTGCCTAAAAGAACAGCTGGCATTTAATAAGTCCTCATTAAATATTCACTGAATGGGTTATTGTCATACTTGTAAAGATGAGGTAAGGGATGCAGCTAGAGTTCAAACTCAGGTCTTCATGACTCAAAGCTCGTGTTCTGAACAACTATGCTACATTGCCACTCAATTCTGTGTTGAATATTGAATATCTGGTGTGTTCTTCCAAAGGGCTATTTCCTACACCCTGGCAGTTTTCTATTTCTTGGCTCTCACTGGAGTTGATTTTTCTGAGTTAGTAAGAGCTCTCTATGAACCGCATCCTAATATTTCCTCAAGATCATTGCATTGCAAAATAGGTAGAAATGAGACTGCCCACTGCATTATCTGCAGGGCTGTCTCTCCATCTCACTTCACTGCAGCCTGTCTTCCAGCTAAGGGCAGAACACACTGCTGCTGGCCGGACACAATCTCTGGTTAAGTAGTTGATACAATGTAATCTGTGAAATAAGTTATAGAAACCCAGGTAGATCAATAACAGCCCCTCAAGTTTGCATGTTCAACAGCCTTCAGAGTGCCTTCAAGTTCATTATCTATTTTGATGCTTATAATGACCTGCTGGATAGATCACTGCTTACCTCATTGCTTACATGAAGAATCAGAGGTCACAACCTGTAACAGTGCTGGAGCTAAAACTCGGCTCTTCTGACCTCCCAAACCCAATTTCTCCTCTAACTGAATTTCCTTCAGCTGGTTTATCACCAGGTTTGGCTTACAATTCTGCCAGCTTTTGTTCATACACAGTACCTGGAATCTTGGTGGCTAGGTGAATTGTGTAAGAGGAGAGAGAATGGGGGTGTTTTGGACATGGGTAATTTTTAGCTCCATTATCCAGTTTTTGGCTCACCATTCTGCTTCCTTCTTTTGGTAACAAACCCAGTTTCAGTTTTAGACAATTACTCATGCCCCATTGGTTGCAATCTCAGTTGGGCTGTCAATTAAGGTGGCAAAGGAAAGGGCATTTTGCTCAAGCCAAGCCCATCAGAGTCAAGGACTTGGGATCTTTACCAGAATAGCAAGGTAACAAAAGGTTGTGCCAGAAGCAGAGTCCTAACAAGATGGTTGATTGGCTTCTATTCCAGGATGTTGTGGCTGTCATTGTTCCCAACTCCACCAGCCTCATTCTCAGCTGTCTCTTGATTCTGTGAGCTGGGCCCCCACCTCCTAATATATCCCCTTGTTTAAGTTAGCCAATGTTTGTTTCTGTTGCTTACAACCAAAGAATCCTGTCTGGAGCAGGGTGGGGGGCGGATTATGGGAAGGTTGGCCTTCTCCAGCAAGACTGGGACCCTCTTCTTGATGATGAGCTGGGGTGAGTGGGTGAGTATACTGTGGTGCTCTTCTTGGTCAGTGGATTAAGGAATACCTTCTTTCTTTCTTCCTTTCTTCTTGCCTTCTTTCCTTCCTTCCTCCCTTCCTTCCTTTTTTTTTTTTTTAAAGATTTATTTATTTATTTTAGGGGGAGAGGGACAAAGTGAGAAGGAGAGAGAGAATCCTCAAGCAGACTCTCTGCTGAGCACAGAGCCTGACATCCCCGGACCCTGAAATTATGACCTGAGCTGAAATCAAGAATTGGCTGCTTAACCGACTGAGCCACCCAGGCACCCCAAGTGAGTGCCTTCTCACCTGAGACCTCACATCCTGGCGTGGATGTGGACTTGGCAAGGCCCTCAAGCAAGTGAAAAGTCAGATGGGGGAGGGTGTGAGTGGAATGGGACTTTGGGGCATTCCTCAAGGATTTGGGTGGAGAAAGTAAGGAGGCTCAGGGTGTCTTATTGGAGCTGAAGGAGTTGTCCAGACAGGAGGAATGAGAACTAAACTTGGAGAACAACTTTTGCTTTGCTGAGAAACTTCTGTGGTGGCCAAGGCTTCAATGTAATGTTCTCAGGTCCTGATTTGCATATTTTAGGTAAATGGCACAATTATGAGCCAATTATCACGGAATGGAGAGTGGCGCTGGTAGATTAAGGAGGATTCACTGCTGCCACCTCCAACACACAGAAGTATTTCTCTCTCTCCCCGCTTGCTGCTTCTCTACTTTTCAGCCCTCCCCACCAGTTCCAATGCCTACCACACATGTTCTCTGCTGTGGACAAAGTATTTTGGATTTCCCTTTGCTCATTTTCATGGGTCATTTTTAAAGCACTAAATTCTCCCTTCGGGGCACTCTTTCCTATTTGTTGAGAAGTCAGTGGATTCCAAGAGCCCACTACAGGCCAGGCATGGTGGTCAGTGTTCTTACATAAATATATGAACTTATTTAATTCTCACAACAACTTTGTGAGGTAAAAACATTATCCCTGTTGGGGCACCTGGCTGGTTCAGTTGGAAGAGCATTCAGCTCTTGATCTCAGGGTTGTGAGTTTGAGTCCCATGTTGGATATAGAGATTACTTAAATAAATACACTTAAAAAATATAAGGGGTTCTTCACTGCTCAACATTGAAAAAATTATTATCCCTGTTTATAGTTGAGGAAATTGAGCCAATGAGAGGTTAAATAACTTGTTTAAGCTAGACCACATAACTAAAAAGTGGCAGAGCTTGGCCTTAAACCCATTTGACCAATTTCAAGGCTCTTCAGGAGTCTGGAGCTTTAATCCTACGGAAACTAGCTACTTTCCAGCTCTGTGACTAGCTCTGCAAATAATTCTCTTAGGTCCCAGAATCATTTATTACTAAAATAAAGGTAGACATTGGAGATGGAGATTGGTTGTACATCCTATACTGACTCTGGCTAATTAGTTAGTGGCTGTCTGGAGACTGTGCTGAGAAAGATCTAGAGGCTATGCTAAGTTCATCAGGAAAGAGTTCTGTGATCACTAGGTGATGTTAGCCATGGGCCTGGCAGAGAAGAGAGATGGTATTTAGATCACTTGTTAGCCCTCCCTGGCCTAAGTGATTATGAGGAGGTTTAGGCTGTTCAGTGTTATGATTCCTTGATTTAAACATCCTGAACTTTCAATTCATAAGCCCATCCCGACTGTGCTCTTTCCCATCCTCTTTCTGTTTTTCCTCTGCTTGTGTCTTCTCAGTTTTCTACACCTGTCCAAAATCCATCATCATAGATTCATTGATCCGATTGCTAAAGCATCTCCTTCCCCAGCCTAGGCAGCATTAAGTGTATCTGTTATCTATTGCTATGTAATCAGCCATGCCAAAGCTCAATGGCTTCAAACAGAAGTGATATATTTCTCATGACTCAGTGGCCCGACTAGGTAGCTCTGCCCCACGTGTTATTAGCCAGGGTCACTCAGGTACCCACATTCGGTTGAGAACTTGATTGGGCACCTAGGTTCTCCATATGTGGCCTTGTGCTTCTCTGTATGGTCTCTCTCCAGCAGGATAGCCTGGACTTTTGTCCTACATGGCAGCTGCATTCCAAGAGGGAACATTCCAAGAGGATGAGCAAGCCGTGGTGTGCAGGTGTCATTTGCTACCGTCCAAGGTTCTCGATAAGTACAGAGTCAGTGTGGTATTATAGCGAAGGTATTACTCAAGGACTTAACTCCCAGGAGGCATGGTTCATGGGGCTGCCAATGTAACAGTCTGTCATAATAAGCAATTTCAATATTCCCTGGAATTCTCACCATGCATTTAAGTAATCACAGAGCACTTATTGATGTGTTAAGTGCTAAGGCGTAAGAGATATAAGACAGAATCTTTGTCTTTATGGAGTTTACCAAGGGGTAGATAATACAGGACCTACTCTGAAGGAATGAAGCAATACAGGTTAGTGGGAGTGGGTTCCAACATAGAGTTGTATGTTCCAAAATTTTACTGTGGGTCTATTATTTGGAATATTTTTTATATAAGCAGAATGGTGGGGCCACAAAAACCTATTTAACCCACAGTACAGATAAATTGAGGTAAGGCTTCATAAACTTCATACATTTATGCACCAGGTTCATGACTTTTGCTATGAACATGTACATTGGAGCTGTTACTTAATATTCTCCTTTGATGCAACTTACTTTATAAGACCTAATTTTATTTTATTTTAGATATTTTATTTATTATTTGAGAGAGAGAGAGAGAGAGCACAGGTGGGGGCTGGAGGAGGGGCAGAGGGAGAAGGAGAAGCAGGTTTCCCTGCTGAGCAGAGAGCCTGATGTGGGACTCAATCTCAGGACACTAAGATCATGACCTGAGCCGATGGCAGACACTAAACTGACTGAACCATCCAGGTGCCCCTTAAGACCTAGTTTTCTTTTCTTTTCTTTTTTTTTAAGACCTAGTTTTATTTTCAAATATAATTTTATATCCCTGCTCTAAAGGCAAAACTAGTATTATTTGCCATAAATGTAAGAATAATGTAAATGAAATGTTAATATAAATACAAGTAAATTCAGTTAAAATGTAAAATAGTAATAACACCAAAGGCTTCTGAGGATGTGGAGAAACTAGATCAGTCATACATTGCTGGTGCAAGTGTAAAATGGTACAGCCGCTCTGGAAGATAGTTTGCCAGTTCCTTTCAAAACTGAAAACTTACTGTATAACCTATTAGGGATACTTGAGAGCATATATTCCAGGTGGAAGGAAGATTTATTTTTATGCAGGAATTTGTACATGAACATTCATAAGCAGTTTTATTTGTCATAGCCAAAAAACTGGAAACTGCCCAGGTTTATTTGTAATAGCCAAAAAACTGGAAGCGCCTTCGGTAGGTGAATGGCGGAACCAGTTGTGGTACATCCATACCATATAATACAACTCAGTAGTAAAAAGGAATGAGCTGATAACGTACAACTTGAATGAACCTGAAAGAAATTTACTGAGTAAAAAAAAAAAAAAAAAAACCAATCCCCAAAGGTTACATACTGTATGACTCCATCGATAATGACATTTTTTAAAAGACAAAATTTTAGAAATGAAGAACAGAGTTTAGGGATCGGTAAAGGATTCTTGAGGTGATGGGACAGTTGAGTTATCTTTGTTATGGCGGTGGTTATGCAAGACTGCAAATGAGGAAGTTGCATAGAACTGCGCACGCGCACACACACACGCGTGCATATAAAACTGATGAAATCTGAATAAGCTCTAGGGATCATTCCAAAACCAATCTCTTGGGTTTGCTATGGTACTATTGTGTTAACATTGGTGAAGATTGGGAGTAGGGTGCCTGGGACTTTCCTGTCCATTTCCTGGCAATCTCCTGTGAATCTAAAATTATTTCAAGATGAAAAGTAAAATAAAAATTAATTCACAATAATTAAAAGATGTTTGTCAGTACTAGCTAAAATACCTAAAATCACTTTAAATGCCACCAGGGATACGTGGATCCCACAGTGGAAGATTCTGAACAGGGGAAATAATAGAACTAACCTAGGTTTAAGTAACGAGGGCACTACATAGTATTGGAGAGAGTAGTAACACTAAGCATTTATACAGGGCTTACTCTGTGTCAGGCCCTATTCCAAATCCTTTCCAGAAACTAAGTCATTTAATTCTTATAATGACTCTGGGTGGAGGTGTTAGGTTCCATGGGGGACAGATCTTGAAGCCCAGATTTGCCTGCGGGAAGTGGGAATACTCTCCGGAACACCCGTGAAGGGTGATGGATGCCCTTAAACAGAGGGAGTGGAACTGTTACAACGAGGTCTCAGCAGATTCTAGGGGGACACTCTGGGGCTGGCTTGGCCCTGCAGAGTTGCCCCAATTAAAACCAGGAAGCTGAATTATTTTACTTCCCATTAGCAAGTCTCTGGATGGGGGCTGCCTCTAGGGAGAGGACATAAATTTGAGCAAAGCAGCTTCCTTTGACAGAGGGCAATGCCTGGAGAGAAACCGAACTGTGAGTGGTTAGCAACCAACCCTCTAGCCCTGAATGGGGAGAGGGTCCTACGTGCAGCACATCAGAGTATCCACTACAGTCCACCCCTTGTGCTCAGATCCACTTGCTTAATATACTAAGTTTGCCTCCTCAGAAGCTTCTTCTGAAGGCTCTTTCTGGGGACACATAGACGAGGAAGGTAGTAGGACAAACAACCTCCCTGACTCTCAGGCTGCTGCTTAATATCCCTTGCTCCCTCCTCTCCCTGCATTCCAGATTCCTCTCACCCTCAGTTAACGTCTGCTGGTTTGGGCAGCTTGCTTGGCCTCAGGCTGTAGTTGCTGCATTTGTCCATTTACTGCTGAGGGTGGACATAGAGTTTGAAGGGATGTAGAGTGTGTCCCAGTGATCATCTGGTGTCAGATATCTTCTTTGCTCGCATTCTGCAACAGTCCTACTTCCTCTTGATGGTTAAGTGTCAGTTGCTCCTTCCAGGAAGATGAACTCTTTCCTTGCCCACTGGTCTCTCAGCACAAGAAACTTAAAGTGACCGGGCAGCCGAAAGTTTAATTGGATTACTGCGTCCCTGATAGAAGAAACCTTCCAGGGATCAAGACCGCTAGACTCCTTGAGCTGAGGTCACTGGGAGTAATGATAAGCACAGCCATTCTTACTCCCACCCCTCGGTCCCCAGACCCATGTATTCTATCCTAATCGGGACACAGCACCATATAACGGTCACTGATGTAGGCTCTCCATTATGTCCTGGAGGCTGGTGTTCCATCTTCACAGGGCATTATTTCCAAGCTATATCTCAGTTGTACTTTCTTTTTTTTTAAAGTTTATTTATTTATTTGACAGAGAGAGATCATAAGTAGGCAGAGAGGCAGGCAGAGAGAGAGGGGGAAGCAGGGTCCCTGCTGATCAGAGACCCCGATGCGGGGTCATGACCTGAGCTGAAGGCAGAGGCCCAAACCACAGAGCCACCCAGGCGCCCCTCGGTTGTACTTTCAAAAGGCCATTCTATCACCTAGAGAGGCCAGCAGCTTCTGAGTGGTGCAATACGGGCTGGGCCAGTGGATCTTGTGATCATATATCCTTACCCATACCTCTTTCATGGGCTCTTTGGTCTCATACAATATCATGTGAGATTCTGTTTCAGTGTATCAAACATTCTGTCTGTGGTCAGAAAGATGCATACATGGAACCTATGTTCATTCTAGTCTGCTGTCCCGATCAGATTGAAAGGGTTACAGTGTAATCAACTTCCCATCAAGTTCTGGTTGCTTTCCTAGAAGGATGGGGCCACATAAGGTACCCAGCATTGGTCTCTGTTGCAGGTACATTGATATCTGGCAGCAGCAGTAGCTGGAGCGCTCTTGCTGAGTGGGAGCTTATGCCGTTGGGCTCGTGCACAGCTTCCATCTCTGCCATTATGGCTGCTCTGTTCATGCCAGTATTGGGGCGGCTGGTGGTAGAGTCTAGCTGACATCAATGACCTGTACAATTCTGCCTACTTAACTGCTTGGTGTCCCTTGCGTGGTCGATGACCTTTAATGGCTGCCACACCCAGCCTTTTCCCTTTGTCATCTCCTGGCCATAGCTGACCCCCTACGTAGTCACTAGTGTGAACTAAGGGAGAGGCACATGGGAGTCTGAGCCACCCACCCATGCAGCTTACTTATGCCTTCATGCTCTGCCCACGATTGATCCTGGATATCCTGCCTCCATCTTATGATGGGGAAGCCCTGAGCCCAAACGACTTTGTGACTTGGTGAGTCTGGCAGACCCAGCCTGTGATGGAGAGTTCTGGCTTCACACTCACTTCATGTCCCATAACCAAGGGCTCTGAGTCTACTAGAGCTCAGCAGAACACAGGTTGCTGCTTCCCTCCTCATGTATTCTCTCCCCAAGTGTGGACTGGACCCAGTGGTTTGCTGCTAATGCATAGAAAATGGCAGATGGGATGGGACGGCACATCCAAAGTCAGGGCCCAGAAAGGCTATGGCTTCCGTCTAAGACTCCCTGGTGCCCTCTCACTCTCTCTCCCTGTCTCCCTTCTTCCCTCCCTCCTGTCACTAGCTGCTATGTGGAGAGGACAGACAGGACACAGGGAAAGGTACAAATGCCTGCTAGCAACTGCACAGATGAGCTTGGGAAAGGATCTCCTAAGGCCTGTGAAAATCATGAGAATGAGCTTGGACAGATGTTCCAGTTTCAGCTAAGCCTCGAGATGCCTAGAGTGCTGACCAGTCTTGCCTGCAGCCTCATGAGACTCTCAGGGTCCCATTCTTTCTAATCAGGCCCCTGATCTTGGCATAGCAGATCTGCTGGAGTTGAGGATTCAATCTTCTTTGGAGTCCTGTTCCTCCTATAATTAAGTGTCGGGCCCGATCCTTCATTTTCTCTGCCCTCCAGTGCAGGAGATGAGAGTCTCTCTATATGCTGCCAAAGATGGCCTCAAGCTCTAACACTCTGCCTTATATTGGTGATTAATCATTCCGGGCCTTTCAGTGTCTTTCTCCAGTGAATCAATCCCCTGCCACCCCCAGCAACAGCCATCTCATTCAATAGTCTTTCCAGATAGTACTTACTAGAACCTCCGAAACGCTTGATCTGCTGCACCCCCGCCCCAGGCACCAGTGTCCACCTTTGTCCCATCCCAGGTCACCAGCAGTGAAATTTTGGGCAGCGGCACTCCAGACACGTGCCAGAGCTCCTCGTGCGCCACCTGCCATTCAGTAATGGGGTCCTCAGCGCCAGTCAGCTAGCAAGCAATTCTCCCAAATCCCAGTTTTGAGACTGCTTTCCTAGACCAACCACCTGTTGTAGGTCAGGTTTCCTGGGAAACAGACTGTGAAGCAGAGATTTGCATGCAGGCAGTTTTCTGAGGGGTAGTTTTGGGAACAACACCTGCGAAGGAAAGGAAAGGGAGCTGGAGTGGGCAGGGGGAGAAGTTAGTCTCTGATGCAATCACCTTGGGAGATTTTGTGGGGAGGTTAGAGGCTGGCGTGCCCCTTTGGAGTTGTCTCATCAAGGCGAGGGGGCCAAGCTTTCGTACCCCACCCATTACCTCTGTGCTGGAAGTAGGCTTCCCCAGGGAGGGGACATAATCTTGAGCAGTGCAACCAACCTTCCTTTGGTTGAGATCGGTTCCTGGGAGGGCCTCTGTGGCCATTACTCCTGCAGTGGGGGTTGAGTGTCTCGGTCTTGGGAGGGGATCGTCATGCACACCACCACATCCATTCCAGAAGGTCCTGGGTAAAAGGTAAAGGGTTGCTACCTCCCTTTTCCAGATGAGTAAAACTGAGGCACAGAGCAGATAAGTAACTTGCCCAGCCGGGAGCCAGAGCCCATGATCTTAACCACCATGCTCTATGCCTTTCTAGGAGGAGGAGGAGGGAGAGAATCCTTCCCCCATTCCTGGGATCGTGGCCAAGTCAAGTTAGAAATGCAAAATCTGTTTTTGATATTCCCTAGTCTCCATTTTGGTGCCTTTTTCTCACTTCTCAGAGTGTCTTTCCCAGACCTTGAAGTCATGGGAAGAGCATTCCAGGCTTGGGAGTGGAGGGAATGGTGTTGTCGGGGTGGTGGGGGGAAGGGGGTGTAGATATGACCCGTATGGAGACAATGAATAGACCAACTTGGCTATTAAAAAAAAAAGAATTCTGTGTAGGCAAGTAGGGAGTGATAAAGGGCTAAAGGTGACTGCAGAGGTCTTGATAGTCAAGCTGAGGAATCTGAACATTGCTTTGTAAAGTGGCCAGGGAAGGGAGGGTCTGAGCAGAGGCGGGTGGGCGAGAATGCTGTGCAAAGGGTTGTTGGAGGAAGATTTAATGTGTCCCCAGGGCCAAGGATGAACGGGCAGGAACAGAGACTGGAGGGAAGTCCGCTAGGAGGCTGTGAAGAAGGGCTCTGTGAGGAAAGCAGGGAGAGTGGAGACAGGGAGGGTGGAAAGGAAACGCAGCAGGGTAGTCGTCAGGATGGAAGGATGTCAGGACACTGTACGTGTTAGATGCGATGCTCTTAGAAGGGACCAGCAAGGACAATGGGACTTCAGGCATGCTAAGCAAGGGGTCCTAGAGCAAAGCTCCAGAAAGGTGGATGCTCTTCAGGCTTTCTGTGGAAAAGCCTATGGAAATCCCTTTCCCACGTGGAAGCCTGAGTGCCCACATGGGAGCCAACACCGAGAGTACCGGAGGCGTGTGGGCAGGCGAGAGAGTATTTGTCAATACCGAGGTACAGAGAGGTGAAGTCATTCATCCAAACCTACCCAGGAAATGGAGAAACTGGGATTCAAACCCTCGCCCTGCCTCCACATCCTGTGTTAGATTATTCCGTGGCCACGACACTTCATGATTAACCACGATAAAAATTAAAGTGGGGGTAAAAGAGACAATCACCAATTTACTGATAGGTGCCGTGAGACTTTTAAAAGCTCCCGGATTTCTCATTTTTTTTGTTTCAAAGCCGACCACTCCCCCACTTTTATCCTGTGAACTCACCTTCCCTCCTCTATCGGATCTTCAATCCACAGATACATTTTGGGAAGCCGTGCCCTTAACTATGCCGCAGGTAGCTAATGCGTCCGGACAGCCTGCTGTGATCACACACGTCGGCAATGACAGAAACGGTCCAGATTAATTGCAGCGGTTACTTATTCTTTCACCAAGTGCTTCATCCATTTATACGGGAAACGACTGCCCAGTGCCTAGTCCGCACATGCCCTGGGGTGAACGTCAGAAATACGGGTGTGAATAAAGTCATGCATGGATCCTGACTTCTGAGGGGCCGGCAATCTTCTGTTGCCTCCCTGAGCTCCCCCAGCCGGAACTCTAAGAGCAACCAACAGTGGGGGATGCGGAACGTTGTGTGGCTATTAGAAGCGGGAGGGGTGGAGGTTTGCTGGATGAGTATAAGGGGACTTGGAGCGGCTGCTCTGTAAGGGGACGAGATGTTCTCCAGTGCCTTGTCTTGACCGTTCCTTCAGCCAGACCCTCAGATGCTTATCAGCTCTTTTCCCACAGTCTTGGAAGAAGCTCAGGGGGCCATTGTATTGATATTTTGCTGTATCAATGAGAGAGGTGACTTGCTTAATGTGGGTAGAATTCTCTGTCCTCCAGTTCCATCAATTTCACTTCTATAAAAGGTGTTTGATAGCTAAAAGAATACATACGGTATATATCTAGATACAAAGCATAATAATAAAAGGAACATTTGTAAACTGCCCAGTGCAATAACATTTCCAATTCTGTTAGCTACCTGTGAGCTCCTCCTCAGGCCCACCCTCTCCCCCTATCCTCAGAGGTACCCCCTGTGCTGAATTTTGTGTTTATCATTCCCATTCTTCTTAAGATAGTTTCATCACCCGTATACATCCCTTAACAATGTAATACTTAGTGTTGCTTGATTTATTTAGCTTTTGTTATTATTTTTGACTTTTTTCAAGATTTTATTTATTTGAGAGAGAGAGAGAGAGCACATGAGCAGGGAGGAGGGGCAGAAAGAAAAGCAGGCTCCCGGCTGAGCAGGGAGCCCAACATGGGGCTCGATCCCAGGACCCCGGGATCAAGACCTGAGGCAATGGCAGGCGCTTAACCAACTGAGCCACCCAGGCACCTGAATTATTTAGCTTTTAGAAAATGATTTCATTCAGGGTGCCTGGGTGGCTCAACCAGTTAAACATCTGCCTTGAGCTCAGGTCATGATCCTGGGGTCCTGGGATCGAGTCCTGTGTGGGCTCCTTGCTCAGCGGAGAGCCTGGTTTTCCCTCTCCTCCCCACTCGTTATCTCTGTCTCTCTCTCTCTCTCAAATAAAGAAGTAAAATCTTTATTAAAAAAATGGTTTCATTCAGCATAGAGCTGACTGTGTTTTGCTTTGTCCACTCCACATTGTATTTCTAAGATTCATCTAAATAGCTCATTTTCACAGCTGTTTATTAATTCATTCAATAAACATTGATTGGGCCCCCGTAATATTCTATTAGGTGAATATATCACAATTTATTTGTTTAGCTTCCTATTGATGGATGTTTGGATGGTATTCTTTTATTTATTTATTTATTTTGGCTTCCCTGAAGTACGCTACTGGGAATATTCTTTCGCATGGCTCCTGACACACATGTGGAAGGATTTCTCGAGAGCACTGGTTTTCTAACTGAGATTCATGATCTTTAGTGGACTGTGAAATCAATTTAATAGATTCAACCAGGATTTTTTTTTTTTTAACGAAAGAGAGGTGTGACTACGTTAGTGCATTTCATGTGAAGTACTGCTTCGTGAAACTTCCTTTCAGTTAGGTTTGTGGGTCCCAGACTGTGATGTGAAGAGTTTTCTAACTACGGTTTTTATTTTTCTTTCTTTCTTTCTTTCTTTTTTTTTTTAAAAGATTTAATTATTTATTTGACAGAGAGAGATCACAAGTAGGCAGAGAGGCAGGCAGAGAGAGAAGGGGAAGCAGGCTCCCGCTGAGCAGAGAGCCTGATGTGGGGCTTGATCCCAGGACCCTGAGATCATGACCTGAGCTGAAGGCAGAGACTTTAACCCACTGAGCCACCAAGGCGCCCATAACTACGGTTTTTAAAAAAGTTTGGAAGCCTTTACTCCAGGATGGTGCTTCTTGAACTATCTGTGGGTAGATTGGAACTTCTTTTCAATCTGTGTCAGACTGATACTTATGTAAAATACCATAAACACGATTACTTGGAAAATGAAATGTTATTATATGCAACAGACATATATTTCAATAAATATGGTATGGCAGTTATTCACAATAGACAAAAGGTGGAAACAACCCAAGTGTTCACTGATGGATGAATGGAAAAATGAAATGTGTATATATTCAATGGACTATTATTCAGCCTTAAAGAGGAAGGAAATCCTGACATGTGCTACCATAAGGACGAAGCTCGAGGACATCAAATTAAGTGAAATAATCTAGTCACAAAAGGACAGATAGTCTACGATTCCAGTCCCGTGAGGTACCTCGAGGAGTCAAATTCATAGAGACAGAAAGTAGGATGGTTGCTAGGAGCCAAGGGGCAGGGAGAATGAGGAGTTGTAGTTTCATGGGTATGGGATTTCGATTGGGGAAGATCACGAATGTTCTGGAGATGGATGGCAGGGATGATTGCACAACAGCGTGAATGTACTTAGTGCCACTGAACTACACACTTAAAATGGTTTAAGTGATCAGTTTGTAAAAAAGATGAATTTGTTTATTTTAGAGAGGGAGAGAAAGTGTGAGCAGGCGGAGGATCAGAGGGAGAGGGAGAATCTCAAGCAGACTCTCTGCTGAGCGCAGAGCCCGATGCAGGGGTCGATCCCAGGACCCCAAGATCATGACCTGAGCTGAAATCAAGAGGCAGCTGCTTAACTGATTGAGCCACCTAGGTGCCCCTAAATGGTCAACTTTTATGTTATGTCTATTTTACTATGATAAAAAATGTCTGAAACATAAATAGAAGTTGGCAACATCAAGTTGCTATTGCATTTTCTAAATGCTGACTTTTAGTGTTTGTACTCGTCTCATGAGGGCTTATCACAGATCATTTACCTCCTGGCATCAATCAGTCTGTGGCCTGCACCTTGAGTGGCATTGCTTCAGGGTGTAAACCTAAGAACAGAGAAACCGACTGGTAGGCTAGATGCTTGTTCACTTTTACAAGGTAATCCCAAATTATTTTCCAAAGAGGGAAATAATTCACACTCCCCCCAGTAAGTGTATTAAGAGCTTCCTGTGCCCCTCATCCTTGCTGATACCTAGTGTTGTCAGGATCTTTAATGCTTGCCAATCTGCTGAGTGCAAAATAGTATCTCATTTTGGTCCTAATTTGCATTTCCCTGATTATTCGTGAATTCAAGCATCTTTTGACTTTACTTTTATTGACAAGTTGTGTTTTTTTTTCTTTCCCTTTTCTTTCTTAGATGCCTTGTTTAAGCCTGTTGCTGATTTTTCTGTTGGATTGTTGGTATTTTTATTATTGGTTTGTGTTTGTTTAGTCAAGACATATTTATTGAGTACCTGCTATGTGCTCTCTTCTATGGGCTGGGAATGCAGCAGTGAACAAAAGAGACCAAAATTCCTGGTCTCATTTCAGAATTTACAGTTTGCTGGGGAGAAGGGAGACAGGCAATCAAATTATTTAGTCACATATTCACATATATAGTATGTATGGTAATGATAAGTGTTACGGCTAAAAATAAGGCAGGAAAGGACAATAGGCAGGGCCAGGAGTGGTAGTGAACTTGCAGTTTTAAAAACAGTGGTCAGGGGAGGTTTTATTAAAAACATGACATTTGAGTAAAGGTTCTGAGAAAGACAAGGAAATGAGCATGCAGACAGCTATAGGAAAAGTTTCTTATATATTCATTGGTCAGTTAATGCATTACAGACATTCTCTCCTATTTTGTGGCTTGCCTTCTCACTTTCTTTAAGATATCTATATATATCTTTTTTTAGAGGGGAGGGGCAGAGGGAGTGGGAAAGAGAGAATCTTAAGCCAGCTCCATGCCCA
>CM053613.1:11365763-11393327 GCA_028646535.1 Procyon lotor
GGGATCCATCTTCTTCCCCTTCTCCCCACGTGAACAATAAATTGTGGGCACCATTTAATGGATAATTTATCCTTTCTCTGGTGGTCTGCTGTGCCATCTCTGTCTTAAATCAAGTTTCCATAAGGTTTTCCAAGGTTTCAAGTAGGTCTGCTTTGGGGTATTTTGTTCAATTCCTTTGGAGACTTTGTCTCTCCTTGTATCTATACCATACTGTTTTCTTTACTCTGGCTTTATATTATGTTTTTATATATAGTAGAAAATATCCCTACGCCTTATTCTTTATTCAAGAATATCTTGTTAGGACTCTACCCTTCCAAATGTTTTAGAATTAGCTTGTCAAGTTACTTAAAAACCCTTCTTGAGATAAGGACTTGAGTTGACTCAATAGATTAACTGAAAGAGAATTGACATCATTTTTACATTGTGACTTTTGAGCCATGAATATAGTTCATCTCTACATTTACTTAAGTCTAATCTAATGCCTTGCAATAAAATTCGTTCTTTTATAATGGTCTTCCACACCGTACATCATGTTTATTCTTAAGTACCTTAATTTTGGTTGCTATTATAATTAGCATCTTTTGAAATTATGCTTTCTAATTGTTTATTGTTAGAGTTTAGAAATGCAATTGATTCATATTATCCGCCCACTTTGTTAAAACTTTAAAATAAATTAACTCCAGTAACTTATCTATAAAGTCTTTTGTGTTTTCTAGTAAACAACTATATTATCTGTAATAATGTCAGTCTTGTTTTTTTTCTTTTCCAAAACTTATACATTTTAATTTTTTTTCTTTTCTTATTGTACTGGATAGGACCTCAAGTACAATGCTGGAAAGAAGAATTGCAGACATTTTTGTCTTGTTCCTGATTTTTAAAGGGATGCTTCTAACATTTCATCTTGAAGAATGATGTATGAAGAATGACGTTTGCTGTAATTATTTGGCAAAAAAAAATTCTATCAGGTAGGAAGTTTCATTATGAATTGGTGCTGAATTTTAGCAAATGTTTCTTCTACAATTGTTTAGATAATCATATAGTTTTCCTTCTTATCCATTAATGTGGTGAATTACATTAATAACTTTTCCAATGTTAAATCACTCTTGCGTTCTTAGGATTGGCCTAGCTTGATCATGACGTATTATATTTTTTTACATTGCTGAACTCAATTTCTAGGACATCTGTGTGAATGAATGAAATTAGTCTCTAATTTTCTTGGCTAGTTTAATTTTTTTTTACATTCTTCCAAAAGATTCATCACTGTGGCTGGGTAGAGGTCAATTATATCCAGTTTAGAAGGCCACCAAATAGCCTTTCCATCCCTGACATCAGTACCCTGATGCCTGAGTACCAACCACAGTAGAGGTCAAACAGCCTCTGGAGGTCAAGGGTGGGCTGGAAGAAGGCCTGGCTGGTTGTCAATCCACATCCCCTTTCTCCCACTCCAAACTCGCTTTGTCTAAGAAGCTCTCTTGATTACCCAGCCTGAGATCTACCCTGAGGGTGGGGACCACATCATTTCGTCTCTCTATCCCCAGGGTCCGGCACAATGCCCACAGAGTCGTCGCTCATAAACATCTGTGAAACAGGAGTTCACCCAACACAATTCTGAGCCCTCCTTGGCTCAGCTGACCTGATTTTAAAAAATTGTTTCTTCAGAATGGTCTTGAGCCTGTCTTCGCACACATTACATGCACATTCTCTGTCTCACAGGACAGAGAGTGGTTGATTTACACCTATGAATTGTATCTACAAGGAATTTCTTTTTGACTTTCCAATTCCAGAGGCTGCCCTGCACTAGCGCCAAGTCCCTCCGGAGTCTTGTCCCATCTGTCTGTCCATCCACGTTCCTCCTCACATGTTGGAAACTCTATGTAGGCCTCACCCTTTAAGGTTTCCGGGTGGGCCATGCTCCATGCTTCTGAGCCAGACCTCTGCTCATGCCGCGACCTTTGCCCACCACGTCCGCTCTCCAGCCCCTCTTCTCAT
The DNA here is from genome assembly GCA_028646535.1 of Procyon lotor. Taxonomy (NCBI): domain Eukaryota; kingdom Metazoa; phylum Chordata; class Mammalia; order Carnivora; family Procyonidae; genus Procyon; species Procyon lotor. Next base: position 11,367,753 of record CM053613.1, read on the forward strand.
GAACCCCTTCTGTTTTGCACACCATACTCAGTCATCAAATCCTTGGTGAAGCCTCTTTCCTGTCCCCCCCTTCTCTTCCTCACCCCCTTGCGGTCAGTCTTCCGTCCTCTGTGCTCTTCAGATGTTGCACACGCACCTTTAAAAACAACTGCTCTAACCCGGAACTACTTCAGTGATTATTTCCCAAGGTCAGGACACTCTCTCATAGGGCTGCTGCAGAACTGTCGAAGTCAGGATTTTTAACTTGGGTACAAATCCATTATCTAATCCACGGTTCATTTAAAAATCACATCCATTATCCCTTTAACTTTGTTGTAACAGTCGTCACATGGTCTTCCGGATCCTTGTTCACATTCCCCTGCCTCCGGTGCTCTCGCCCGCACACGGTAACCCTGTGGGTTCCGGCTTAAAGCGTTCATCCCCGGCTCCGGGGAGGGGCCTTGTCAGTTTTATCAGGAGCGCGCATGCGTGTGCGTGTTTAAGTAGTTCTCGAAGTTCTATGGCTTGTCTTCGGTTCCTCTGATCTTCCCAGGATGGCCCTCAGGTCCGTTCCCTGGATGGTGCTCCCTCCTGCAGACTCGTGTCTTCTTGCTCGCTCGCTCGCTCTCTCTCTCAACCCTTAGACTAACTTCATTCCTGAGCCTTCACTTAGACTAACTAGTAAATGACTCCTGGTGGCTCGCAGTATCCCTCTTCTTGGGGGCAGTTACTGAGGGATAGAAAAAAAAAACCCCAAACACACACTACACCCCTCCTGTCTTCGAGGACCTCCGTTGCCTGCGTCCTGTGTGTTTTCTGTTTCTCCCGCAGAGGCCAGCTCTGTGCCTTCCCTGCCGCCTGTGCCTGGTGACCGCGGGTTTGGGGAATGAGAGCCAGCGTGGAAAAGTGGTCCCTGGGAGCGAGCGCCCCGGGCGCAACCACCCGCCACCCGCCCGCGGGGCCGGCTGGACACCATGCTCTGAACCAGGATATCCCATTGCTTCCCTTTAGCTCATTTAAAGCCAACAGGCCATTCTGAGAAGCAGGTCAGAATGAAAACTTGGACCGCCCGTTTTAGGAGGTAAAAAAAAAAAAAAAAAAAAAAAAAATCACCAAGAGACCAAGGAGAGAAATTGAAAAAAAGACGGAAACACTCCTTCTGAGGGTTGTCGCTATTTTAAAATGCCTGACTTTTTAGCTGGCATCGTTTATCCCTTAAATGCTTGGAGCTCCGTGGGGAGAACAGCCTCAGGATCTCTAGTGGGGTTCCCTGCCCTCTATATGCTTATTGCTGCCGCCTTGTGCCTTAGTTAGCTCCTGTGATTCTTTGAGCCCCTCTATCTTCCCATTGTTTTTATGTTTATTTAGTTGCACTGTGATGATAAATCCCTGTGGACCATCAGCGATATGCAGGACAATGCAAGAAACTTGAAATGGGGTTCTTATAATACAAGCGTGACCAGGTTTCTGGGTTTTTCCACCTTCGTTGCTTTTGGTCAGTCTCCCCTGGGGTTCTGTGCATTCCCGAGAAGGAGCTACCCTTCACCTGCGCTCCTTACAGATCCACGCTCTAGACTCTCCCCTGAATCCACATTTCAACTTTTGACCTCCTGAACCGTCTGTCCTGTCTCCCTCGGTGAGGCTTTTCCTGACAGCTTCTTCCCAGGTTGGCCCAAATGGCTTATTCTCAGTAGGAAGCAGACAAAAACCTTGTCTTTTATCCTTTCCTGGGTATCAGGACCCAGGCATTTCTAAGGCATTTTTAGGGGTTCCTAAAAAAACATGCATATGGGACGCCTGGGTGGCTCAGTGGGTTAAGCCTCTGCCTTCGGCTCAGGTCATGATCTCAGGGTCCTGGGATCGAGCCCCACGTCGGGCTCTCCGCTCGGAGGGGAGCCTGCTTCCTCTTCTCTCTCTGCCTGCCTCTCTTTGAGAAAAATCTCTTTCTCTTTGTGAAATAAATAAATAAAAATCTTAAAACAAAAACAACCATGCATAGGCAGAAGATTCCAGAGGCTGATGAAGGCTGAAACTCTGCCCAAATCTCACCTTCCTCTGCCTACAGTGATGCGGAACAACCCCTTTCGAGTTAGCAGTTAATCCTGTGACAGCTGGTTTGGGACAAATAAGCCTGGGTCACCCAATGCCCTGCAGGGCTCCAGGGGAAAGCCTGCAAGGGACTGCTCCGTCTGTCCCCAGAATCATTCTGGAATGGGACGGGTTTCTCAGAGATCATTGGTGCTCCTCGGTCACGGCCCGGAGCCAAACCCAGCCAGGCTTATGTTATGATGGCTTGCGAATGTGTTGACTCTATTTTCCTCCTCGAATTGTCATCCTGTCTTCTGGAGGCACAGGAGGAGAGAGAGAAGGTGTAAAAGAGGCGGCTCAGTGGGTTAAAGCCTCTATCTTCGGCTCAGGTCATGATCTCAGGGTCCTGGGATCGAGCCCCACATCAGGCTCTCTGCTCATCAGGGAGCCTGCTTCCCCCCGCACCTTCCTGCCTGCCTCTCTACCTACTTGTGATCTCTCTCTCTCTGTCAAATAAATAAATAAATAAAGTCTTTAAAAAAAAAAAAAAAAAGAGGCGAGGGGCAAAGACTCAGATGGGAGATCATTGTGCTGCAGGGCCCCGAGCGGGGGCTGCTCCCCACCACGCCTCCCATCTCCTCGGCACCTCTGCCCTCCCTGAGGTTCTGGCTGGTTCCCCTGGGGAGGTGGATTTTTCACAGTGACTCCTCTTGTCCCTGACTTGGGGCTTTTAACACTTTCTTAATTCTGACCATTGTTTCATTTCTTTAAATGTACCCTAAACAGCCCATCCTTTGCTTTGGTTCTTTTCACCTTGCTGGTGCTTGTAGATGGAATGATCGTCCTTGATTTATGAGTTAGCTAAGCTCTATAATTATTTCTTCATCTTTACTCATGGCTTCTTCCATCCCTTAATCACTCTTGTTTTTCCCTGGACTGTCACTTTCTTTATCCTTGTCTGGTAATGAGGCAGCCGCTGCCGCGTCCGGTTCCTGTTCCGAGGACTGGGCGTCTGAAGAGGGCAGTTAATGTACTCAGGACCCGCCTCTGCCCCTTCATGTTATGAATCAGCTTTCCCTGACCGTTCAGCACTTAACACTTTCCTAATTTCAGCCCTTGTGTTTACTGATAGTGCATCAACCACGAAATACCATAGTCCATCCCTTTCTCTCTCTCTCTCTCTCCCTCTCTCTGTTAGTGGATGGAAGGGTTTGGTTTTGATCTAGGAATGTATTTTGCAGAGGCTTCCTGAATAAGACTCTTCAGCACGTCGATTTCTGATGCTTTTCTGAATCCACCGTTGCATGAGGGAAGGCAGGAACAGACGTCGTGAGGTAGAGGAGGCCACGCTGGATGGAGTTTCAGGCAGCCTGGGTTCAAATCCTGACGTTCCCCCCTCCCCCTTCCTAGCTGAGCAGCCTTGGGCAAGTCACTTAACCTACTTCACACGCAAGAAGCCTCGCTCATCACAGGGAAATACCGTCCCCCTGGCCACAGTGTGGTCGTGAGGGTGGGAGGAAATGGCTCGCACGAGCCCAGCACAGAGTGTGTATCCAGTTCACGCGCATCTTCAGGCCACGCCTGGAGCTGTCTCCTTTTCCAGGTGATTCCCAGACTTGTGTAGCTTGCAGACTGGGAAGATCTCAAAATGTATTTCGATGAGCCTAAGTCTGCCAACTTTTTATTTGGCCAAGTAGGACTGTATAAAAAAACAACAACAACACGACTAACCTCCATCTATTTTCACTAAATCTCCTAAAAGAATATTTGAAAACAAAAAGTAACAAGGACATGATTTACGAGTTAGACGTGGAATGCATTTGGTGTTACATAAACAGCATCGCTCTTGTTCCTCTTACCTCACTAGGGATGCGTGAAAACTCGGTTCGCAGATCATGGTTTGGGAGCTGTCATGTTCGAAGGCTCAGGCTCAGAAGGGTTTTCCAAATGGGGTTTCCTGCGGTGGACACCTCACCCTGAGGTGGGGAGGGGAGGGGTGAGTATGGGAGAGCAGCAGAGCTTTCGGTATTGATTTTAAGGAAGTGCTGAAATGTGATTGCTTGAGTCCGGGGACCTTGGGACAATGAGAGACACGAGCAGGTGGGAGAAGTGGATGTTAGGACACAAAGTATGCAAAGATCGAGGGCAGAACATTTCATGTCTGAGTTCCAAGTAAAATAATAGCTATATCTGCATTTGGGGTTAAAAAAAACAAAACACCACAAACAGATGCAAGTAAACAATGAAAACTTGTGGTGTCTGGTGGCTGAAATGTGTTCAGACTCACGATGATTTCACTCTGACCCTGTTCTAGATCACTTGTGGGTTTTCCGACACACACACACACCCCTGCACATGCATACTTTAGGGTTGAAGCATTCCATATCTGCTCTAAGTGTAGAGGTGAATTGTTTTTGAGAAGTCTGAGTTAACTTGGCTCAGCTGGTTTTGCTTAGAGGCGTGTGGAAAAATCCTTATTCCTTTCTAGGAGAAAAAGAAAAATCCTACACACGCAGACACGGATGTATATATCATTTGGGGATCTTTTTAAAGTTGGGTTAGCTCATACCTGGGTAAAACACCTTAGCCAGATAGAAAACCTTAGCTGGGAAAAGAAAGAAAGAAAGAAAGAAAGAAGGAAGGAAGGAAGGAAGGAAGGAAGGAAGGAAGGAAGGAAGGAAGGAAGGAAGGAAGGAAGAAAGAAAGAAAGAAAGAAAGAAAGAAAGAAAGAAAGAAAGAAAGAAAGAAAGAAAGAAAGAAAGAAAGAAAACCTTAGCAGACAACATCTGGACTTCAATGATTGACCTGATATCTGGAAACAGGAGGGATGGAGCAGGTCCGCAGGGTCTCTGTCCACGAGGGAGCTCGCTGCCCTGTGCCCTGTGCTACTCCTGACCCACCCCTAGTACTGCTGACTTTGCAGAATGAAGATCACTTACTATGTGCTGGGTGCCCTGCAGGGCGCCTGGTTTGGATCGTCTCCTTTAACCCTCACACAACCCTCCTAGTTAAGCATTTTAGAAGGCCCATTTTACAGATGAGAAAACTGAGGCTTACATAGCTGTAGGCAAAGTTGTTCCAAGTTACAGCCGAGTGGATGAGTGGCAGAGCTGGGATAGAAACGCAGGTCCTTCCATCTGGCGTGAGTGGGAAGAAATGGACTTGAACTGTGCCTTCTGAGATAACATTTGAGCAAGGAGGCATTGCCCCACCACGTACGCACGCATACTCTTTAAACTCTGCGAAGCGCTCCAGAAGCATATAGCATTTCTCCCCTTCCTTTGGGAAGGCAAGCTTGGAAACTCTCTGGATAACTTAGCGGTATTATCAAAAGCCTTAACGTGATTATGCTCTTTGACCCAGAAATTGCTCCGCTCGGAACTTGTCCAGGAACCAGTATGCTCCAGGCTTCTCCAGCCTGTGGGTGCAAGGTGGGCGGCGCTCAAGGGTCGCCTCCTCCCGGGGGCCTGACCAGTCCCCTGTAGCCCTCACCCTTCCTCATCTTCCTCCAAAGCACCCACCTCCGGGTGAAATGACAGCACAGAGCTGACACAGAAGGGGAATGCAGTGATAGCTGGGATTTTTCTGTTTTGCCTCTGCTTAATCCCCAGTGACTAACAGAGCATCTGACTCACTGAAGGCCCTCCACGAAGGTTCACACGGGAGTGAGTGAGCTTGCTTGCATAAATACATCAGGTCTCAAAATTCTGCTTGATGAGTGGCAGATCTGGTCTTTTACAAATGTCCCACTCTCCCACCCTGCTAAGGCTCCCCTTGACGTCTCCATAAGTTGGTCCTGGTCGTCGCTTACCACCCCTGCCCTTAGGTGATCCTCGGTGAAGGGGATCCTCGGTCATGTCCCTAAGACCGGAGTCTCAGATCCTGGTCTCTCCAACAGCCTCCAAACACCGTTCCTGCCACGTCACCTGGAATTGCTGTCCCCCGGAATCCCCGGTGCTGCCTCCTCTTTGAGGTATCACGTTGCTGCTGGTTGTACCAGGACTGGAGGCTCACTCCTTGGCTGGCAGCCCACCTGCAGGGGGTCCCCTTTGCGCCTGCAGCCTCCTTCTCTCCAAGCCCAGGCCCTGCAGCTGGACTCGTTCAGCCTGTGAGATCCCTTCTGTCATCCAGCAGGAAGTTGAGCAGTGAGAAGGGCACACGGCAGGACCAGAATTTGAGTCTGTGGATGGTGAAGGGGGTGAGGGGGACAACAGAGGCTGCACCCTCTGCCCTGAGAAGGCCCGCCCCAGGGTGGGGGCCTCCCTCCCTGCCTACTCCCTTCAAAGCAGGGTTTTTTCCCTGCAATCTGGACTCAGTTTTGTTCTTTTCTTTAAATCAATTTTATTGAGGTGTAATTTGGTAAAATGCACCCATTTTAAGTGCACTGTTCAGAGTTCTGGCTCATGTATAAACCCGTGTGACTATGACCATAGTCATAGACCATGACTATGTTCAGGATCTAGAACATTTCCATCACCCTAAGAAGTTCTCTTGAGGGAACCCTCCTACACTGTTGGTGGGACTGCAAGCTGGTGCAGCCACTCTGGAAAATAGTATAGAGGTTCCTCAAAAAGTTGAAAATAGAGCTACCTTACGAACCGGCAATTGCACCACTGGGTATTTACCCCAAAGATATGAATGTAGTGATCCAAAGGGGCGCATGCATCCCAATGTTTATAGCAGCAATGTCCACAATAGCCAAACTATGGAAAGAGCCTGGATGTCCATCAACAGATGAATGGATAGAGAAGGCGTGGTATATATATGTGTATACACACACACACACACACACACACACACACACACACGCACACGCACACACACAATGGAATACCATGCAGCCATCAAAAATCAAAATCTTGCCATTTGCAACGATGTGGATGAAACTAGAGGCTATTATGCTAAGCAAAATAAGTCCATCAGAGAAAGACAATTATATGATCTCACTGATCTGAGGAATTAGAGAAATAAGATAGAGGATCATAGAGGAAGGGAGGGAAAAATGAAATAAGATGAAACCAGAGAGGGAGACAAACCATAAGAGACTCCTAATCTCAGGAAACAAACTGAGGGTTGCTGGAGGGGAGGGCGGGTGGGAAGGACGGAGTAACTGGGTGATGGACATTGGGGAGGGTATGTGTTGTGGTGAGTGCTGTGAATTGTGTAAGACTGATGATTCACAGACCTGTACCCCTGAAATAAATAATACATTTAATGTTAATTAAATGTTAATTTAATAATATATTAATATTAATAATGTTAATAAAAAAATTTCCCTTGAGATTGCAACCAATCTCCCCCACCCATCTCACCCTGCCCCACGTACTGGTTAGTTTTCTATCCCCATTGGTTAGTTTTACCTGTTCTAGAATTTCATACAAATGGAACCATGTTGGATGTACTCTTTTGTGACCGGCTTCTTTTACTTAGGATATTTTTGAGATGCTTTTACATTGTATGCACATCGATAGTTCATTTCTTTCCATGGCTCAGTGATATTTCACAGTCTGGATTTATCACAATTTGTTTATACATTCACCTGTTGATGGACACTGGGACTGTCCCAGTTTTGGGGCTTTTATAGATGAAACTGTTATGAATATCTGGAACTAATATTTTTAGTGGATATGCTTTTATATTTCTTGGGTAAATATCTGCAACTGGAATTGCTAGTCATACAGAAAATATACATTTAACTTTATAGAAACTGCCTATTTTCCAAAGTGGCAACACAGAGGGAGGTTTGGTTAAAATCCTTTCGCTAGCTTTATGTAAGTTCTGGTTCTGCCTTTTTTTTTTTTTAATAATTCAAATTAAATCATCCAACAAATACACCCATTTATATATTTTCAAGGATGTTCATTGCAGTCTTGCTTAGAAATTGTTAAAAAAAAATCCAGGAAATGATCTAAGTGTCAAAAACTAGCAGACCTCTGGGAGCCTAGGTGGCTCAGTCAGTTAAGTGTCTGCCTTTGGCTCAGGTCATGATCCCAAGGTCCTGGGATTGAGCCCCGCATCTGGCTCCCCGCTCACTTTGGGAGTCTGCTTCTCTCTCTCTACCTCTGCCCCTCTCCCACTCATGCTCGCTCTCTCTCTGTCTCAAATAAATAAATAAAATCTTAAAAACAAAACAAAACAACCAAAACTAGCAGACCCCTGATTGTAGGACTGGGGCAGAAAATGCCCAAGGTAAGTCAGAGCGTCTTGTCAGGCCAGAAAGTAAGGATGCACTCAAAGAAACAAAGACCCCACCCACATTGGTCGCAGTCTGTGGAAGAGTCACAGGGGCCAAATGAAAGAGCTTCAGATGGCTAAAGGTGGAACAATCTGAGGAACAAAATAGTGTTGGATTATAACCCAGAGTATAAAATAACTATCCACCAGTCCGTGGTTGATAATAATGATTGAATAAATAAATAAGTGGAGGAGAAGAGACATGTCTGCCATGCAGAAAAATTTCAAATAATTCGTGTAGATACTTTGTCCTCAAGGCAGGGCAGCAAACTCCTCACTCCAGAAGTGTAGGCTTCACAGAGTGACTTTCTTCCAAAGAGTACAGCATGGGAAAGGGGGAAAGGGGGGGAGAAACTTGAGAGTGGAAAAACACTACTAACCCAACCCCAGCTGGTGGATCAAGGTCAACATCAGGAATGATGAGTCGTGTGGATACTGTGTACCCTTGGTACGATGGGATGAAGATGGTAGTTTACTTCCATGGTCTTCCTCCCCAAAATATAACCCCAGTCGAATCATGAGAAAAACATCACATAAATCCCAATTGAGAGGCATTCTACAAAGGATCAGATTAGACTCCTGAAAACTGTCAAGATCATCAGAAACAAGGGAAGTCTGAGAACTGTCACAGTCCAGAGGAGCCGAAGGAGACATGATGAATAAATGTAATATGGTGCCCTGAATGGGATCCTGGAACAGAAAGAGGATATTATGTAAAAGCCAAGGAAATCTGAAAAAAATGTGGACTTCCATTAATAATGATGTTATCAATAGACATTCATTGATTGTAAAAAACCGTTCCATACTAAGGTGAAGATGTTAATAATAAGGGAAACTGTTATTTAGTTGGGTGTGAGGAATATGGGAACTCTGTCCTATAAATTATATACTATGCATATTCACAGTTGTCTTGTAAATCTAAAACAGTTCAAAAATAAAAAAGTTTATTTAACCTACCCAGCCCCAAATAACAGACTACTTAAATGATAGTAGTTTCATAAATTGGAGCATACGACATCCTTTAACATTGATGCAATAGATAAGTATGTGTGGGTATAGAAAGTTTTTCAAAAACATGTTGGAGTGGGAAAAAAGTCAGGAACAGAATAGTATGTTTTCCATAATTCCATTAAAAACTACATATGTACATAGGGACAGTGTAGAGAGATAAGTCAACACCTTAGGAGAAGTTATCACTAGATGGTAGCTTTTCCAATTGTTTACTTTTTCTTTTTGCCTACTTGTATTTTTTATTTGTCTATGATGGCTCAGTGTAAAAGTACAATGCAATAGGCAGAATTTAAGATGATCTCCAATGACCCTTGTATAATTTCTTTCCCCTGAGTGTGGGTGGGACATGTGACCATGTCCACTCCTTTGAGAGGTTACATTATTTGGCAAAGGTGAGGGGATTTTTGTAGTTGTAATTCAAATCCCTAATCTGTGGACTTTGATTTAATCAATGGAAGCTCATCTTGGGTGGGCCTGACCTAAGCAGGTGAGACTTTTAAAGTGTCTTGGACCATCCCTGAGATCAGAGAAGATCCTATTGGTCTTGAAGATGTAAAGAACTTAATTCTTCCAATGACCTTCCTTGCAGGTGCAAGAAACTGAATTCTTCCAGTGACCACAAGCTTGGAAGAAAGCCCTGAGTTTCAGATGAGACCCCAACCCTGGCTACATTGCACCCTTTTGAGCCCCTGAGCAAACCACCCAGTGAAGCCATCCATACCCAGACTCCTGACCCATAGAAACTTCGAGATCATAAATGGGTGTTGTTTGTGATAATTTGTCATGCAGCAATAGAAAACCAATAGAGATGGTAACAAACAACAAAACACAAAGGAAAAGGCAACTTAGGACAACTAGAATAAGATAGTTTCACTTCCAAACAAACAAAAAATGCCATTCTTATCCAGCTTTCTGGACCCATTTGTTGGGCTCTTGCCACTCACTTTTCATGGCTCCTAACTCCAAAGTTCTTCAAACGATGTATGCAAACTTGTTTGTATTTTATGCCAATTGATTTATCAAACCAAATGCGATGGATAACAAGACAAATAATCTTAAACTACATCTAGCTGTCATCCAGTAAACTCAAGTGGACAGGAAATAACCCCACTGTAAGAAAATGAAGGCAGAGAAAGCTGTTGGAAAGTCTGATCCTTCCTGCCCGCCAACAAAATGAAAAAATAAACTATTTTTTAATGATACAAAATCATTATTTTAAATATGTAAGAATACAAACAAAAGAGAAGGACATCCTTCCAGGAAAGTCAGTGTCAAGATTAAGAAATCACTGAGAGAGGGGCACCTGGGTGGCTCAGTGGATTAAGCCTCTGCCTTTGGCTCAGGTCATGATCTCAGGGTCCTGGGATGGAGCCCCGCATCAGGCTCTCTGCTCAGTGGGGAGCCTGCTTCCCCCACCCCTCTGCCTGCCTCTCTGCCTACTTGTGATCTCTCTCTATCAAATAAATAAAATCTTAAAAAAAAAAAAGAACTGAGAGGACAGTGTGTGAGGAACATTAATTTATGTATTTGAGGTAGGAGAAATGGCACAAGTCCCTCATGGGTGCAGGGCTTGAACCCACGACCCTGAGATCAAGACCTGAGCTGAAATCGAGAGTCATGATACTTAACTGGCTGAGCCAACCCGGTACCCCCACACAAGTGGTTTTACGGCCCAGACGCTACCCTGTTTGTTAAGTAGGGACGAGATGGGAGTTTGACAAAAGTGAAGTGGGAAGCTGATGGTCCCAGAAGGCTCCTCTCAGCAGGGTTGACACCCATCTGGGTTTTCCCATGTTCAGGGCAGGCTTGCCCTGGGACCTAAGCAGGCTGGGGGGCCCGTCGAGGCTGGGAGGATGCCATCATAGGAGACATCAACTGCTCAAGTGTCCTTTTGACTAGAAGGAGCAGAAAAGGAAGCTATCTCTGAGGTGTGATTTAAAAGGTGGGGATAAAACTCTGGCCCCCAAATTACTTCAGTGACTCAGTTTCCCTGTGCTCTCAGTCAGCATTTAAGATTCATCTCTGAGAGGATGTTGAAGGCCTTTCTCTTTTCAAGAAGCCCTTCATACACGCAAATACCCTTGGGAGACATAATAGGGGGACGACCCTTCAGAAAAGACTGGATAGAACCAGTAGATAATAAGAGAGAGGTGGAAAGGTGAAAAGAAAGAGAAATAAATGGTCCAGTTCCTGGAAAATGTCACAGAGCGACAGCCTTTGTGTCTTCTGTTTGGTATAGATAGAAGGCACATGTGTGGTCAGGCCGTGCTCTAGTATCCGCCTCAGACATTGCTAATGGACTGTGATACACTTGCCCAATGGCCTTCAGCATCCTTCCCAACACAGCTGCTTAAGGTGCCATTACCAGTCAGCTGAGGAAGGCTGGTGAGGGGAAGCCTCCCTGTCGTGAAACCAGGTCCCGGGTAAGTCATGGCTGCTTGGGATGAGCACTTGGAGAGGTTATTTCAAGATGCAGGACAGTAAGTAAGCTTTCGAGCCCCAGGGTCTAGCATTAAGATAACATATTGACCACCTGAATGGTGCTTGTGATAAAATAACATCAGCTCCTTTGGGGTGCCTGGGTGACTTAGTTGGTTGAGTGGCAGACTCTTATTTGGCTCAGATCACGATCTCAGGGTCATGGGGTCGAGCCCCGTTGTCAGGCTCTGCGCTCAGCAGGGAGTCTGCTTGAGGTTCTCCCTCTCCCTCTCCCTCTCCTCCTTTCCCTGCTTGTGCATGTTCTTTCTCTCTCTCAAATAAGTAAATCTTAAGAAACCCCACCAAGATGATCTTATTGAATCCTGACAAAACTCAGTGAATGTTCCCATTAAACAGATAAGAAAAGGCTTCATTCAGCTAGTACAGTGTGGAGCTGGGATCACCATCTGAGTCTTCTCACACCTCGAGCTCATATTCTTTCCACCCCGCCCCCCAAGAGCCTGGCTCAGGCACAGCTGTCACAGATCTAATGGGGGTAATGGTAGAATAACAGTACCTGAGTAAACAATATGGTTTCACCCCATCAGCTCATCCCTGAATACAACCCAGATAAAACTCATTACCGATAATCTTCATCTTTCTGAATGCCATGAGCATGAGAACATTGAAACTTAAACAATTCATGAATACATTTTTGTTTTAAAAAATGCAAACCATTCTGGGGACACCTGGGTGGCTCAGTTGGTTCAGAGTCTGCCTTCAGTGTGGGTCATGATCCCAGGGTCCTGAGATCGAGTCCGGCGTTGGGCTCCCTGCTTCTCGGGGAGCCTGCTTGGAGGCTTTCTGCCTGCCGCTCTCCCTGCTTGTGCTCTCTCTCTCTCTCTGACAAATCAATAAGTAAAATCTTTTAAAAAAAATGCAAACCATTCCAAAGTAAAAGTAAGTCTTCCTTCACCCATCCTTATTAACCCTAAAACACTTTTTAAGTTCATCATTGTTAAGTTTGCTAGACATCCTCCCAGACATTTTTTCTATGCATTTATACACATATAAATCTAAATGTGCAATCTACAGGGTTTTAAACATAGGCCAATTGTATTTTATTATATTATTGTTCTATGACGTATTTTTTCACTTCACGGTATCTTGGCGAGCTTTCCATTTAAGTGTATATAAATTTACTTTATTCTTTTAAACTGCTACCCAGTATTCAATAGTATGTGGCATTGTTTTCTTACCACCGAAGGAAATTTATGTTATTAACAGTTTTTCAGTTGTAGACACAGTCCTGCAGTGAAGAGTATTGTAATCACAGCCTCTTGCACATGAGTGAGTATCTCCCTGGGATAGATAGCTAGAATTGAAATTGCTGGGTTAAAGAGTGTGTATCACTTATTTTTCGATAGATGCTGCCTAGACAACCCAAAAAGTCGGTACCTTTACATTTCTACCAACAGGATGAGAGATTAACCTTTCCCCCTATCCTTGGCCACCCTGGATATTATTAATCTTGAAAATCTTAACCATCTGGTGGGTAAACAGTGGTATCTTATTGTTTTCATTTGTATCTCCTGATTATTAGTGAGATTGAGCAACAGACTTTTTTGTTGTTGTTGTTCATCTCAGTAAACCTCTCAGAAATTGTTTATGATCTCTCCCTAAAATTCTCCCTTTCCTTGGCTTCTGTGACAGTCCACAGAACACAGTCCTGGCTTTGCTTCTACACCTCTGGTCACTATCAGTCTCCATCCCTAACTCCTCCTTTTCCACCTGGCTTTAAATATTGATGTTCCTCAAGGCTTGGTCTCTCTCCCAACAGCCTCCCAGGACACAGATCTCCCAATCAACATCTTTTCCCCAGAATACATCATTCAGGCCCATTCAGGCTTCAGATATTGCCTGTACACCAATGACTCCCAAATTTTACCTCCATCCTCTCCTCTTGCCCTGTCCTGTCTATTTCACATCTCTCCTTGGATGGGTCAAGAGCATGTTAAATCACCATTCCAAAACTGAACTCAAGATTTTATTCCCCCAAACCAATCCTTCCTAGACTCCCAACTCATGGACTGTCTACCAACTTCTGGTTGCCCCAAAGAACTGTAGGAGTCTTCCTTGATGATTTCCTTATCATGATTCTGGTATCCAATCCATTCCAACTCCTTTTGGCCTTATGTCCTAAATATCTCTGGAAAGTGTCTGTTTCTTTCCATCTCCACTGCCTCCATCTCCCTAGATCTTTGACAATGGCTTCCTCACTGGCTGAATCCATGCTTGGCCTTGGCCACCCTGTGCTCTACAATATGACCAAAGTGATTTCCAAAAGGCAAATCTGATCATGTCATTCTCTTATACAAAGATACTGCCACAAACTTGTTAAACACAAAATTGTTTATAATTGTTGAAAAGAAGAAAGGTAGAAAAAAAAAAGGAAAAAATAACCTAAAATATTCAACAATAACAGTTGGTTAACCACATTTAGTTCATCTATTTGATGGGACAATATGCAGTTGTAAAAAAACAAGTACAGCTCTAGCAAATGTTAAGTATCAGATAATTGCTGTTATTTAAAATTTAGAGCAGTGTCATCCAATAGAAATATAATGTGAACCTCATGTAGAATTTAAATTTTTCTAGTATCCACATAAAAAAGTAAAAAGGAACAGATGAAGTTAATTTTAATAATATATTCTATTCAATCCGACATACAAAAATATTTTCATTTCAGCATGTAATTAATACAGAAATCATTAATGGGATATTTTACATTATTTTTTCACACTCTTTGAACTCCAGTGTATTTTACACTTATAACACGCCTCAATTCAGACACCGAATTTTCGTTAGAAATACCAATCTCTAAAGATTTAGATTTTATGAAATTTATAGTTGGAAGAGTAGATTCACATACCCACATTATTCCAAATATAGGCAAAAGTTTTCTAGTAACTGAATTGAGAATCAGTTTTAAAATATAAATGTAAGTTAATCTAAATTAAATTAAATTAGAAATGTAGTCCCTCAGTTGCAATAACCACATTTCTAGTGCTTACTTGCCACACATAGTTGGTGGCTACCGTATTGGGTAACAAACTTTAGAGTAAGGGAGAGATCGCAAGTTCCCTAATTCATTTATAAGCTTTGCAAATTTTATTATAAAAATCCTTCAAAGGATAAAAAATACAATAGCCCAACCTCTCTTGGGAATAAATGCTAAATAAAATGTTAGCAAATTGAATCAAGCCATATTTAAAAATCATCATAACCAAACAGGGTATATTTAAGGAATGCAAGAATGGTCCTTCTTTGGCTTTTCTGTTGGCACAAAAGATCCACTCACGATTGGTATAAAAAATAAAATACTCACAACTAAACTTAACAAAAATGGATATTTCGGAAGAAACTGTGAAACTTTGTTAAGGACATGAAAGGAGACTTGAAAAATAGAGGCATACTCCATGATCTTGGGAGGAAAGACTAAATACTGGTAAAGATCCGAAGTCTTCCAAAATTAATCTGTAATTTTAATTAATTAATTAATTAATCTTAAAATCTGTAATTCTGATGTAATTCCAACCAAAATGCCAAAAGATAACGCTTGCTGGAGATGGGGGAGATGGCTAGTTCATTTTAAAAGAATTTGGGGGGTGGGAAGGGCCTTTGGTAATATGGCAGTAAGCCCCAAGTCATGAATGAAATGATTGACAGGTTTGACTATTTTGGCAGATACTACTGGTTACCAGTGAGATGTAAATAAAAATCTGCTGGGGACTACTGGGAAAGATTTTCCTTCCTGATGAGATAACACAACTGTGAGATGAAAAAAAATTTTTTTGACCTCATCCTCTGCCTTCCTAATTAGACTATGAGGACGTAAGATTTGAAGATGTCACAGCCTTTTCATCTTATGAGGTGAGACCCTGTCAGCACGTTGTAGCTGGCAAATCTGAGAGACGTCCATAAAACAATGGATGATACCTCTGAACCCCCACACTGATTCTGGGACCACATACCCCTGGATTTCAGGCTAATTAAATAGTTAATATTTTCTGGCTTAAGCCCCTGTTACTTGACATTCTGTTACTTAGGGCTGATACAAATATACAAATAAGCAAAAAACTCTCCATGGCAAAAGACACAATGAACTAAGTGAGAAAAAATAATTTCAACGTAGGTGTTCAGGTTAATAGCCTTAATATATTAAGGACCTTTACTAATACAAGGGGAAAATAAAAAAAGAGAATACTTCAATAGAAGGAAATGGGCAAAGAACATAAACAGTAGTTTGTAAATTAAATTCGATGACAAGTAAGGAGACAAAAACATGCTCGACCTCACCAATAATCAAAGACTTACAGATTGAAGCCACAGTAAAATATCATTTTTGGCCATTATATAGGCAAAGATAAAAAGGGGTGAGAATGGCCATTGCTGGAGACGGTGTGGACACTCATCCTAACTCATACACCTTAGTGAAATGGAAATTGGTACAGCTTCTCCGTAGAGCGATTTATTAATATGAATCAAATTTAAAAGATGTATCCTATTTTTCACAGCAATTTTCCTTTTTGGAGTTTTTTCAAAGGGAACAATCAGCCATGTGACAAAGATAAGTATACAGTGATGTTTAGCAGTAACAGTAAGTAATAGGAAAATAATAGTTAAAAAAATTGGGACTAACGCACGTGTTTCCAACCATAGATGATTAAATAACTTCTGACATTCATTCGACGGAATGGAATTCTATGTAAACATGAAGAAAGACGGTGCTCTATATGTATTGACATGAAAGATACTCATGATCTAGTGAATAGCGGTAAAAAGCAGGTTACAAAACTATGTGTTATGATTCTGCTTATGTAAATGTTCTGTTTATATATACATGAAGACTTGAAGGATTTATTTTTTAGTAACAGTGGTTATCTTTAGGAAGCGGAATTAGGAGGGAAACTTGATTTTTCTGTATTGGATGAATATTTTATACATCAGAAAAACAAATTGGATTCCAGTTTAGGAAATAAAATGTTTTCACAATAATACTCAGTGATGTGCAGAGACACATATGACACATTGCTAAGTGGAAAAAGAGGATACAAGTCAATGCTATAGTAAAGAGTTAATTTAAGAGTGGGGCTAATTTAATTGACAGTTATCTGGAAAGTTATACACCATAATGTTAACCGTGATTACCTCTTGGGGTGTGCGGTGGAAATTTGAATGATTCTTATTTTATTGGTCCTACTTCCCATTTAAAGAATATACATATATATTTTTTAAAGATTTTATTTATTTGACAGAGAGAAACACAGCGAGAGTGGGAACACAAGCAGAGGGAATGGTAGTGGGAGAAGCAGGCTTCCCGCCGAACAGGGGTCCCGATGCGGGGCTGGATCCCAGGACCCTGGGATCATGACCTGAGCCGAAGGCAGATGCTTAACGACTGAGACACCCAGGCACCCCTAAAAAAATATTTTTTAGAGATATTTGTATTGCTCCTACAGAAAAATGTTACTCTTGAACAACAAACAAAAGAAAGAAGGAAGGAAGGAGAGAGGGAAGGAGGGATGGACAAACCAAGGCGAACTTGAACCCAGCCCTCTCGGAGAACAGCTAGGCTCCTGAGAAGCCTACAAGATGTGTGTTGATTTGATGACATTGCATACGAACCCGGACATGTGTTTAATTTTTTTTTTTTTTTAAAGATTTTATTTATTTGACAGAGAGAAACACAGCAAGAGAGGGAACACAAGCAGAGGGACTGGTAGCGGGAGAAGCAGGCTTCCTGCAGAGCAGAGAGCCCGATGCGGGGCTCGATCCCAGGACCCTGGGATCTGACCTGGGCCGAAGGCAGACGCCTAACGACTGAGCCACCCAGGCGCCCCTAATTTTTTTTTTTTTCCTTTGTCGTGCCACAAAGAATTTGAGGCAGCTCAAAAGAAAAGATATGATAAATCGGAAGATTAGAAAGAAAAAGATATCAGGCTGGAGGAAGATAGCGGTGTACTGGAACGACAAGATGGGGGAAAGCGCGCTTTGGGGTCATACACACTTAGGTCAGGTGAGCTCCTCGATTCCACTCTCCTTGGGGTCCTCTGCTTGCCCAGATGGAGACTTGCAACAGCTGAGCATCTGCACAGAGTGAGCTCATGAAGAGGATAGTTCAGTGGCTACAGAGCGGGGCATCTGTCTGCCCAGCCTGTGATGACCCCTTTTCCTCTGCATCATAGGGAGCTTGCAGCATTGCCATTGACGGTGCTGGAATGAACCTCGGGCCCACGTGGAGTGGGGCAGAATCTCTCCCCCAGACCTTCAGAACTGGGCCCGAGGGCTGGCCACTGGAGGCGGACCCAGAGCAGAGTATATCCCTTAGTTGGGGCCTTAGAGCTCACTTCTATTTTGTAAGGCTCCTGGTGTGTTAAGAAATAAAGAAACGAGGTTACAAGAACGATGGTATATTTTTTAATGTTTATATTGGACAAATTAGTGCTTTGAACCCAAAAAATATAGTGCCGTGCAAATGTTCTGCTCGCAAGATAATTACAGGATTTATTAAAAATATTAATTCATGGTGCACTACAGGCGGTGTGGTCCAGAGCCAAAAGGGCCTGTGCCAACCTCCCGATCCCCTCCCGCCACGTGCCCCTGAGGCTGTGAACTCTGGGATGAGCTGGCAGCCGGCAGATGTGGGGAGCTGCCTCTCCTGCTTCTCCACCCTCTCCGGGGCTCAGTTCCAAGTCCTTCTGAGGCCCACTGACCTGGCCCCATGAGACACCTTCCTATCCTTCCAACGAGGTCCCTGTCCCTCCTTCACCGAACTCGACTTGACGTGGATTTCTACCGCCAGCCACCAAAAGAACTTTGCCAGAACCAACTTGCAGAGATCCCAGATTCTTATTTTTTTCACAGGAGGTGTGTGTTTCTTCCCCGTGCACCGAAATCCCCTCCCAGGGAGGAAAGGACTTTTCAGCTTCCGTGACCCTAGTCGGCAGCGAGTTCATGCGTATTCTCCCAAGGTGGAGAAGGATTGTTTAAAAGATGCTGAGTGGCAGGGAGAAGAATGTCACCTCAATATCCCTCCGCCAAGCCGGGAGAGGGTTGGCTGAGTCTCAAGGACGTAGGTTCAGACAAGGGCAGGCCTGGCTGCCTTACCGAGAGCCAGAGTCATTTTCCTGTCGCTGGAGAATGTTGGGGAGCCTTGGGGTCCTGCTTCAAGGCCTCTCCTTGACTGGGTGGGTCCTAAAACTGGCTTCTGAGGGGGGGGAAGACAGCCAGGTGAGGTGTCTATCCTCTAAGGGGCTGCTTGGCTGACTCTATTCCTTGGAAAGATAGAGCAGTGGAAACTGATCGCACTCATCCATATTATTTTGCCATAGGTTCCTACAGTGTCTAGCAGTGAGCCTTCAACAAAGCGTACACACCGTGGCTGTTTGTGGTCCCCAGCGCTGCGGCAACGTAAAGCTTGTCCTTTGCTCTTAGCCCAGGCAGTTCTGGCAAAATGTTCCAGGGCTCTCCTCCACTCCTCCTGCTGTAACTGGGAATTCATTCAGTTAACCAACAAGTATTTCCTGAGCACCTACTTCGTGCGGGGCTCTGTCCAGGTGCTGGGAACACGAGGGTGATGATAAGATAGCCATGGCCCTTCCTCTCTCAGAACACGTATCTTTTCATTCCACCTTTTACCACTCACCCACCCCCCGCATGTAGAGAACAGGAAAACACACAGACAAGAGCGAATCGTGTCTTCTTTCGCTTGACCCATCAAAGAATACCAACCATGTCGTTCCAGACAGAGAGAGAGAGAGAGAGAGCAGAGAAGGCTCTCCTTCTAGTTGCCAGAGAGAAAACTCCCAGTTTTGTGGTAGCCTCTCAGAACAAGGGGCCCATTTTTGTCATTCCTTGTTCAAAAATCCCGTGTCCCCCACTCCATGCACGCACACACATACATATGTTCCCCGCCCAGTTTACATTCATCCGTGTACAGCTGGAGAGCGCTGAAGTCTGCCTCCCCCATTATACAGAACGGATTGGCAGCTGGGACGGAAGGCGATAGAAATAAGCTATTGATCAAGGGTTATAAAAGTACAGCCACTGGGATCCCGTGATGCCTGTGAGCTGAGGGCAGCAGGAAAGTGTTACACAAATGCAATAACATTTATAACCCCAGGGCAAGTGCTTTTTACATGAAAATAAAAAGCGGATCCTCTGTTTAATTCTTTCCCCCTCCTCGGGCCAGCCTGGCCAAGTGCAAGGACAGGAGCTAAGCAGGGCCCCTCTGCATGGGCTGGCCTCTTTCTCTCTGGGCAAGTGACAAGTGATGGGATCTCATTCCCCCCGGCTGGTGCCTTGTGGTGGTGTGGGGAGGACCTGCACTGTTTAAGCTGCTCTGGCCAGAGGGAAGAAGTAGCCACGTCCTGCCATCCTGCCGGGCCCAGTCATGTCTTGGCTCCCTGGGTCTTCCTTGGTCAGCTCTGGGCATGTGGCCTGGTCCTGTTGGGAGCTGAACTTTTCACTTGAATGAGTGCTAGAAATCGCTCTTTCGAGCTTCATTCTGTGACATTTGTAAAAAGAAGTCCTATTCTGGGGAGAAATAAATGGGGAGGAGAGACGGCTCTAGAGGTACTACAAAGCAGTAAGCAAGGCATGATGATTGATTGAACTTGAGGAGCCGAGCTTTCTCTTCCCAAACTCACCAGACCAGTGCTTCTAACATGTGTTCCACAGGAATGTCAGTCCTATAAAATGCTCCATAAAAAATGGGGCTCTCTGATCAATGACTGGGAAAATGCTTCCTCTTGGAGATTTCCTGTTGTATCTTTGCAATTTAAAGGCTCTGAAAAGTCCTGCAGTACAGAAACAGTTTGAGTTTGCTTCAACAGTATCTCCCAGATTTACTTGACTGCCAAACCGTCCTCTCACTTAGAATTTCTTTCATCTTTTCCTTTTATTACCGAATACCTATTAACAACACATTTTTGGGAAAATGCTGCCAAGCAAGGTACTTGGAAGGATATGACATATTGCCTGCCCTGTATTGTATGCGTACCATGTGCAAAGTACTTGACATGAATTATTTCTCACCACCAAAACGACTTGGCAAGTGTTATTATCCCTATTTCACAGATGAGGGAAACGAGGCTGAGACTGGATAAATAACCTGTCCAAGGCCCCTCAGCTAAGTAGTGGCTTCACCCAGCGTCTCACGTACACTGTTCTGATTCCAAACTCCACATTTTCTATATGTCTCCCTCCATGGAATAGAGATCTCTCTTTTTGCCAAAGCGAAGATAAGTTGCTCTTCTTTGGAGACCCTTGTCCCAGAATCCATTCATTCTTCTTTAAGTCTTGCCTGATTCATCTTTCAGCCTGGCACCAGCTCGTATCTCCTTCCCTGTGGCTCACGGGGATTCCCATTAGAAAGCAGAGCCTGAACCTAAGTAACCATGGGCAGGCGTCCCAGTTTTGCCATTTACTATTTATGTGACTTTAGGCAATTTACCTAACCCCTCCATACCTCAATTTTCTTATCTATAAAATTTTAAGTATGCACAGAACATCTGGTCCGGAATGCTTAGTAAATGGCAGCTGTTAAGTTTACTGTTAATAATCAAGAGTAAGTCTTCTTGGGAGGGGGGAAGAAAAGAAAAGCTTATTAGGAAGATTTTAGGGGTCGATATTTTAAATCTGCCAACTATCCTGGCGTGATAAGAGACAGACATTTTCGTGTTGAAGGTGAAAAAACTGAAACCCGGTAAGCCAGTGACTTTTTCAAGTGTATGGGTAGCAAATAGCAGAAACGGGACCTGGACTCCCAGTTCACAGAAATTTAAGACACCTTGATGTGTCAAATAGCTAAATGCCCCCTGAGAAGACGGAGATATTTAGATTTAAGGCTTCGGGAGCTATTTCTAGCTGAAGTCCCATGTCTGTGGAATTGTTAAGTTGGGTAAAACTAAATATGAGAAACTTTAATTTTAAAAATTAGATCCACAATTAGATTGTAAGTAGGGCCCACTTGTCTACCTACTATAATTTGTTTGTTTGTTTGCCTTTTCTGGCTATATACAATTACTTAGGCCAGATCATTTTCTCTTTAAAACGACATTTTTGTAAATTGACTGAGGTTCCGATAACAGACGAACCTAAGATCTCTGTGTCAGTGTTGTCATACTCTCAGTTGGTTTTGCTCTCTGATCTTTTTGGTTTTGCCTGGGCTGCTGGGGCAAGGACCCTCCAGGATGAAATGAGCTGTCTTTAGGCACAGTTAGTCACAAAGCTTACGTTGGAGCATTTCAACTTGGAATGGGTCTGTTCCCATCAACCCACTGACGTTTATCAAAGGAAATGTGATACTCATCCAGATTGGAATTGGAATGAGTTTTTCTTTTCTATTAGATGAACAGTGACAACACAATATACTTGGAAAAATAATAAGTTGGAGCCTATGCTATTTGAGGAAGTAGTATTAAAATAAAGTATATGGTTCTGAGACCCATGCCCTGTACTTTCGGGGAGTCAGAAATCCCCAAGAGGCTACTGGAAAATGCTTCTTGTTTTTGGAATTCTCACTCTCAACATGTTTCAAGTCCCTGCTTCTGTGTGTTGGCTCCATAGCTACCAAGGCAATTCTTAGCCCAAAATCCGTAACCCACTGCTACCCGTACTTGTATCCATTAACTCAGATGCTGGGATGGTGGAAGTGGAGTCATTTTAAATTTAATTAATTAATTAATTAAATCTTAATTAATTCCTCTTTCTTTCACAGCACCAGTTTTTCAGTAAACTTGAATCTTTTGCAACTTTTTTTTTTTAAAGAATTTTTATTTATTCATTTGAGAGAGAGAGAGAGTGAGTGCAAGAGGGAGAAGCAGATTCCCTGCTGAGCAGGGTGCCTGACGCAGGACTCTATCCCAGGACTCTGGGATCATGACCTGAGCTGAAGGCACACACGTAAGCAACTGAGCCACCCAGGCACCCCTCTTTTGCAACTTCTATCCAATTGGTTCTCTGCAGGCAAAGAGGGAAATGAATGTTATGGCATGTCCATTTCACAGATGGGAGCATAGACTGTACCCAAAAGCTGTAAACAACCTTTCTCCCGTCTCATAGTGCAGGAGAGATCCGGTTCATTGATATAGTAAGTGTAAAGCACAAGTGATCAACCTCTGTTTAGCCCTCACTATATCTACAGAAATAATGCTTTGAGCCTAGTGTTTTTGAGTTCTGAGAGCCTTCCAAACGTGTATTATTTTAGTAGATCTCTTAACATTTCCACCTATGGAAAAATAATATCCCATTTTAGAGGTGAAGCTAAAAGGAAAGGAAATTGGTTGGACTTAAAAGGAGGGAATACTAGCTAGGCCTTCTGGCTCTCTGTTCCCACTACTTTGGGGTGTGGTTTGCCATGTGTTCTAGCTTGGATGCACACAGTTGATTAGTTTAACACTAATGGGTGTCAGGTTCATCCCAAGAGCATGACCTCAGTATGTAAATTATTCAGCAATGAGGTTGATGTGACTATTTATAGGTCATAAATCAGTTATAAACTCAGAAATATGAGAACAGGTCCCTAAATAGGGAGGCACTTGTTACCTATCCAGGGCTTAATTTAAATATGCGGGGTTGAAGCCAAGCAAATTTCAAATCTGATACCCTTTGAATTGGGCTTTGGGAGAAGTAGATAGGATAGGTGCAGTACTTTTAACAAGAAAGGAGGGCCAAGGCCAGGTGGGACAAGATGGATTTCTATCTTGAGCAAGCCCCCAAATTTTGGTAATGGTTGCTTAATGCCCTGGGTTAAGAAGGATTCTGAGGCCAAGTTATATAAACCTAGCTACGTGGGTAGCTAGGCGTAGTTACGCCGAGCTTGGTTACTTCATCCCCTTTACTCATTTGTGACAGATGTCTCATGAAAGTGAGGACACCGGGTCACACGTGTTCACCAAAATTGTCCTGCTGAATCTTATTTATTGATGCATTCCCTATGTCAAGAAAGAAGAAAGCAAACTGCTTCCTTTTAAAGACTCCTAGAGCTTTGGAGGCCTTTTTCAAGACTGAGATGTTGAAGAGGAAATAAGGACACTGTAAGGTCCAGCTGTGACCAGTTAGGTTGCTGGCTGGATTTGGGGCATCTTGTCATCGTCCAGGGGGAAGGTTTCCCTGCCATGTCTAGCTCCTGGGGCTCTGTTCACCTCTTTCTCTCATTCGGGATCCAAGTCGATTCAAGTGCACAATTACATCTTATTTCAGTGTGAAGGAATGCCAGGCCTGCCGATATACGCTTGAGGTCACTCCTAAGCTATAAGTAGCTTCAGTCTCCCAGCCTGGATAAAGTCCTCAACGAGTCCCTTCCTTCAGTGCATGGGCCTTTCAAGGCTCTGACCCCTGGGATTATGATTCCTATGGCTGCTGCTTCTCTCGTTCCTCTCTCTAGACCCACATCAAACAAACAATCACTCCTAGACCTTACTCTGGTCTCTGAAAAATCAGGTCATGTCCTGTTTGGATGCCAGGCACACCCCTGTGGCTTTCTGTTCAGAACTGCACTATCTTTATAGCTTCTTGGGTTCCTCACCCTGACTGCTACCTCTGGGTACTCTGCTTCTCCTAGGCTTCATTTTCTAGCACTTGGTGGTCTGGGGCTTTGTGATAGCACCCCTTAGCTGTTCTGATCCAACTTCCCTTCTGTGAAAAATCTCCTCCTTTTCTAAAAGAAGTCTTGAGATCGCCATAACTTCCTTCCTATTGTCCCTTGGAAAATCATCCTAAATGGAAAATCATTTACATGTTTGAAGGGCGTGTGTGTCAGAACTCTTCCAAACTTCTGCAAGCATTATTTCATTTATTCCTAATAACAGTGGTGTTACCCTCCCCATTTAACAGATAAGGAGACCTTATCTGTTAGGACCTTGAAGGACCTTGAAGTTATTGTCTAGAATCATATATCAAGTAGATGGTGAAATGGCCTTGGCAATCTGATTCCAACTTATCGTTCTGCAGTATTACTGTTTGACAATTCAGAATCACATTTGCAAGGGAAAGACAATTACTGTCTTGTCTCCACTGTTTTCTTTCAGATCATAGTAACCTTTTTAGGGTGCCTGGGTGGCTCAGTCAGTTAAGCATTCAACTCTTGGTTTCAGCTCAGGTCATGCTCTCATGGATCATGAGATCCAGCCCTGTATCCTGGCTCCGTGCTCAGTGGGGAGTCTGCTTGAAAATTCTCTCCCTCTGCCCTTCCCCCTCCTTTCTCTTTCTTTCTCTAATAAAGAAATACATCTCTATAAAAACGAATGCATCGTAACTTTTTTTTTAACCCCCTAATGATAAAACACATGTTTATTACAGGATTCTTTAACCTTTAAAAACACCCAATGATTACATAAGTGTGTTTGCTTTGTGAAAATTTACTGATTTGTACAACTTGTGATTTGTGCACTTCTTTGTATGAATGTTATACTTTAATTAAAAAGTTTATATAAGGGGCTCCTGGATGGCTCAGGGGGTTAAGCCTCTGCCTTCGGCTCAGGTCATGATCTCACAGTCCTGGGATGGAGCCCCGAATCGGGCTCTCTGCTCAGCAGGGAGCCTGCTTCCCCCCTCCCCCGCCCCCGCCTCTCTGCCTGCCTCTCTGCCTACTTGTGATGTCTCTCTCTGTCAAATAAATAAATGAAATCTTTTTTTTTTAAAGGTTTATATAAAAGAGGTGCAGGACACCTGTTGGAGCATCTGTCTTCAGCTCATAATCCCGGGGTCCTGGGATCGAGTCTCGCATCAGGCTCCTGCCAGGTGCCTGCTTCTCCCTCTGCCTACCACCCTCCTGCTTGTGCACTCTCTCTGTCTCTGACAAATAAATAGATAAATAAAAATCTTAAAAAAAAAAAAAAA
>CM053613.1:11393427-11447820 GCA_028646535.1 Procyon lotor
CATTTTAGAACTGCAATGCAATTTGTTAATGATTTTGGGGAAGGTGCAATAGTACCTAGTCAGGTTCAAATGTTCAGGACTGGACATACATTGTGCAAGTTGGGCCTGCTTTGCCTGACCCCATGTGTTTTATGTGATACAGAGGTTGTAAAAACTTATTAGAACATTATTTCAATAAAGGGAAGAGAACCTTATGTTATTGCAACAAATCTGTGCCCTAACTGATGTAACAGAAAATTTGGAAGGTTGCACACTAGTTTAATGCTGCTTTCCCTTGGTTGGAATTTGGGATGCTACTTATTTATAACAGGGTCTCACTCACATAGGATTATTAATTAGTTCTTCAAATTTCCAGGTTTCAATGCTCATAGAAAAGAAGTTACAATAAAATGATTTGTATTTGTACAATTTGAGGCAACTTACCAAAGACCACTAATAATATTTACCCAGCAGATATGATACATTATCTCATTTAAACTCCGTAACAACCCTACGAAATCATAGGATTATTTCTGCATTTTGGACATAAAGTGTGGCTTGTGATAATGCATCATTTGCTCAGGGTCAACCCAGGACTCTCTGAGCCTAGAGTTCCTAATTCCTCAAGAATAAGCCCTGCTACTTCTCACTAACAGCCTGGACCCTCCCAACAATCCAGTGGATTAAGTCTTGTTTTTCCCCCTTTTTGGACAAGGAAATAGGCCCAGAAAGATAAAGTGATTAACCAGACATTTGCAGACTCAGACCCAAGCTCAGGTTCTCAGACTCCAAGTCTGGGAGTGCCTTCCACTAGATAACATCATTGCTCGGGCCCATAAGACAATTTATTTACGTTGATAATGGATAATCTAAAGGTGGAAATAATAAGATGATAAAATTCTTTTAACATCCCCAGTCTTGGAGGTTCTCCCTGTGATATTTTTAGCTCGGCAGCTTTAAGGCAGACATTTCTACAGTTCTAATTGCAACCATTTTTGCTTCTAACAACAGGTCCAGCGTAGGCCCCCTGGTCTATATCAGTTACTTTTGGAAAAGGAATTGGGAGCTGCTTCTGTGTGGAAGGCAGAGTCATTTGCCCGCACACACCTAAATCTGTCCATGGTGTTTGGTCCAGTTCAGTGGTTTTCATCAGCACCCCCCCACCCCCCGCCCACCACTCCCCCTGCGATCCCTGGTATGATTTCACCCTCCTTCCCCTGCCCCATACACACACACACACGACAATGTCTGGAGATATATTTGGTTGTCCCCTGCCCCATACACACACACACACACACACACACACACACACGACAATGTCTGGAGATATATTTGGTTGTCCCCTGCCCCATACACACACACACACATACACACACACACACACACACACACACACACACACACACACACACACGGGACAATGTCTGGAGATATATTTGGTTGTCACCACTGTCGGGGAGATGCTATTGGCATCTAGTGGGCAGAGACCAGGGACACTGCTTAACATCCTACAATGCCTCCCACAACAAAAAATTATCTGGCCCCCAAATGTCAATAGTGCCAAGGTTCAGGAGCTCCGGTCTAGTTAATTCTATTAAACACACACACACACACACACACACACACACACACACACACACACCTGACGTTGCTTAGGATTAAATTGACCTTGGAGATTATGGCAAAGTAATGAAATTGAAGGCATTCTCTAGAGAGTCAACTGCTTATCCACCAATATTTATGTATTTACAAGTTATACCTGATCCATTTCCAATTATGATTTCGGCTTTCTGTAAATGCACACACAAGAGAGTTAAAGTGAAGATTTTCAAAAGATCAGAAACCATTGAGACAGCGGGGAGGAAGAACATATATTCAACTTCTGCTAGTCACTGGGGACTTTCTGTCATAATTCTTTAAAAATCACATTGATAGGTCTCCTGTACTTATTTAAGCACTTTGTTGGTACAAGACAGGCTTTCATTTATTCCAACCCAAGAAAAATTAGAAAAGGTCTGATGAACTCGAGTAGTTACCTCTCTGCCTCAATGAAGGAGGACCCTCAGTTTTTCAGACAGTTTAAATCTCCTTTAGACTGACCTTTTAAGAGACAATGGGGTTACTTTTCAGCCTAAGAGAAAAGGATGATAGTCGAGCAAAGGACAGGCAAGGGGAGTTGGATGAGAAAGCTTGTTCAATTAGGCCTTTGTGGTGCTGGCGAGGTGGGGGAGAGTTCATTACCTTGTTTGAAATCCTCTCAAACTCAGTCAGAACATCAGAAACAATCATGTGCAAACACAAGTACAAAACAGCTTACTCGTGCTCGCTTTGGCAGCACATATACAAAATAGCTTACTCTCCCTGGGTGCAGTGTGTACTACTATGAAACTGTAAAATAAGAAAATTCAGAAGAGACTTTTCTGTTATAATTCATAATGCAATGCCTCCATCTAATATACTATGTAAGCCTCTGTAATATGTAATATATATATATATATATATATATATGTTTATATACATGTACAGTATCTCTGCATTAGCCCTTATAGGGAGCTAGCTATTTTAGCATTTTGAATGACATTTTATATTATCCAGTAGAATTCCAATATGAAATATTTTTATCAAACAAGTTATTTAGATTCCTACTTTTTTTTTTTTAAGATTTTATTTACTTTGACAGAGAGTGAGATTGCAGGGAAGGACAGAGAGAATCTCAAGCAGACACCCCACAGAGTGTAGAGCCCAATGAGGGGCTTGATCTTAGAACCCCCGAGATCAGGAACCCAGCCAAAACCAAGAATTGGATGCTTAACCGACTGAGCCTCCCAGGTCCCCTCCTACCTCCTTTCTTGTACACACACAGGCAAAAATTATATATGATAATGAGGTAAATGTAAAAAATAGAGACCATAAAAATACAAGAAGAAAATTATAGATATTTTTCTAATCTTGGACTTTGGATGGCCTCTTGAAACATGGACCAAAAGGCAAGAATATATAGGAAACCAAAGATAGATTTGACTAGTTTTATACAAAGAAAAACTATATTCCAATATTTAATAACATTCGAAATTTGAGTTTACTTTTGTTCAACAGGGTTTTGAGGGCTATTGAATACTTTTGGAGGTGTAAACAGGTTGTAGGAGAGCAAATTCTAAAGTTGCTGCGCACCTGCTCTTATTATTGTGTCATTCATATCTAAAAGTCGAGTGATTTACTTCGAAGGAGCTTCTGGTGTAAATTTTCAATTTTCCTCTAATTTTCAATTTTCAGCTTATTTCTGGGATTTTCACTAACTTACACTAATTGTTAGCTTTTTTCTTTAGTATTTATGCTACTCAACCCTTTCAAAAATCCAATAAGGATTATCTTTAATTTGTGCATGAGAAACACAAGATTCAGAAGGTTTAAGTGCCTGTCTGAGGCCATATACCTAAGGGGGGTCTACCAAATGCCCATAAGTGGCATGCTCAGAAATTGAGAAGGACCCACCAAAATCTATCACAATACCAACCCCACAACCTTGACTTACCCAAGAATCCTTGGACCTCCTGTTGCCACATCTGTGGCAGTGCAGACTGACAAGATACTGGGACTCTACCTGTTCATCCTGTCCAGAGTTACTTTCACCCAGAAAATGAATTTGAGAGCACAGGGAAAAAATGTATTATATAGTCCCATGTATCAGGCACTGTACTAAACACTTGACGTGAATTATTTTACTACATTTTTTCGACAGTTCTGCAAATAAACATTAATAGCTACTTTTTACAGGATAGGAAAACTGAGACTTTGAGAGGTTAAGTAACTTGTCCAAGGTGTCTTAGTTGAAAAGGACTGGTACTACTCAGGTGTCAGATTGTGGATGAGTTTGGTTTGGTTCCACTCCTCCTCAGCATCTTAGGGTGGGAAAGAGTATGTAAATGGAAATAAGTATCAATGAATCACAGCTATTCTTTTCCATGGAGTTTGGTAGCTATAGGAGTGTTAAGAAAATGAGCCAGAATATTTTAATTAAATGTAAATATCTAAAAAGCGATTTTGCATGACATTGATGTTTGACACACGAACATCTTAATGTTTTTCAGCTTGAGTCTTCTAAAGCCATAGCCCATGGACCCAGTCCTGCTCACCTCCTGGTTTAGCCTGCAAGCTAAGAATGCTTTCAGTTTTCTCTTTAATGGTTGAAAAAATTAAGAAGAATATTTTGTGACACAAGAAGAGTAGATGAAATTCAAATGTCAAGGCCCCTAAGTAAAAGCTTTATTAGAACACCGCCGGGTTCATATGTTTACATATTGCCTATGGCTGTTTTTGTGCTACAGGTACTAGAGTTGAGAAGTCGTGACCACTGTGGAGACTCTGGTCTACAAAGTCCAAGATATTTACGATCTGGGCTTCTACGGAAACAAGTTTATGGACTCCTCCTCTATGGCATTTACACGCTCAGGCACAATTTGAGTTTCTGAATTTTTTCTATGAAATTCTGGAACATTTTTAAGTCCCCCCCTCCCAGGAAGAACACTAAAGCAGTCTTGCTCTGAAAAAATTTCGACAGCCTGGGCTGATTTTTAGGCTATAGTTTCAGTGCCTAGTTGGTCCAGTTTGAAAGGCCCTGACTTAATTCATCTCTTAAATACATTAGCGTTATCTCTAGGTGGCAAAGCTGGGTCTTACTACCCAACCTGTCCTTCCGTTATTCATCTTGACTGTGTTATGGGTTCAGTTTCACAACATTATGAGTTCATCCAGCCTTCTTGAATCATTTATAGGGATTTTCATTTTCGCTCTCAAACTCTTACACTTTCTCTGCTGTGAGTTTATTTTAATATAAAGCTCAGAGCACTAAATGGCCTACACCTGTAAAATAAAGCCCATACTTTTTGTTTTTAGCTTTAAGAAAGCAGAATGTTTAAAAATTTCTTTTTCTTGAGAAACTAAACTTAATTTTGCAGGTCACAGAAGAAAACACCTTCGTACCCAAGGATCTCAAAGCACCTCTGATGGAAATACATAACAAGGTAAAGAACGGTCTATTTTTAAATACTGTTTATTTCTTGGAGGAAATACTATTTAATGGGAAAGATGTGACTAGTAACAAATAAGAGTTTAAGGCTATTTCTGGTTCTGTCAATGACTCACTTTGACTTTGGGCAAATCATCTCACCACTGTTGCTCTTTATCTGCAAAAACTGGACTTCATGCCTATGGGAGTTGCATGGCTAATCAATGCCTGGAAAATGCGTAGTGGCAGATGCTACAAAAGTGCTGAGCCTTAAAAACAAAACCACCCCCACCCCCCATTTGTATTCAGTTGAGGTTGGGGTTTATTGTTATTTAACATTCGAAGGCCAACACTATGTTAAGTCCAGCGTGCTGCACAGACCAGATAATATCACTGACCAGTAGGGATTTTTTTTCTTTAATCTAGGATTTTGGACTTTTTTCTCTTTTATTACGGTTTGGAGCTATTTTAAAATCTAGTAGTATATCCATACAAAAACATCAAGCTTTAAGTTGAAAACTATCGATTTGAAAATCTAAATAAACCCCCTCCAAAAAAAAAAAAAAAAAGGGCCCTCCCCTCCCCGCCAAGAAATCTCTCAAAACAAGAATTCCTCTGATGTTTTTTTTTTCCTCCCTGCAGTTCTCCATGTTACAGTCCTTGGAGGTAGAATAGGCATAAAATACTTTCACTAATAAAATATGACAAACCGCCGGATTATACGTGGCCGATTCCCAGTGATTGCCCTGCTACACAAAGCAGAAAAGTAAATGCCATCATCCCCCTTAGAACAAAAGAACTTAGGAATAAAAAACATGGAGAGGGGGGAGAAAGCAGCAATAAATAAAGGTGAGGGAAGGACCCCGTCCCCCGCCCCTCCCCGACGCGAGTGTGGGACTAAGTGTGGCTAATAAAGTGGTTCAAGGGTAGTTATTTGGAAAGGGGGCGGGGTGGCGAGGGGAGGGAGCGGGCGAGCGGCGGCCGGGGATTGCATGTTGCATTCGACTTGAGGTTGCATCTTTCTCCTGTTGCCTGGACCACGCTCCCCCATTGCAGTGCTTCCCCATTGCTTCTCTCCGCTCCTGCCCTCGCGGCTTTTTTTTCCCCCCTCAAAACTGCTGTTGCACTGGAGGGAGTTGGGGCCGCTCCGGAGCCCCTTTGCAGCTCCTGCCGGGGGGGAGGGGGGAGTTGGGCTCGGGCCGCGGAGTTGGGGGGGCCGCAGCGGGCTCCGGCCTCGCCTCGGCTGCAGCTACATGGGAGCCGAGCTGCGGCGCTGCACGGGCCCATCATTGCGGCGGCCCCGGAGTTTGGCCGCCGCCGCTCCGTGCTCAGCCCCATCACCGCCGCCGCCGCCGCTGCACTGGAGTTTGGCTGCTGCTGCCCTACTTCACTCTAGTTTAGTTTCACTCACTTTACATCCGGGTTTTTTCCCTAGGCAATGGGGGCCGCAGCACACCCCGTTCCTTAGGCAAAGTGAAATAAATTCGCCGCACCGACACGTCAAGTAGTCCGCCCGCCCGAGCGCCGCCGCGGGCCCCCGCCGCCCCCCCCGCCGCCGCCCCGCCGCCCCCGGGGGGCCCCCGTGCAGCCCGGGAGCTGCCGGCGGAGGCGAGGGGGCCCGGGCCGGCCGCCGTACAACTCCGCCCGGCGGCCCCCTCCCTCCCCGCCGTGCCCCTCTACCCCGGCGCCTCCTCTCCCCCACCCCCGCCCTCGTCCCCGCTTTCCCAGCCCCAGTCCCTCTCGCCCGGCTCTCGGGAGCGGCGGGGGCGCGCACGGCGGCGGCGGCGGCGGCCGGCGGGGCCGCGCGGCGGGCTCCCGCGCGGGCGAGTGTGTCTGGGCCTGGGCGGAGGGATCCCCGGGCTGAGGCGGCGGAGGTGCTGCGGCCCGGGGCCGGGTGGTGAATGGGCTGGTGGTGCTCGCTGCTGCTGCTGAGAGGAGGAGGAGGAGGATGAAGAGTTGGGCTTGTTTGTCTCCCACAGTTTCTCTCCTGCTGCTCTGATTCCCCCCCACCCCTATTCCGGCCCGGGGCCTGTGTGTGTCTCTCCTGGAGGAGGAGGAGGATCCAGTTCCTCCCCCCACCCCCTCCTCCCCACCCCCCCTTGCCTGGGGAAGAGGAGGAAAGAAACAGCCCAGAGAGAGAGAGAGGGAGAGAGAGTGAGTGAGTGAGTGAGAGAGAGAGAGGGAGAGAAGAGGAGAGGAGAGGAGGAGGAGGAGGGAGAAGGGAACAACCTACCATCTTAACACACTAATATCTAAAAAGTGCGAGAGGCCCAGAGCAGCAGCAGAAGCAGCAGCAGCAGCTCCAGCTTCTTCCCTCCCTCCCCATGAAGAAGAGTTCCCTCCTCCTCCTCCTCCTGCTTCTCCTGCTCAGAGTTCCTGCCTCCAGCTGCCAGGGGGGACAACCAGCCAGCAGCAGGAGGGTGCAGTATCCCAGCTTTTCCATTCTCTCTTCTCCTCACTCTCCTCTCTTTTTTTCTTGAGTAGCTCTATTTCCCCTCCCTCCCCCCTTCCCCCTCTCCCCCTCTCCCCTTCTCCCTGTCTCTCTGTCTTGTCTCTGGTGTTTGTCTCTGGGAGGAACTGGGGCTGCCTGCTTGGAGTTTGTTGTGGGGGGGAGGGAGGGGGAGGGGAGGGGTGTGTGGGAGGGAGGAGGGAAAGGGGGGGGTGTTCTCGTCAGGACCCCTCAGTCAACTTGAGATTTGAGCAATAACTTCCCCTTCGGGGCGCCCCCCTGCGTGCCCTTCCTATTTCTCCCCCCCTAAAAAAAAGACAATGGAAAAACCTTGTCTCCCCCTTCCTTCCCTCTGCCCTCCACCCCTCCCTAGGATAAATTGGAAGTAAGTTTATGAGCAGCCTCGGGAGCCTGGGCGCGGAGTGCAGGGCCGAAGCGGGTGACAGAGGCGGCGCGCCGGGGGTGGCGGGGAGGGGGCGTCACATTGTCCCGGCGGGGGGCCGGGGAGGGGGCCGCCGGCGGGGGCGGGGGGCGCGGAGCTTCATCCGCCCCCTCGGCTGTCCCTCAGCCCGGGGATGATCGCCTCGGCCCCTTCACCACCCTGCCCCCCCCCGGGATGCTGTCGGGGGGAAGTTTTTATTATGATTATTTAATTAATTAATTAATTTTTTTTTTTTTTGAAAACCATCTTGTTTGGTGACTGAGGGATCTGGTTTAAAAAAAAAAAAAAAAAGCTGCGGCTGCTGACGCTGCCGGGCCCGAGTGTGTGTGTGTGTGTGTGTGTGTGTGTGTGTGTTGGTGCATTTGTCTTGGGTGGCCGGAGCAGCGTTGGGGAAATTCCGCTTATTCTTCTTCTTCTGCAACTTGTTATTCCGGAGAGTCTGCCTGCACCCCTCACCCCGGGGCCGGCCCTCCCGCACTCGCCCCCGCCGCCCGCGGCCGCTGGGCGCCCCCGGGACCCCGCGCGGGCCGAGGCCGGCAGGCCGCTCCGAGAGGGGCCGCGGCCGCCCCTCCCCCGCCCGCGCCCCCGCCGGGGGGAGGGGCGCGCGGAGTGGGACTCTTTCCGTTTGGTCCAGCCCCGTCGTGCACGCAGTTCCCAACACTTCTCGTCATCCTCTCTTTGGTCTCTTTATTCTGCTGAGCGGTGCTGTTAGGATTTCTTTTTTTCCCCTGACCACGTTCACGATGGTGGGTAGCAGCAAGGTGGCCCTGGTAGGGGAGGGGTTGATATCGAGATTGGGCACCGGGGGAAGAATGTCTCGTTTCAACTTTGTCTGTGGCTTGCACCCCCGGAGAAGGCCACACGCCGGTTGTAGGGTGCAGATGTGCTGAGAGTGATTTCTAAGTAGTTGAGTTGTTGAGATGAGGGTAGGACTGCTAATGGTAGGCAGGTTTTGTTTTCATTGGTGAATCTGGTGTCATCATATTCGGGGCATATGTTGAAATATTCTTTGTTTAGGTCTTGAAGTAGAGGATCTCACTCTGCACGTCCACAGTGTGTTGTTTTTAAATGATGTCTGCAAGTGTGGCTTTCTAGAATTTCAAATGTGAGTTAAGGTCCGGGCGTGTGTGGGCCTCAGCATTGGCCTTGACAGTGAACTTTGTGGCGGTGTTTTGGATTTCAGAGATTTGCCCCATAGCTGGGGTGCAAGCTGTGCATTTTTTGTTAATAGTAGGTGTCAGGAATGTAGATGTTTAAGCTGGGGACATTAAAGGGAGAACATTTCTGTATTAATAATTGATAGCTGAATATTAGAATCAGATTAATTTGGGTTGATGAAAGTTTTTTTTTTTTTTTTAAAGCAGTTGTGCACTCTAGGAAGGAAGCCTTTACATAGGCACATTTTGTAGGGGTCCTTTAGGTCAGGGAGCTGGAATATCTCCTTTTAGAGAGGATACTCATCAACATTTCTGGCTTCATTGAGGGCCTGGTAAGGAGACTGAAATCGGGTCTAAGACATCCAAGTGTACTTTTCATTGTTTATGTTGTTTGTTTACATCTGGCGTTTACCACATTTGGGCACTAGAAAGAAATAGGTCAAGTTTTCTTTGGTTTTTGAAGAGTAGCCCCCGCCCCCCCCCTTTTTTTAAGTTTCATGATTTACTTGGTTTCACAGCATTATAGGAAACTGTTACTACATTTTTACTGGAAATACTATTATTCATTTTGATTTTGGTAAGTTCCTATTCTTTTTTTCTATTTTCACTTGTATATGGAATCTACATTGTGGGCTTAAGATTAGCTTATCAGGGGCTATTTAAAATGTCTGAAAACTACATTTTAAAATACCAGGACATATTTGAGAGCAAAGAGGAAATTTTTGTGTGCAGTTATACTCCTGTTTATCAAAAAATTTCTGTACTTAGAACTTCTGTAGATGGACAACTGTTCCTAAAAGGAGCATAGTAATAGTGCAGAAAATTCTCAAAACACAAACTTCTAGCTAATATGTTAAAAATATTCCAGGTGTTTTCCTTAATGTCAGACTTGTGCTTTTGCTAACACAATGGTATTTGCAATATGACTGGCATTGCTTGGCTGGCCGTAATAAAGTCTCTTGCTTGAGTGCTTTTGATGGCTTTTTAAGGTAGTTTTTAGATAATTTTGCAAGCTTTATTTAAGCATGTTGCACTTTGTGGACTCAGGCAGGTCTTATGGAACCAGAATAGTAGTAGGTTAAAAAGACACCTACCTATGCCAGATTTTCCTTTTAAAAGGTATTAGTGATGGATGGGGCCCTATTTCTTTTAGCTTTGAAGGGTCCATCCTTTTTCCCATTCAGTCATCTGGAAGGAGCTGCCTCAGAAATACTCTTCTTCTGCTTACATGAAGAACTCTAAATGCTATCCAGCAGGAGGTGCTACAGCAAGATAAAGCAAATCTCTGAATTTTGAGGGTCTTGCTACTTATTACAGCTCTGTTAGCTTCAACTAAGCAACAGGATTAACACCTTAAAGTTCCAGAAAGATTTTGAGTAAGTCCATTTAAAAGTCCATTAATAAATTACGTTTGCAATTTGAAACTGAAATCTTTGATTGCTTTTTACCTGCTTATCATGTTACACAAAATAGATTTGCTATTGTGGATAGCTTAAGAATGCCACACTTAGGTAGAGAGTGCTGTTAGAATTATTTGATTTTGATGCAGAGTTAGTCTTGTATTGGTGAGTGGGGTGTTGAACACATATGTGAAAAGATGATGTGTGATGGCTGTAAACAGAAGTTGTTGTGATGGTTTTGTGTCATCCCTGTAATATAAATACAGATAGGATATAGACATACGAGATATTGGACAGGGAAATGCTGTATGGAAAAAAATTTAATTTCTTGTGTTTTTTTCCTCACATCTATAGACAGTGATCCTAATAGATAAATTCTTAGGCACTCAGCTTTACAAATACATATCGTTGATGTATTTGAGTTGGCCTCCAAAGACTGAGATTCTTGAACTGTAAGTAAAGTTATATCTGTGAGTATAGGTCATTGCTGATATGTCTGTTAGTAACACTTAACAATAACTGCATAAAGATGAAAGTTAGTTTCATAGCATTTACAACACATGCTCCTTTGAAACTCTGTTAGTGTTAGGTGAATTGATTTATCCCTGGGAATATCATGCTACTTTGGTGGCTTGTAAAGTTTTGTATCAAAGTTTTAGAAACTTAGGAATGTGTAGAAAATTTGATGAAGCTGCTTTGAATTTTGTCGGTTTTCTAGGCATAATACTGTACTTTTTTCTCAGTAAGATCAAATGAGATAATACATGTGAAAGTTCTTTGTAAATTGTCGGAAACCATGCAGATGTTGAGACAGGTAACTAATTAATACAAGGACAGAAATTTCTGTCTTTAAAATGTTAACGTTCTCCACATCATTTGGGAATTGAGCACATTAAAAGTGTACCCCCAACACTTCATGAATTTTTTTTAAATGCTACTGTGGTTACCAAAAAGCTCTTTGTTACAGTTTTGAAGCTTTGTTTAAAAAAATGCTGTGGAGGCAGTTTCTCATAATTCAAAAAAAAGATCATTTTTCTTTTTGTAGATCTTATGAAATGTATATCCCCCATTAAAATTTTTCTTCACTTCTTCATTGATGTGATAATAGTTGATTTTAGTGAATATTTAAGTTCCCGGATTCTTCTATAGACTCTCATTAACACACAGAGTAACAGATGTCACAGTTAAGGTTTAAGTGAGTCTGCTAACTTTCTGAAAAATTCTTACTAAGTAAAGGTTTCAAGCTTGTTTCAAAGTGAAGATGTATATCTGTATGTATTAATATTAGGTACATGTGTACATCATTTTGTCTCTTTTAGAGGGATGCATGAGGAAATGACTACTCAAATCTAGAGGAGTGCACTAAAATATTTTTGTGTAAAAATAACCCAAAAGTTTAAAACTCAGAGCCTTGATTTGTGGCTTTTT
Organism: Procyon lotor; assembly: GCA_028646535.1. NCBI lineage: Eukaryota > Metazoa > Chordata > Mammalia > Carnivora > Procyonidae > Procyon > Procyon lotor. Next base: position 11,405,288 of record CM053613.1, read on the forward strand.
TAATAGACTCTGCTTGCAAATTTGGACTAAAATAAAATAAAATAAAATACAGATAATTGGGAGTCCCTGTGTGTATGAGCATATCAGAAGGTTTAGTTTTAGTCTTACATTTTAGAAGCTACTGCTCTTTATGAAATAGTCCCTTTAATTAGAAATTAAATATAGAAACTTGTTTCTGTGTGTAAGTGAGAAAAACATTTAACTGTTTAAATAAAAATGAAACTTCTCAGGGTAGTATTAACTTTTTCATCTTACGGACACTGAATACTAAAGTTGGTTTTGGTGTTTTGTTTTTTTTTTTGAGGAAATACGGAAGTTAAGGTTATAGTAATGTGCTTTTATATTTTGTATTCTTGGTATTTTATTGCTGAAAGCTTTTATATTTAATTGCTATTCAAAGGGAGAAAAGGCAGGGATTAAAGTTTTAGGTCTCTAACCTTTGACAGAATTCCTTTATGTCTATATTCAGACCTGATTTCTTGAAATCTTTCTGAATCTTCGTGTTAATTTGTGCTGAGAAATATGCATGATTTTTGTTGACTTCTCACAAACTTTTACACATGGGCTTTTTTGTAGGCCCTAAGTATTCTTTAGGAGCATGGCAATATATTTTGATCACTTTAAATTTACCAGGTGTGTATTTTTGCTGCTTTGAGTTTTTTTTTTTAAGGCGGTAATACGCTAACCTTGCTCTAAATTTATCGTAGATAATTACTTTCTAAATAGCATATGTTTTCTTGTTTGTGTGTTTGTATGTACATGTGGCTATGCTATCTTGTAGGCTTTCCTTTAATTCTTATGTGTGAAATTTCTGGAGTTACCTTTTGTGAGAATGTTGAAGTGGATTTTTAGGGATAACTTTTATATTACTTGTCTGTTAGTTCAGTGTTAAGCTGGGGTGGTGGTGCACTTTTCTACCACATTTAGAGATAATATGTGAAGTTCAGTCAACCTTTGGGTATTCTACAGGAACTTTCTCACACTAGACCCTTGTGTGGCAGTTTGAATAACCCTCCACTTCTCTCCCTCTAAAACATTGCAAGGCCTCCCCCTATTTAAAAAAAAAAAATAGGTCTCTATTGAAGGAAAGTATTCTTATCTATATTTTGGAATCATCTGTGGAAATGTTTTCTGGTTTTTTAAATAGACAAAAAAGTGAACCAGTAATATGGACATAGGAAGGCGATGGGGCCTAACAGGTTGGTGATCTAGGCTTTATTTTGACTCTGTGGGCCTAGGGGACAAAAAATAACTTAAATACAGAAGCCAAAAAGATGGGTTTTGTTTTATTGTTTTGGCTGCATTGAGGATACAAACTGTCAGTACTTGAGGAGAAGGAGCAGCAGAAAGGAATTGATTTTTTTTTCCTACTGCAGATCCAAGTGTTGTTAACCATGTGCATCTCTGAAGCAGCATACTTACAAATCAAACAGTAGCTGATTCTTTCACTCAATTAACAGTCAAACCCTAGACAGGTTTTTTTTTTTAAAGATTTTAAATAAGTACCCCAAACTTCAGAATAATGACAATAATTTCCTGATAAAAGTGGGTGATAGTAACCATGGCAACTGCTATCTGGCCTTATGGCCAGTGTGTTGTATTGATGAAACCTCAGATCCTGTAGTAGCCTGTCACTTTTATGGTGAAATGTAGTAACATGTGTTGCAGGTGATTTTTAGCTGGATTGTGTTAAATTTGTGTGCCAGCTTATCTTTCCTTGTTAGGAATTTCTTGGACCGAATTCCACAGCATGTTTGTGAAGGTGCTGTTGCCTGAAAATAACCCACCACCTGTGTTAGGCCTCCTGATGCAGATTGCACTTAGTTCTTTCCCAGCCTCCTTCCTCAGTCTTGCAGAAAATAGGGGTGTGTGTAGAAACCATATATACTAAATAACAGCTCAAAGTTATCTATTTGGACATGTTATTGATAGTTTTAAAAAATCTTTTTTTTTGTTTGTTTTTAAAAGAGGTCAGTGGATGAGAGAAATGGGTCTGTAGTGGGAAATTTTTTTTTCCTAAGTGTTCTTTCTGGAAACTGTGTGTGTGTGTGTGTGTGTGTGTGTGTGTAATGAAGGGTTAGGAGCGGAGGGCATAGATAATGAGTAAGGACTTGACAAAAGAGAAACTTAAGTGTTAATTGTTTTTGTGTGTGTGATGGTGTTATATGTATCTATTACTGTAAGAATATTTTTCTTAGTGGACATTATTTGAGTATGGGAAATGTTTTTGTATGAGAATTTTCTGCAAGAAAAATTATTTATAAAATATAACTTGGAAGACTGTTAAAAGAAAACCTGGTAAAACTTTCTTGGGGGAGGGGAATAGAGAACTTTGAAACTGATCAACCAAACTTTTAAAAAAATGGCTTTAAAAATGATGTTTTTAAAAATAATTTAAAAATTGTATAAAATCTTTTTGCTTTTTAAGCATTTCTTTTATTGCTTAGCCTGTATAAGATTTTTCTAATGTGAAAATGTTAATGTAAATATTCATTGATACTTTTTCCAATATGTGCTAAAGAAACTGCCAGAGCAGAGAGCAAACAAGTTAGATCTGAATTTCACTAGACCCTGATAATAAGATCTAGTCAAATTGTGTTTAGATAGTTCAGACTTTCTTAAAACTTACTGTGATAGGATGAAGTGGTTTACTTACTACAAGTCCCAGGATGCATTTCGGGTTTTTGCTTAACTCCGGATTAGAGCGTTGCATGCTGGGACCTGTAGTTGATTTAAACAGCACAGAGAACCCTTCCCTCTTGTCTACTCCATTTTATATAAACAGCTTCCCAAGCCTCTAAGAACTTTCTGCTAAGTAAAATTTGATTGCTAGTATTATGATTATCATGGTGCTGATATTCTAAAGTGAGTCTTCAGAAACACCCTAGTGTTTTAGTCTACCTTGGATTAGTTTTTTTTTTTTTTTTTTTAGCTTCTTTAAGATTTACATGTAAGATAACTGGTACATGTTTATGTATGTTTGTGTTTATATATTTAAAACTTAGCAATTGTAAATTTTTTTTGTCTGTGCTGCTATAGATCACTTTATAATTACAGCATGCAGATTGCTAATATGGGCATTAGGAGCTTATTATTGTTGGGCCTGATATATATGCTGTTCTCTTTTCTTTGAATGGGGCCAGTTGCTCAGTGCCTGTATTTAAATTTAGAGTTTATTTAAAAATTATTTTGTAGTAATTGTCGACATCTTGAATCTTAGTATTTTTGAAATGGAAGACAGATTCCTGAAAATAAATGTGGTTTCAATGTAAATTTAATACTCATAGATGTAATCTGAAAGGTAGACTAAAGGGTAAGGTTTCTTTAATAATTTGTATTTTCATTTGTAAAATTTAAATTTTTATTCTTTCTGTTCTTTCCTTTAAAGTTCTGATACTTCATTAGTGAATATCAGAATGTTGTTGCAGAGATTAGATGCTGAAATCTGTGAAAGTGCTTAGCACAGTGCCTGCCACATAATTGAGGCTCAGTAAATGTGTAGAATTAGCAGCAGCAGCAGCAGCAGTAGTAATAGTGGTTCTTGTTATTAAATAAATAGCATGCTTCACATTTTTCCTCTTTTTACATTATTATTTGAACAGAAGCCCAGCCTGTTCTGACAAGACCTTGAGATTTTTGGCCTATGGTAATGATGTGGCAGTTCCTTAGAATTTTTTGCCGTACATAAGATGTCTTTGCACCTCAGTTTCTCCCTAAGTGACATATGCCTGTAGTTAGCTACCAGCCAGTCACAGACTTTTTGACCAGGTTTCAGCTGTGCCTATTCACTACTCTTTGCCACTGTACCACAGCCTTTGGTTGACTTTGGAAAGTTCAAAAGATAATGAAAATGTTTCCATTCATAATGTTTGCACTGGTAAAATACCCAAACTAGTTGATTAATGAAAATAAGATGCTGCAAAAATGTTCCTCATGTCATAGTGTATGTAACCTTGGAAAAACTCTGTTGTGTTTAGAAGCACGAACCAATCCATCACCATAGTTCACAGTGTTACAGGATTGGTGTTTTGGAGGCCAGTGAGCAGCCCCAGAAAGAAAATGTAGTTTCAGGTCCGTGGGTTGTACTTAAAATGTTAGGTTCAAAAAAACCATGTCTTTATATTATTTTTCTCTTTTAGGACACTCTAACTTCTTTTAGGCTCTTGAACTTGTAGGATATTTTTATCTACATGGCTGGTCTCTTTTAGCTTTTTGAGAAGGGAAAGGGACATCTGGGAATATTGAAAAATGTAAGCATAAGTTGTGATGTATGTGCCGTAGTTTGAGGGTATACAGAATCAAGATTAGCGTCTTTCTTACCTGCTTGGCCCATATCTGTTCCAGCTTTTTCCCTTGTGTGGAGTTCCTGGAATAATATTGCTGAGGGCTGCTGTGTTTATTTAAGAGAATTCTGCCTTTAGTAATGATTATTTAAGAACATGTTCACAAAACAAACCAACCCACTATGATAATACTAATCTTTTTTTCTCTTATAAATATGAACTGAAATTTGTTAATTTGTATTTTAGTCATTGAATAGATTCTTTAGCTGTGTCAAAATTTGTGGAATCTGATCCGGTAATGCTGCTGCATTATGAGTAGCTTTATTTATCTTCTATTAACTTGACTTTTTAAGACCTATCATTAAAATGAAATAAATTCAGTGGTTACAAAGAAGTTAAATACAAAGGGTTAGGTATAAGGAGTAAAATCGTCTCTAGTATTAATTGGTCAGTGCAGGAAAGATCTGATTTGGATGAATGCTCCTTATCTACATTTTATAATTACACACGTGTGTAATTCTTGAAATACTAAAGTTGGAAATAAGGAGAGTAAAACTGGGCAGCCATGTGTAATCCCTACAGAGTCCTCTGACACACCTAAAGTATTGAGCACAGTTTTCTGGCCTTTTTTTAATGAAATGTCCCAGGCCGATGGAAATGAAACAATTGTAGTGGTGTCAGAGGACTTGGCCCTAAGGCCAGTGCTGTCACTAGTGGTGTGCTCTTGGGAAATTCAGCCTGCTGGGTGTTAGTTTTTGCAGTGGTAAGATGGGGATAATGGTGAAAGCCGGCTTCGCTATGCTGTTAAAAGGACTGAGTGAGGTAATACTCGTGAATGCACTTTATAGACTAAAGTAGTATATATAAATTGAGTTTATAATCACTAATAGATGCCTGAATTTTAAGGTATTTGTCTATATTGTGTTAACACTGTTAGTATTTTTTAAAGTTTAAATAAATATATGAGTTAGAATCATATTTGGTGATTTGAATACCCCTGCCCATGGTCAACAGACAAGTTCTTAATGTGTTTATAGCATAACGACAATATACACTGATGCATTTGTGTGTGTGTATAGCTATAAAATATACATAAATATCATAAATGTACTGGTGTGTTGTTATGGTATTACAAACTTTCAATTTGGGGCTTTTTTATTGAAAACTATTTTTATGTGTTAATATACAAACTTACGCAAACACATATATTTGTTCTTGGAGAAGTGGCATAGATATAACACTGAATGTTTGACAAGTTGTGAACAATTCTTGTACCGTAGGGTTATGTTGTTTTAATAACAACAATAATAACTATTTTATATTTACTATTTATTATACAGAGAGCTAAGCTTTTTGTATATAGTATCTCATTTAATTGTAATCCTCACAGCAATATTACGAGGATTTACTATTATTATCCAATTCCCATTTTATAGATAAGGAAGTGAAGCCCTCCCTGGAATCACATGGGTGTAGCAAATGCTACAACCTGAATTCAAGCCCAAGTTTAATTCCAGAGCCTTTTAAGTGTCCATAATACTGTACGGAACTTTTAATTCCTCTAGAAACCTAGAAAAATTCCTAAAGAAGTTTTCAGTTTACTGAAATGGCCACAGTTGTGATGTATCATTTTGAGACTGTTTCATGTTGATTTTGGTTGTGTTAGATTGAGTATTTCGGAAATAGTAACCATTGGAATGCAATGGAAATGGAGGCATTTGAGAGAGTGCCTGTCTTGTTCATCATTGTATGCCAATTGTGAAGCATAGTGCCTACCATGGAATGGGGACTGATATCTGTTTCTTAAGGTTGGAATTTGAGTACTTTAGCATCGTAGGTTATTTTATACATTTTTTTTAGTAAGTGCAGATATTTTACATTTGCTGTTTTAGTTAGTTCTCATGTAACTACAACATTTTAGAGGGTTTGATAAGAGATGTTCTTTTTTTTAAAGAAATATTATAAAGGCAGTACATTTGAATAATTCTAGCCATATAGATACATATAAGGTAGAAAATGAAAGTCATCCCATTCTACTTTTAAATTTTCCTGTGCATTAAAATATATACTATATATATCCATTTCAAAAATAGAGTTATACCATAATACTGTCTTGAAAGTTTACTTTTTTCAAGAGGCTATATAAAAAACTTGTTTTTGAAAATAAGGCTCAGGTGGAAAGTGGGAGTGAGGTTGGAAGGAGAGAGGCAAGATTTATATATTAAGACTATAAACTTAAACTCTAGACTAGTTATTACTTATGGGGCAAAAAGCATTTTTTAAGTTTTTCTTAGTTGTGCTTAATGCCTTAGAGATGGTCACTGTTATTTTTAAAACGTTAGAAAATGTTAACCAATTTAAAATGGCAACACCGTTTTCTGTCCTGTGCAAGCAATTTAAGAGGCATCATTTCAGAATTAAGTTCTACTAGTTTATTCTGGTAGCTACTATTTATAGAGATCAATTATGGTTTCACATAACTTTTTTTTAAACGGGGGGTTCTCCTCTTGGTTGTTTAGAGGCATTCATTCAACATTTACAAATTAAAATAGCATTTTAAAGCTGAGAAAATAATTGTAATATTTTAATTAATGGAAACTCAAACCAAGTCCTGCTTAATCAGCATTCACATAGATACCCTGTGTAGGAATTAGTCCTGGTGCTTGCATCTTTCTGTCAATAGTGTTGGCTGACCTCACTCCCATCCCTATCCCTACTCACTCAACCACTACCAAATACTATACTGATAACCTACCATTTTTTCAAGTAACAACAACAACAACAAAATTGGGTGCCATTTGTTTTTCTGGCATTGTGTAAAATAAGATATCCACAAGGCCTTATAATCTACATTAAATGTAATCTTTGGATTCTGGCTTTGAGAGTTTTATCTTGTTGCTAAGGTTATTAGTCATAATTCACCTTTATAATTTTTAGATTAAAAAAATTTTATTTCGTAGGTAATAAATTTTCCATTACAGAAATTGTTTTTTTTTTTAAAGTCTTCCTGGTCCTAGAATGCACTCCTTGTGTCTGAGGTGCCTTAATGTTTCTTTAGACTCATGTTTAGTGACACGCTGAAGCCTGGCCTTAGAATTCTAAGAATTAGATATGACAGGGCATAGCAGTTTATTTAAACTACAGTCTAAGAAATTATTTATTTATTTATTTGAGAGAGCGGGAGGGCACACAGGAGTGGAATGGGGGGTAGGGAAGCAGAGGGAGAGGGAGAGCGAGAATCCCAAGTAGACTCCATGCCCCAGTAGAGCCCCATCTCACAGCCCTGAGATCATGACCTGAGCCAAAATCAATAGTTGGATGCTTTATGGACTGAGCCACCCAGGCGCCCCCAGAATAGTCAGTTTTAACACGCCAATTCAAGAGTTTACTCATTGGCAGCATCCATATTTGCTTTTCATTTTGTGTGGCTCAGGCCATGCCCTGTAAAGTATTTTATTATTTCTCGAAATAGTCTTATAAGTATACAGAGTTCAAGTGTACAGACTCAGTTCATGTCGTGGATGGTCAAACTGAGGCAGAGACAAGAATTCAATTAAGTGAATGGCAGAGCCTAATTTTCCTCTCTTATTCTACCTTTGGCATTCTTAGCCTGTTGTCTCCAGACTTTAAAACATGACCAGTAGCAGTAAATGTATATTTAAAGATTTTTTTTTTTTTTTTTATTTGACAGAGAGAAACACAGCGAGAGAGGGAACACAAGCAGAGGGAATGGTAGCGGGAGAAGCAGGCTTCCTGCAGAGCAGAGAGCCTGATGCAGGGCTCGATCCCAGGACCCTGGGATCTGACCTGGGCTGAAGGCAGACGCTTAACGACTGAGCCACCCAGGCGCCCCTCAGTAAATGTATATTTAAATGTAATTTCCTGAATTAATGTTTTATGTATGTTTCAAAACATATAGAGAAGTTGGAATATTAAGAAGGGTGATATTTGAAAATATAAGTTGCAGTAATTCCTTCCATGTCCCCCTTTCTTCTCTGGGGTGGGTGCACCCTCTCGGAGATGAGCACTTTACATAGGCCATTCTTCTGCAGAAGAGGCAGCCGTGGGGACACCTGGAGGACAGTTGGCACAAGGTGTGGGGCTTTTAAGTTGGAGTGATCTTTTGCAGCTTTTTAATTTTAAAGAAACAGCCCTTCTTTCTCTGAAAGGCTGAAAGATTGAGAGTAAAGGCCTTGAGAGAGGTGAGCTTAAACGACGGAGATATAAGCCTTATTTGTTTCCTTCAGTTGACCAAAGGGAAAAGGCTGCCTACCCTGTCGGCTCTTACTCCCACTATAGAGATGGCAGTGCCTTTTTCTGTTGTTGTGAGGCAGTTTATAGAACGCAGGATAGCTTGGTAAGCGTCTTCTCTGTGCCTGATATGACGTAACATTGTGGAGTATGCAGCATGCATGTTAAGTACAAGTGGTTGTATTTGGCTTGTTGCTGCAGCATTTTTGAGGATGTCTTAAAGAGCAGTTCTCATTCGATAGAGTTGGAGATGTGCAAATTATTGAAATCATCATTTCATGAAGCCCAAACTTTGTGACTTGAATTATTCTATTTAGTATTTGTTTATTTCTCTCCTCTCTTTCTCCCCCCCCACCCCCTAGTACTTCAGAGCAGAATTCTTTTTCTGAAAGGAACAGATGCTGTTAACTTATCAGGACCTGATACTAAAAAGCCTACAAAAATCTTTGTGCTGCTTATTTTCTTTATTTAATCTATATGCAAAGCATATTGTAATTATTGCTGTTAGAGGGTTTTAAACTGATGGTTCCCCACCCTTTTTGTGCACAGGGGATATAGATTAGGAATGCCAAATGGACAACTTGGTATAAAGAAATAATGACCACTGAAATAAAACAGGAGTTCAAATAAAAAGCAAACCACATACAAATGTAGAATGAAAATATCTTTTAGTAAAATGTTAGCATGCTGTACTTGGAACAGATGCCACATTAATTCAAAAGAGAGCCCAGAAAATGTGGCAACTTTACGATGTCAATGGAGAGAGCTGCAATAGTTCCTTTTCTCATTGTGTCAAGTTCTCAGTACCTCCAGGTCCAGTCCTGTTCTTCTATATTTATTTTTCTGGGTATATTACATGTTAGCATACAAGTATTAAATCCATGCTCATTATTTTTATTTATGTAATTAAATACACTATCATCCGAGTAGATATTAGGTTGGAAAGCCCAGTAACTTATAATGTAACGGTAATGATTTTTGTTTCAAATATGTATATCAAAATATTCAGAATCTGAGGTAAAAATTGATTTTTCTCTCACCTTTCAAGGCACATTTATGATAATAGTCTAAGAATTGAGACTTTCAAAGAGGACTGCGTTTTTTTCTTTTTTCTTTTCTTTTTTTTTCTTTTTCTTTTCTTTTCTTTTTTTTTTTAAGGCCCATCCTTTTTTGAATGTAGAATTTGGACAAGTTACAAAACTATGAGGATTTTGCATTTTTTTCTCATTTAAATTTGTAGTTATCATTGGACATTTGTTATGATTTTTAAGTAGCTTAGATTCATTCATTCCTTTTGCGGTGTTCTTTATGGTGTTTGGGAAGAAGGAGAAAGGGTGTTGGAAGGGTACTACCATGCACACTTGGATACTTCCAGACTGACGTTCATTTTATAGAAGATTGCACTGGGACATCTCCGAATTGTCTGCTTTTTGCAGTGCATGTTTCGTGTGATTCTGAGCATGGAGAGAGATGTGCTGGGGTCTCTTGACCAGACTTACAGTGTGCCACTTCCTGAGCAGTGCAGTGATCTAATCACCAGGGGCATGTCCTTTGTGCCTATAAAGTCTGGCGTGCATGCTTAGAAGAGTACTACCAGTTTTCTCTTAATTAGTCAAAGCATGAAGGCTCACAGTCCAGTAATTTTGTTGAAAAGGTTAAAAGTTTTGTTTTCATGCAATCCAGGTGAAGGGAAGTTTTTAGCATGGCAATAAATAAAGCTCAGTGGTTGAGTATCAGCACAGAAGCTGGAGCCAGTTTGCACGGGCTCAAATCCTGGCTTTACCACCTATGAGCTCTGTAATCATGCTCAAATCACTTCACCCCTGTGCCTCTGCCTATGTAAAATAGGAATAAATAATAGTACCCATAGCCTGAGATTATTAGGAGCGATTAATAAGTTAATGTATAAACTGCAGTAAGTTCTTGACACATATAGTATGTGCTAAATAAATGGTAACTATTGTTAGGTATTACTTAACCCTAATTCTCAAGACCTTTCTTCTCTCCTCAAGGCTTGAGACAAATGTTGTGTAATGGGAAAAGAGCCTGAGCTTTGTGGTCTGACCCCTTGGTTGGAATCTCTGTACAACCACTTAAAGTTGAGTGTGTGACCTTGGACTAATTATTTAAGCTCCCTTCAACAAAGATGTCTCTCATACATGCTGTATACCAAGCCTTGTGCTGTTCCTCTGGACTTCAGTTTCTTCATCTGTGATGTAGGGTTGATAACACCAACCTTCTGGGATTGATATAAGGATAAAATGAGGACATCTTAAGACACTTGATAAGCAGTAACTGCTGTTATCATTGTTATGGTTACAGTCCCTCTAAAAGTTTATGGGAAAAGAGTAAATATGGACAGCTTAGCTGGAAAGGAGGTTTTTTCCCCCTGAAATGTCATGGTGAGAAAAGATATGGGTGGGAAAAGCTATCTAATGAGTCCTTGTTTGTGAAAGCTCTGGGAGAAATAGAAAATATGTGGGGATATGTCAGTTTTAACAGACTTTAAAAAATATTATAGGGCACTTTTTAGAAACTCTTAGTGATATAATAAGCTTTTTCTTGTACCAGCATAATGATGTGGTTTACAGTAGTTCACTTAGCACGGAGTCAGTAGTAGACTAGGCATTATAACTCAAAAGTCTAAAATCCTAATCAGCTGGTCAGTCCGTTGGGTCAGCTGCTCAGGACAAAGTGTATGCTTAACCATGAGAACACATGCTTGAGTGGAATAACGAGTGGAAACAATTGTATAGGCATGCAAATGCTTTCTAGTAATGATGGACATCATTTATTTGCCTTTTGGTTTTGGACATTTTACCTTTATGAAATTTCCTCTCATCTGGTGCCTGGCCTTTTCTTATGACAATTGTAATTTTCTTTCTATATTTAATTGCCGTATGTTACCTGTATTGAGCCTAGAAACTGGGCCTGAGGACAAGTTGGTCATGAGAAAAGCCACTCTTTAAGTTTCCACCTTACAATGATCTCAGACATAAGATATTGTTGGTAAAGTATTTGGGTTTTTAATATGTCCATTAGTGTGCATGTGTACGTGTGTGTGTGTGTGTGTGTGTGTGTGTGTGTGTGTAGGTATCTATCTGGTCAGCGAAATAAGTAATTGAGGGAGGGGCAATGATTATTAAGTGTGACATAGAATTAATTTTATTTATTCACTACCAATTGGATCTGAAACTTTTTTGATCTTTGGTCTGTGTAGTTTTTTCCCTAGGATTCAGCAAATGTATTGGCAGTATCTTACCACAACACCCTGAATGTGGCATGTATCACCACTGATGAACATTTGAGTTAATGTAGAATAATAGCTTCCATTAACTTTTTGTTCTTCCTTACCCAACTGTACCAGTTCATAAAGGCCTAGGAGGTGGGTAGGAGTATTTACTAGATTTTATTTTGTCTGTGTTTCTAAAACAACGTTTCTGCTTTCTGAGCAAAAATTCCAGCAAGTTTATTTTGATAACGTGCTTGTACTTTATCTCAACAAATATTTAAAAAATGGGACAGTTTTATAGCAGGCTGTATAGTTTTCTTTCTTTTTTTCTTTTTCTTTTTAAGTAGGGTCGACATGGGGCTTGCACTCAAAACTCTGAGATCAAGACCTGAGCTGAGACCCTGAGTCAGATGCTTACCCGACTAAGCCATCCAGGCACCCCAGTGTAGTTTTCTTTAAGTTTAAAAAAAATTGTAATGTTACTTTACAATTTCTAGAGTGGTCACTAAGTGAAGCTTTGCAGTTTTAGAATTAGCATAGTGTATGCACAGTATTAAGGTTTCTTTATGCAGGGCCTACAAAAAAGTTGCTTTTCTTGGGTAAATGGAATTGTAGAAAGTTCAGAAGTGTATTTCATTTCAATAAATACAGGAGTTAGAAATAGCCTATGAGGTCTTTGAGGTTGATTTAAAGAATTGTAGAGGGGCGCCTGGGTGGCTCAGTTGTTAAGCGTGTACCTTCAGCTCAGGTCATGATCTCAGGGTCCTGGGATCGAGCCCCACATAGAGCCCTGGATAGGGCTCCTTGCTCAGCAGGAAGCCTGCTTCTCCTCCCTCTCCCACTCCCCCTACTTGTGTACCTTCTCTGGCTGTGTTTCTCTCTGTCAAATAAATAAAATCTTAAAAAAAAATTGTACCGTTTTGAAAATCAGTCTGTCTCTGATCAGTTTGTAAAAGTTGGGCCATTCGTGTCAGGGCTGAACTTCTACTAGACTTAGGCTTAGGCTAGACTCTCTTCACAGAGAGACGCACATCCATTACACATACTCCCTCCATTGCCTTTCCTCGCCCCTCTCCTTTTTTTTATTTCTTTGCCATCTCTTCTCTGTGTATGCTGTCCTGTCTTCTGTGCATCACTCCCTCCAAAGCCACCGCTGTCTTATTCTCTCTTTCTGAAAAACAAAACAAAACAGATTGTAATTATTAGTTTTTAAACAGAGCCGTTATCAAAACCTTAAGGCTTTAACAGTTTGTGGACTTCCTTGTTTTGGGCCCTCAGCCAGGATTTGGATAATAGATATCTTAAAATCACTTGTGAAGTAACTGAGTATTTGTGAAACATTTTATATCTGGACTAAGGAAGAGAATAGAATTAACTTAGAAGTTAATGTATTTTCTGGTGGGGGTGAGGTAGGGGAATAGTGAGGAAATGGGAGCTTTGAAGTTACTTAAACTAAGATAAGGGAACTAGGAAGCATTAATTGATTAGATGGTTCTCTGTACTCCTGTGGACCTAACTGGAAAAGAATTTGGAAATTCTGGTGTTGATGATTCTAAAAGTAGTCTGATTTAGTGAAGAGGACTAGTAGAATTTCTTTATTTGTAAAATACAAAATATGGCTATAGTGCCTTGTTTTTAGCCATTGATTGCATTTCATTAATTGGTAGTTGCAAAATAGCAGATCATTACCTTTCAGATTTCTCCTGGTGGTTTTGAACTGTTAACTGAATTGTTTTGGTAAGTAAAGTGAAACTTGGAAATTAGTTGTGGTTAAATGTTAATGGCTATGTTGGATTTAAATTCAGTCGCTTCTAAGATCTATATGAGGCATTTCATGTATTACATAATTACACATACTGAAAAACATATTTGAGACAAGAATTTTAACTTTATAGGATTTTTAAAACTTCTTTTTATGGAAATTTAAAAACATATGCAAAAGCAGAGTGAATAATACTAGCAAACACCACATACCTCTTAACCCAACTTCAAATTATCATTTTGCCAATGTTTACAGTATGTGAAACATACAGGGAAAGTACTTTTATGTTTTTAAAACTTGCAGTACAAACAGATCTATTAATATACTCAAAATGTGTTCGAGAGTGTTAACTCTTTTCATGCATTGTAAATTCAGTACTGGTTATCACCCTTTAAGATAATACTGCTTTCATTTGTCTTTTAACTTGTTGAAGCTGTCTGGGCCACTACTTACTTAACAGAGAACCACATCTGCTGGAAAAATTTTAGTTTTCTTGCCCTTTCTGTCTTTAGAAACTTACGGTTATTAGTTTTTTTAATTTACTATCCTTCTTAGTTACGTTTTATTGTATGTACACTTACTTGCCCATCGGCAACTTTTGTGTGAACCACCAATAATGGTCTTTTCTAGAGTATGTAGAGCAACTTAAAATTGGAAATTCTTAGATCTTGTTCTGCATATTCTCCTTTGAATGTTCTATTTCTATTTCACCTATTTGTATATACCAATTGACTACGGAATACATGTTACAACTTGTAAAATAGTTTGTTGAGGAGGGAATTTTGACTGTCTGCTATCCCTGGACGCGATAACAGTGATTAGGAACTTAAGTTGTTTGCTCCCTTGTTCACTCCTCTTTGGAGGGGTAGTAAGTCATGTATGTGCCTGCAGTTGTGGGGTCTATTCATTACTATCACTAGAAGGTGATGGTAGCCTTATTTCTGAATTTCCTTGCTTTTATTAGTCTAAATTAGACCCATAGGGGTAATTATTCCACCCCAATGCATGAGGAAGCATAGTCATTGGGTGTTGCAAAACCCCCATGAAGTGCATTGAAAAGGTATCTTTAATGTTATGATGCTGTTTGGCATATTTAGTTTAGTGCAAGCAGTGTACTTATTTAATAGGACCGCTAATAAGCTTCCCCTAGACCAAAGATACATTTTTAAAAATTATACTTAAGATGACTTTGTAGTATTCCCCAGTAGAGTTCATCTAGAGCAGCAAAATCTTTCTAAAATAAAACTTATTCCTTTAACCGGTATTCATTTAAGTGGGTTTCTCTGTACTTGGTTTCCATGGAAATAGCGAATAGCTAACGTTATTTATAAGGTGGAAGTAAAATAGGGTGCCTAATGGGACCCCATGCTGCTCTGATGAAGAGACTTAGGAAAAAAATCCATGCTCATGGGATTTTTTTTTTAAACAAGGTTAATGGAAGCCCTGATTTCAGTCTTCTGTAACAGAACATATTTTTGGTTTTAAAGGCTAGCATTAATATCAAGCAAACTTTTTTTTTTTTTTTTTTTGGTGTCTATTGCTTTCACTTTCAACTTTTAGGACCACTTACTTATCAGCATGATTGAGGCTTTATGCTTCAGACTCGTGTTTCTTTGTGGTTTTTGTTTCAAAAGTTAAAATCCCCAGCATATTGTAGCTTTTTCAATTTCTCATTGACATTTCAAAGTATGGATACAAAGCTAAATGTTCATTAATGATAGCAGCAATGATAAAGAATCAGTATGTTGGACAACATAGTTTGGTGTTTTGTTTTTACTGTAAATGTTACCAAACCATACTTAGTTTTCAGGCCTTAAGTCAGGGTTCTTTTTTATTTGTGTTGTACAGCTAAGCCAGTGTAGAGAGAAAAGATTCTAATTTTCTCTTGGGGTTAGAAACGAGGGAAATCTTAATTTCTCTTTTTATTTTTTTAAAAAAGGATTGTTGCCAAAGCATTTTAATTGAAATAAATGTTAATTCTTTTAGTCTTTGAATGTGGATTTGGAGTGAACCTTGGCTTTTTCCTCATTTCTTCGGTAAGGCCTACTCTGAGTTTTCTGGGCCTACAGCGAAGCCTTGCATTTCTTAAGCCTTTCACCCTTCAAGTGAAAGAATATCATTCCCTTTGTGTTTGTGTTTGTGCTTAGGGTGTGTGTGTGTGTGTGTGTGTGTGTGTGTGTGTGTGCGCGCGCGCGCGCGTGTGTCACTAATTTTTCTATAGCCTGAAAGGCACCTGCTCATTTTCCAGCCTGGTGAATACAGCAGTGCTATATTGAGAAGTGAGGCAGTATGGAACACAATAAGGTGCTATAATTTTTATTTAGTTAGTTTTGGTCGTCCTTGGCAGCTTGTGATTGTTATCCGTTTGTCTGGAAGTACTCTGTGATTATTCCTGGCTGTCAGTGCAGCAGGAGTTTTCTTCTGTGTTTTACAAGCAAGGGTTGTAGTGTGCTTAGGGCTCCATCAGGGGAGGAGTTTTTGTTTTGGGGTGTGTGTGTGTGTGTGTGTGTGTTTCTTTGGACAAGCTCCTGGCTATACTTGGGTTTACTGTGCTCTAATTTTTAGAAATTTGATTGACTTAATTTTGTTGAATTTTTGTGTGAGGTATTTTATATCCAGCAATTCACTAGTTTCTTCTGTACATATTAGTTGGTGCGATTTTTAAAAATTTCTTTAGTGTGTCAGTTGTTTTAGTTTAGCTTTTTCTTGTCTATTTTTAAAATCAGGTGTTTACCAGTGACCTTCCTTAGTGACTTTATTTGAATTATCTTTGTGCTTTAGAGACATAGGAATTTGGGTCTATTATCCCATTTCTGAGAGAACAAGTCCCAGTAGTTGCAGTTAGTGCAGTAGAAAGGGTTTTCCCAGATACAGTGCTGGGCATTGATCCTCCTCCTTGGTTTACACCCAGAACTCCCATTAGTGTTAATAGAAGACACTTACTTAAATCCCTATACACCAAGATAAACTCAGACTCTTTTGTAATGCCTTATAGATACCTGGGTTGTTTTTTTGTTGTTGATGGCAAGACTTTTGGTCCTGGGGTTAGCTGATTATTAGGATAAGAGTTTGAGTTATCTTGGGATATGAGTGATTTACTAAGTCTGATCTGTAATTAAGTTTATGTTATGATTAGATTTTCAGAAAACATTTACAGCTTTGTGAGCTGTGGAAACTTGTGAAAAAGGATTTTTGTACTTTATAGCATGATGAAGCAAGATTTCTTCTTTCCGCTTATGTCTCCTAATACTTCTCAACTATAAAATAAGTGATTTTACAAGCTTTTATACATATTGCAAGAGGACTTGGTAAAAATTATTTATTTGTAAGCCTTCCCACAATTACTCTCCAGCCTCATAAGTGTTTTGTCAGCTAATGTTGCTCACATTTTCAAACATAATGTGCACTTTCTTAGAGCTTGGACATTGCAGTCACTGGTCAAGTGTTAGAAAATCACTGTTTACTGTGACTATCTGTGAATTGTGGATTTTTAGTACTTTCACTTATTTATGCACAGTCTAATGGAAGGCTTCCTAGATTGAGAGCAGTAAATCTGGGTTTTAGGCTGGGTTTTGCCTCTTACTATCTTTGTAGCTTTTGGCTAGCCATGGAGACTTCTTGGATTGCTGTTCCCCTGTGTAATGAAGGAATGGATTTGGTTCTCTGGGGTGTCCATTCTAGCTGTAGGCTATTTGAAGGCCTACTTTCCTAGGTACTGAAGGAAGTAGAGGACTGTGAGGCAGTGATTCCTAATCCTTACCCATCAGAATCTTCTGGGGGGGTTAAAAAAAAAAATACAAATATCTGGGCTCTAAATCAGACATCATGAATTCAGAATTATTAAAGGTAGGGTCTGTGAATTTATGTATTTTTTGAAGTTTTAGAGTTATCCTGATAACAGGTTTGAGAACTACTTGTGCAAGGCATTATTTCTACTGTGTGTGTGTGTGTGTGTGTGTGTGTAGTCAGGGAGATAGTAAATTTTAAGATGAATGTGAGAGATGATAAAGTATCTGAGCATTCAAAGAAAGGAAGAGTTGGGAGTTGGGATGGTTAGAGAAGGTCTCCATTTATCACTGAATCTTTATCTGGACCTGAATGACTGGCTAAGATTTGGCTCCGTGAAGAGACATTAAAAAAGGTATTGTTAGGATAAGAAAAAACTTGCCCCCAGTAAGTTTGGGGAGAGGAACAATTCTGAGGACAACTGTAATCTTTATTTCAGTATTCTCCTCTTGCAGCTGCTGTAGATTTCCCAAACACTTTGAGGGAGTGAACCATGAAGATATTTTGTGGAAGAGAGTGTTCTAGTCAGAGGGAAAAGCAAATAGAAGAGCCCTGAGAAGGGAACTTGTTTTGAGTTTTTGAAGTACAAAAAAGAGGTCATTATGGCTGGAGCAGATTAAGCAATGGGGAGAGGGGAGGAGATGAGGTCTGAGAGTAGCAGAGGCCCAGATCACTTAGAATTTCATGGGCCATTTTAAAGGACCTCAGCTTTTTTTCTGAGTATTATGGGAAACCATTGGAGGATTTTGAATAGAGGAATAGCTGGTTCTGTCTTGGATTTTGAAAAGGTACTTTGGCTGCTGAGAGAATAGACTGTAGCAAGATAAAGATGGAAAGGAGGGAGGGCGGTTAGGAGGCTGTTGTAATAATCTAAGTGAAAGATGGTGGTGACTTAGATTAAGGAGGTTGTAGTGGAGTTGACAAGTGGTCAAAGTCTGTGTATTTTGAAGATGGAGGCAAGGTGGTTGGCTCTTAGATTGGATATAGGGTGTGGAAAAAAGAGGAGAAGAGGAGTCAAACATGACTTTAAGGTTTTGGCCTGAAGGGATGGAGTTGCCACTTACTAAAGTGGGGATGACTGAAGAGGAGGTTGGGAAATAGATAGTCAAGAGTTTACTTTTGAACTTGTTGAGCTTGAGGAATCTATTTGACAAGTGTTGAGTGGGGAGTTGGGTATATGAGTTTGGAATTCAGGGAAACGGTCTGAGCTGGTGATAAAAATTTGGGCGTCACCAGCATATAGTTCCTTTTATAGCCACAAGAGTGTGTGAGATTACCTGATGGGAAGAGCTCCAAGAACTGAGCCCTGGAGCAGTTCAACATTTTGAGGTCTTGAAAGATGAGAAGAAACCAGTGTAAGAAATCCAGAACAGTGGCCAGAGAGATTAGGAGGAAAATCCAGATTGGATGGTGTTCTAGGAGTCAGGAGAGAGGGTTTCAAGAAGGAAGGAATGATCCATCGGGTGAGATACTACTGATCAAACATGGAAATGAGGGCTGAGACTTTTTTACTGGCTTTAGCAACAGGGAGGTCATTAATGATCTAAAGAATAGAAGGAGGGCAGTAGAGGATGAAGAGAAGGAACTAGGAACAGTCATATGGTTATATGCTCTTTAAATGGGAGCATAGACATAGGACAGTAACTAGAAAAGGATATGGAGTCAAGAGAGGCTTTTTTTTTTTTTTTTTTTTTTTTTTGTAAAGATGGAAGAAACAGGGCACTTGGCTGGCTCCAGTCGGTAGAGTGTGCAGCTCTTGATCTCGGGGTTGTGAGTTTGAGCCCCATGTTGGGTATGGTGATTACCTAAAACATAAAAATCTTAAAAAACAACAACAAAAAGATGGAAGAAACAAAATGATCCAGTAATGAGGGGAAAATTGATACTTCTCGAAACTGAGGGGAGAAGTACTAGAGGGATGTCCATGAGAGGGTAAGACTAAGAGGGATGGGGGACACAGGGATGATTAGGATATGGAGACCTAAAGGTCTAAATCTCATTAAGCAGGATTCTGCTTTTTCTTCTGAGCACTTATTTGCATTTAAATTTATTTCAAACTTATTATGCTTTCTGTTAGAAGTTAGGAAGGGCAGATAAAAAAGCAGTAAAACTTATTGTATATAAAATTAGTGTATCAGCTTGGTGTAGTAGAAGAGAAGAGATTGAATCTTCTGCGTAAGGTGACATTTTAAAGTGTCTTTGAATGACAATTATCTGTGCTATTCTAGTCCCTTATCAAAATTTATGATTGAGCACAGACTATAAACTTAATTGTTCGAATTTGTAGTGGGATGAATTTTAGCCTAATTTAAAACATGATCTAATGTTAAACCTTTTTTCCTGTAAAATTTGTTTATTATTTAATATGTTATTCATATATAAAGGTTTTAGATATTTTACAAAAGGTACTTAAGTTGTTATTAATCACCTTTGATTTATTTGATGGTATTTTAAATTTTACAACCATATTAGAAATCTGAGTGATTCATTTCTTTACCAGCTCTAATTAAAGCAGTTACCTGTGAAGTTCTGGAGAGGTGAACCATCTTCAGTTTGCAAAAAATCACGGGACGTTATGTTAGCAAGATCATTTCATCTCTAAAAGCAAAAATTTCATTTAGTCCAGCTTACGTGTTCTGAGTGAATTTTTTAAGAATAAATCTATATCTGAAAAATTTAAGCATATATGGTTAAAATTTTTAACTACCTCAGCTATGTGTATGAAGAGTATGTAAGAAACAAATTAAGTGGACTTTCAATCACCCTAACATGAAGAAATCACACTTGCATTTCAGACATAAATACATTTTGCATATAGTTAGTATTAAAATACACATTTATATATAGATTTTTTTTTTGCTCACTCACTAAATCATAGAAATAAAATCTTTTTTTTTAATCCATTTTCAAATGGTAGTCGATTAATAATCAGTTTTCAGAAGATATACTTTAGTAGTTGTGATGCACAGTGCTTAAAAATCACTAGTTTAAAAATAATTGACTCAGTTTTGGTATCTAAACGTCTTTGCAAATCTTATTAAAGGTGTGGGTCCTCATCCCAATTCTTTCTTTCTTTTTTTTTTTAAAGATTTTATTTCTTTATTTGACACAGAGAGAGAGGGATCACAAGCAGGCAGAGAGGCAGGCAGAGAGAGGGAGAAGCAGGCTCCCCGCTGAGCAGAGAGCCCAATGTGAGAGCCTCATCCCAGGACCCTGAGATCATGACCTGAGCTGAAGGCAGAGGCCTTAACCCACTGAGCCACCCAGGTGCCCCCCTCATCCCAATTCTTATACATACAGACAGAACTTAGCATGTAGTATTGTAGGGTCGGCAGACCCCTCTGAAGCCCACTCATGGGGATATCTTAGGCATGAAGGATCTCAGGTTTTTAAAACCTGCCCTATATAACTTACTTATAATAATTTTTCTTTGAAACTTTGTATGGAGACTTTTCCAGTATTTACGATAGTTTGTTTCTTAGAAGTGTTACTGCTGCACCTGGTGAAGAGGTGGTGAGATCTAGTGGAAAGGCTAGCTCAGAGGAATCTCGGAGTCTGTAAGCTTTTCTCCAGCTTTACAACCAATTGGTGTGTGACCTTAAGGGAAGTCACTTAACCTCTCAGGCTTTGATTTCCTCTGTGATCTCTACAGTCCCTGCAAGCAGTTTTATGAGTAGTTTTATGATATCATGGTTTCATGATATGGTAAAATTCTTTATCAATTTGAGATTGACTCTGCTATTGATTTTTGAAGAAAATGCCCTAGAGGTAAGATGTACATCCATTGTGTCTTTTTACTGAATATGACTTTTCAGAAGAATTAATGTGACTCTACTTTCTCAAATGCCGTATCAGTAAAAGTAAAAATCCCAGTTCTATCCTGATCACTTAGAGTTTCAACATATTTCATATGTTCTGGTTATAAACCTTTGTATTCTGTGTGTTGGAATTGTCCTGTCCAATTCTGTGGCTTGTTTTTTCATTCTCTTAATGGTATTTTTTTTTTTGATGAACAGACGTTCTTAATTTAGTACAATGTATCAGTCTTTTCCTTTTCATTATATTTTAAAATGGCAGTATCTTCCTCTGTCATCTGCTGTTTGTATCCAAAGTCATTCATTTAACAAATAACGCCATGGGGGATTGTTGCATAAGAAATTATCACCAGTATGAAAAAAGCTAACAAGAAATGTTCATAGGGAAAATAAGTCATCAACAGAGATAAGGGTCCACTCAGCCAATTTATTCATTTGGTAAATATTTACTGAACATTTACTATGTGCCTGGTACTGAGGGCTACAGAATCCTGTAGGTACTATCTATAATGTTAAGAATTCACTTTTTGAAAATTGAGGTATTATTGACCTATGACATTATGTTATTTTTAAGTGTACAGCATAATGTTCGATATATGTATGTATTGCAAAATGAATACCACAGTGAGTTTAGTAAACCTACATCACCACACTTAGTTATAATTTTTTTTCCTTCTGAGAATCCACTTTTTAGTAACCACATCATTCTATGGACTTTTGCATGATTTTTCTTTTGGTTGGAAGTCATTCTAATCTTGGTGATTAAAATAGCCATTTATATGAACTTGAGAACCTTCAGAAGTACTGCTGCTAAAGAAAAGGCAGGATAAAACAGCAAATGGAATTTCTTTTGGAAATGAATGTTAACTGCTTGAACTGAGACCCTTTTAAGTTATTTTACTGCATGTTTGGTATGACTGTATTTGATTAAGTAAAAATTTATAATCTGGATGACATGAAGATTTTTAAAAATATCCCTTAAAATGAGAACACTACTAAAGTAATATCAATCAACCAACATACTATGTTTAAAACATAAGGAGGTTTTAGAGCATGCTATGTGGAGTTTGAATAATTTAATAGTAAAATATTAGGAGAAAAGTTTTAATTTTTGTTTCCTTATGTTTTTTAACTGAAAAAGAAGTTTGGGGTGTGGAAGAGTTAAAAACAAACTCTATAAGGGCATCTGGCTGGGCTCAGTCAGTAAAGCATATGACTCTTGCTTCCATGGTCATGAGTTCGAGCCTCACATTGGGTGTAGAGATTACTTAAAAATAAAATCTTGGGGTGCCTGGGTGGCTCAGTGGGTTAAAGCTGCTGCCTTCAGTTCAGGTCATGGTCTCGGGGTCCTGGGATCGAGCACCACATCGGGCTGTCTGCTCGGCAGGGAGCCTGCTTCCCCCTCTCTCTGCCGGCCTCTCTGCCTACTTGTGATCTCTCTCTCTCTGTGTCAAATAAGTAAAATCTTTAAAAAAAATAAAATAAAATCTTAAAAAACAAACAAAAGCATAAACAAACACACACATGCATGCACACACACGCACACCAAAAAAAAGAAACCCAAAACCAACCCGAAAACAAACCAGTATAGCTTGACTTGACTCCTCTAACTTTGAAGTCAACTTAATGGAGTTTAGTTAATCTTAAAAAATGCGATTGATATGAGCATCATTGAATGTTCAATTGAGATTCTCAAAATCTTAATTTTCTTTCTGGCTCTATCACTGGTCAAATATGTGGCAGAGAGAAAGGCATGTTTGTGTTACATAGCTTACAGTCTCAAGTGGTGAGACTTGAATGTAAATGAATAATTTAATTGAAATTATGATGGTACATATAAAACATCGTGAATTTTAAAGCCTTGTATCAGACAAGTTAATTTCAAGATTAATTGAAAAAGGCCTTTTAAACAGACCAAACTAAGGATCAGTGATGTAATCTTAGTTTATTAGTACAAAGCAATGACCATTTGTTGGGGATGACCCTGTATTTGTGCGTTGTTTTGATGAAATGCGTTTTATTTTTGTGCGTCCCTTAGGAAAGGGAAACTGTCAACTACTTACTTTTCCTTGTCTTGGAAAATTGTGGAAAAGTGAAAAATGGAAAAATAGAGATTTAACTGCCTTTGAATTTTTTTCCTTGTTGTAAAAACTACCTCTTTTGCCTTTTTTGGGGTGGGGTGGCGTGGTGGTTAAAGCTGTGGAGATTTTTGTGTGTTTTGTTTTTTCTTCTTTAAGTCAGAAATCTTTAAGTTTTCAGCTTTTGATGACATGTCGTAAGTCTATGTTTGTAGTCTAATTCCATTTTCCCCTTCTTCTGCTGTAGGGAGCAAGAGAGCTAAAGGAGAGCCCGTTTCCCCAAAACTGGTAAGTACTTTCATGAGGCAGGTGTAATGTGCCTGATGCTAGTTGGGTAATAATGTTCAGTGATTTTTTTTTTTTTTTCCAAAAAGCTCTCTCCTAGAAATGAGGCTTTACTGTTTGCACTGAATAAAAGTGAATTTTTGTCTAATTTCACATAGCTATATCTCAAATGCATTTGTGTTTCTAATAATACTGCTGGACTTGCATGTCCCTACATCGATAACCTGTTAAAATGTAAAGATCCCCTTTGCCAGAGATGTCCTTAATGCAATGGTTAGAGCTGAAAATTCTAAAGTCAGGAATTTCAAAAGTTCAGGTTCCTATTGTGTTTTATATTACTTAATATGCTGTTAAATTTGATGGCCTTCGTATGTGTGCAAAATGGCTAGGTTAATGTAACTATGGGAACCTTGACTTTGAAATTTGGGACACTTGAGCATTTATATCCTTAAATTTAATGTTGGATTGGCTTCATGTCTGATATTACATTTTTAGTGTGCGTTGTTTAGATAATTCTAAAAGAGGAAAAAATAAGAGAGAGAGTGAAATGTAGCAGTGTGGGGGCATATAGGGAAACATATTTTTTTCCTAATATCTACTTTAGTATCTACTGTAACAGCTTATAGATTGTCACACTTTAATCATTTTTTTGAATGTCTAATTCAAGATTGCAGATTGCACAGGGCAGTCTAGTGACCAAGGATCAAACAAATATTAACCTTATTTAGAGAGCATGTATTATAATAAAAAATTTAAACCAGAGAGCTGGAATATGATCATTCCCTAGTACAAGGCTACTTCTTTTTTTTGTTTTTTTAAATTCTCTCTCTCAAATTTTCATTAATATAGTGGCTGGAGTAGATATTTGGTTAAGGCTTCTTTTTGATAATTCACTGTCCTTGAGGTGTCTCTCTTATCTTTTAGGGATTGGGCTTTGAACATGAAAGGGAGGCATTTGAACCAGTTAACCTTGCATTTTACTACCTTTTTATTCTACTTGCCTTTCTCTCATGGAACCTTTTTAAATAAATAATCAAGACCCTATAGCCCTTTTCTTTGAGATGTGATAGAATCACAGAATCTTAAGAGAAGGGACCTTAAGGGCTCTCTCTTCCAGCCTTTTACCCGTGTGGCAATTTCTTCTCCTGTATCCCTGACAGATTGTTATTTGGGTACATATTGAATACTACATTTAAAAAAATGTGGCTCATTATTTTCTGTGATGTATTCTGAGGAATTCTAGTTCCACAGAAATGAGTAAATATTATTGAGGTGGGGTGGGGGTGGGAAAAATGTTCTGTGGTCAAATAATTTGGGAAATGCTGCGTTAAAGTTAAACAGGTTTCTTTACTGCAGGACTTCTCAGAACCTTTAATATGCTAATGTGCATTGTGAATCTCCAAGAGGGGGATATGATATGCAGCATTCTTGAATACTTCTAATGACAGGGAGCCCACTACCTCATAAGGTAACCCATTCCTTTTTTGTACAGCTCTAATCCTTAGCTCTTCCTTAAATTGATCTGAAATCTATCCTCCCATAACTTCCACTTCTATTAAGTACTTATTGGTTATGCCAAGACCACCACCACATCCTCTTGTGTTACCCTTTGTGTAGTAAATATTTATATTATTCAGGCAAGGCTTATCTGGACAATTTTTTGTCACTAAATCGCATTCTAGTAAATGTGGCAATCAACTCTAAAATCTCTGCCTCATTGTCACTGTGCTCTTAAACACTACTCTCCAGACTCCTTCATTCTGAATTTCTGTGAGTTTTTAAAATTTACTTGTAATGTTCTTATTGGGTATAGTTGGGCTGATTTTAGTTGATGTGCTTGATTTCTGTAAAGAAAGGTAGGAAATAGAACATTGCGTGTTAACTAGGCGTGGACCCAGGGAGCTGAGGTAGAAACTACGTATCAGAATGAGCATTGGTGGTAGAGAGAGAGATGCAAGACTGTGCAGCAGACTATGATGCAGAGGGTGCTGTGTGAAGTCCCTGACTTGAGACGCTGTGTTGCGATGGTGTAACCTGTGTAGGTATCCTTTTCTTTTTCTAAATAAGGATCTGGCCCCTTCCCCAAGAAACAACACACACAGAGGTGAGATTTTTCAAACACATTCAGACATTATCATAAATCTAATTGTGTGTGTGCGTGTGTGTATGTAGAAATCTAATCTAATGGTTAGGCAACATCAGTCTCACTAGCTAAGGTGATTTTTGTCAACAACTATTAATACCAAGACTTGAGCACAGTAACCTTGCCAGTGTCTGAGGGTAGCCTCTGAAATCAGGATCGTCAGGTTCTTTGTGCAGCAGCATTTTCTGTTGACATGCGGAGTGTCACCAAAGAAATACTGCCATGAAAATAAGAAAACTGTTACATGATATTTTTTTAATGTCATTTTTATTCATGTTAGTAAATACTAGTTTTCATTAAGTGCTACTAAAGAGCTTTATTTTTTTTATCATCTGTGATAATTTTAGCACTATTAGGTTAAAAGTTAAAGATATTATATATCTCCTAGCCTTTTTGTACAAATGGAAACCTGATATTTTAGTGTTTGACATGTGACAAGTAAGGACACATAGATCTGTCAAGACTTTCTACTTTTTTAAAGTTTTATTTTTAAGTAATCTCTATACCCAGTGTGGGGCTCGAACTTACATCCCCAAAATCAAGAATTGCACGCTCCACTGACTAAGCCAGCCAGGCACCCCTCTACTTCTTTTTTTTAAAAAATTAAACTTACTCTAAACAGTATTCTGCATAATATATAGAACAAAAGAGGAGTCTTGCGGCACCTGGCTGCTTCAGTCAGTAGAGCATGAGACTTGATCTCAGGGTCATGAGTTTGAGCCCCACGTTGGATGTAGAGTTTACTCTACATTTAATTAACTCTACGTTTAATTTAAAATGAAAAACAACTGGAGTCTTACACCAAGTAAATATTTGGTATAGAGAACACTCAGCTGTCCATTTTTAGGGAATTCAGTCTGGGGACACAGTGTTTTATGGACTTATTGTTAGTTAAAGAAACTTGGTAGACAACTTGAGTTTTGATGGGAAAAAAAGTTTATACCAATTCAGGAACAGAGCACCATTTCTTAAAAGCAGTAAATTCAGAGGTATGGCATTACTACGTTCTTAGAATCGTAATGAAAGACCGAGAAGTCACATATCTCTAAGCACAACTCTACCCAGCAAAATAGTTAGAAGCCCCTTCCTTAGAGAATTTGAAAATAAGGAAGCCTACAGTCTACTCAGCAATATACTGTGTTGAGAAGTTTATTAAAAAGTTGGTTTGTATGAATTAAAGAGTTAAGTATGTTAAGAATAGCATAGAACTTTGTAGTTTACAAAGGGTTTTTCGTATAACCTTTTCTTTTAAACCTCATAACAATTTTATGAGTAGATGATACTTTTCCCATTTTTCTGATTTATAAGCAAACAAACAAATTAAAAACCCTGAGGCTGAGAATGGTTACATAGCAAGTAAATGGAATCCGTTTTTTCTTGTTTTGGGGGGATGGTGAGTGTGCTTTCCAGCGATCACAGCCGTCTCTTTTAGTGGGATTTCATTATTATTTCTGTTTTGTTGGTTTGTGGAGTTTTTATTTGTTCATGTTTTTGGTTTTATGTTATTTGAAGGTGAGAAGCCGCTAGGTGTCCCAGTACTTTGACATGTACAGTGCTGAAGATAACAGATACTGGTATTTCATGCTGGGCAATGGAGCTGCTGGGTGGTATAAGGCATTGTATCTCAGTAACGTGTGTCTGTTACCGCTTAGTGAGCCTGTTTATATTTACCTTGTAGCAACTGATTCATTAGTTGTAACTTAACTGGAGTTGGTCAGAATATGATAAATCATCTTTTTACAAATTTAGCAAATCAAACCTTCTTTATGATACTATAAACTGCCCCCAAATAGTCGTCATAAGACAGCTGCATAAGTTGTCTAAACCCCCAAAATGTTTTTTAAAAGGGTTCAACATGTGCTTGCCTTGTTTTTATAAGCTATAAAAGTATGTATATAATGTGTTCCTTTAGGTAGAGACTAATCTCTTAAAACTGCTCTCCAGAAAGAGAACTTTTTGAAGAAGTGGGATATAAAATGAATCTTCTCATCCTTCATAAGTTTTTCTATAACAAGTCACTAACTTTTTTAACCCTTCAGTTTTATTTTGAAATAAAATGAATAATTGGCATTTAGTCAGCGCCAAATAAAATTTTGTGCCTTTCTGTGTCTCTAATAAGCAGACAACAATCTGATGAAGGAATAAAAGCTGTCAGCTCCTCATTAACTTGAGTTACAGGCTTCTTATCCTGCGAGGCACTCCTTGACATTTAGAGCCTCCAGGTTAAATCCTGGTTTTACTTTTTCTTTTCCTGAACATTTTGTTTCCTCAGTAGCAAATTTTCTGAGGCATTAGCCATCCTCAGTTAATTTTTTTTTTAATTTAAAAATAAGTGCATGTTTTCTGTGGAAAAATGTCAAAACATCAGTACTCTGAAAAATTGAAAGTAAATAACCCCTAGTGCCACCACCCAGAGATAACCAGTAGCAAATTATGCAAGTGCCACCTGACCCAAACTCTGGACAGCTCAGAGTATTCTTATTTCTACAGATCTTTGTCAGTTTGATAGACAAAACTTGTCTTCTTAAAATTTACATTTCTGTGACTATTGAAGATGGATGTTTTTCATGTTTGTTGGTCATTCTTATTCTTCTATGAGTTGCTTTTATTCATATTTTTAAAATTTGTGAGCACTCTAATGTATAAGTTATGTTAACCCTTTGTTGTATATGTTGTAAGTTCTATATTGTAAGTTCTCCATGTTTTTAACCTACTCTTTGTTTCTAGAGTTTATATGTGGAGTTAAACTATGACGTTCTATGTTACTACCAGTAAAATCAAATATGACCTTGTTCTTGTTGAAAATACCCCTTTAACTTTAAGGTGATTCTTAATTTGACAAAAAATTATAAGGAATCATTTTTGGACATGTTTTCTGATAGAACCTTGCAAAAATTAAAACTAATTCAACAAATTCAAGTTGAGCTCTAATACATATGTTACAAATTCGAATAGGAAGATTATTTTAGTATTTAAAATTAAAGGGGGAGGGGCGCCTGGGTGGCTCAGTGGGTTAAAGCCTGCCTTCAGCTCAGGTCATGATCTCAGGGTCCTGAGATCGAGCCCCGCATTGGGCTCTCTACTCAGCGGGGAGCCTGCTTCTCCCTCTCTCTCTGCCTGCTCCTCTGCCTACTTGTGATCTCTCTCTCTCTGTCAAGTAAATAAATAAAATATTTTTAAAAAAATAAAAAAATTAAAGGGGAGCTCTGGGTAGCTCAGTTTGGTGGAGCATGTGACTCTTGATCTCAGGGTTGTAAAATCAAACTGCCTATTGGGTATAGAGATTACTTAAAAACAAAATCTTACAAAAAAGTAAAATTAAAGTGATACTGTAGTTTTAACATTTGCTTTTGTAATAGAGTACACTTACATGACAACAAAAACCCCAGTCTTAGTAACTTCAATATTCTGATATTTAGTTATTTATTACAGTTCCATAGGTTTTCTAAGATGATAAGTAGCTAAAAAACTGCTTTTGTAGTTTGTTTATCAAAATAAGTCTCCTTTTGCAATGGTCTCCCCTAAATATACTGCCTTTTTTTGGTTGATAGTATGATTGTATAGTAATCCTTTCCTCACCTACACAGATGATAAGTTTGAAGGAACTTTGTCTTTTTGAAATTTATTATTTTTTAAGTTGGAGTGTTTTGGTATTATATAACATAATATATAAATCTTAGGGGAGAGATTGCCAGTGATGTCTTAAGTCTAACAAGATTAAGCAAATTTAATGAAAATTAATATTCACAGGAATCTATTCTCTAGTTAATGATTCCTCTATAACTTTTAGATAAGGTTTTAAAGAAGTTCTAAGAAAATTTAGGTTGAATATGGACTTGATCCATAGGTAAATAACTTTTGGAAAGTGTAAAAAGATTATGTATCTCGTTGAATTGGTTTAAAGAGTAGTGGTTCTTTCAGATTCCTGATTGTTCCCTTCCTCAGTTTGTAAGAATACTGAAAAGCTGCTCTAGCCACAGGTTTTATATGTACAAAGAGGAGAAAGGAAAGTAGTAAAGTTTAAATTTATTTTGGCAAAAGCAAACTTTTGCTTGGGAGGTTACCTCAAATTGTGTCTAAGGCCACATTCAAGAAAAAGGAAAAAAAATTAAAAAGAGAATTTAGTCATTGAGTTTATTTAAATTGTGGTGATGAGCAGAGCAGAATAGGAAGGCTCACATTCACAAGTCTAGACCTTTGACATTATTGCCGCAGTTATACACACAGCCAGAAGAGATGTGCTGGCAGGCTGGAGGAAGATGGTGTTCATTGTCAAGCTAGAAATGTCTGATCCATTGCTAGACCACCACCTCTATTATACATGAGAGGGTTTTTTTTTTTTTAATTTTTATGTTTTTTAAGATTTTATTTATCTGACAGAGAGAGAGAGAGAGAGAGACCACAAGTAGGCAGAGAGGCAGGCAGAGAGAGAGGGGAAAGCAGGCTTCCTGTTGAGCAGAGAGCCTGACGCGGGGCTCGATCCCAGGACCCTGAGATCATGACCTGAGCCAAAGGCAGAGGCTTTAACCCACTGAGCCACCCAGGCGCTCTGAGAGGTTTATTTTTTTTAACATGCTTATCATAACTTTATGCAGAGTAGAGTTAGATTGCATTGTATCTATGTAAAGTATTAATTTGTTAAATGTAAACCTTCAGATGATAAGAGAATTTTCCCGTTTTGAGTTTTGTTTTTAAAATAGAATAAGACTCAATTCAGATGAAAGTGCTCTGGTCTTCTTTAACCTCTGGGAGACCCTGAACTTTCCAGTTCACTCTGTGTGATGTTTAAAAATGTATGACCCTGTTGATGTGTGTCTCTAAGGACAGTGTGTCCTGAATGGTTGTAGTCTCGCCTCTAGGTTCCCAGCTCACCTGAAGAAGTAGTCTGGTTCAGCTCTGTACCTCAGAACGTAGTCTGTACCATGATGCTGAGCGATTGAGCTTGCTTAGATGTTTTCATGACGAGATTAAACACTTCCCCCCCCTCCCATTTCTTACTTACTTGAACTGTTCTGTGGAGGAATGTTCAATGAATAAAACCCAGAAAGTTTTGGTACTAATTCCATACAGAACTATTCATTTTGGAAAGAAATCTGTTTGGGAAACTTCTTGCTCTGTGTTAGAGCATCAGATAATTTTCAACTGATGTAATTTCTTTTATTTAACATGAATATTTCCTTTATGATCCAAAACATTTTGTGATCTCCACAGCTGCAGTGAGAAGAGGAGTTTGTTATTTTAAACGGAGGCTGAAGAAGCTGTAGAATTAGCAGACATAAGAGAAAGTGGAGAAGGTGGAGGATGGAGTTGCAGACTCTACAGGAGGCTCTTAAAGTGGAAATTCAGGTTCACCAGGTATGTTCCACTATTGGCTTCTCCGTGATGTGTTATTAAGTAATGGCTAAGATTAGTACACTTTCCCGTCTCTGAATTTCAGTACACTTTTTAATCGTCTTTCAGACAGTTGTCCAAGGGTCATGTCGTTTGTCTTTTATTGCTACCTAACAAACTCACTGACAGTACTTCTAAGAACTTTAATAAAATATTCCTGACTTCCTTTCCAGAGGAAAAAAAAGGAAAATATTTTTTCATAGACTAAAGGTGTTTTAAAAAAAGAGACACACAAAAGAGAACTTTGTTCATGTGACTTAACTTGTATATTTTAAGTAATGAGACATGTTTAAATTGACTACCATTTATACTGGAGTTTTTATATATAACTCAGCTTTATACCTTGATTCCAATCTTTAGTAAAAAAACATCACTGCCAAAGCACCTGGGTGACTCAGTCAGTTAAGCCTTCGACTCTTGATTTCAGCTTAGGTCATGATCCCTGGGTCATGAGCTCTAGCCCCTATTGGGCTCCACAGTCAACGTGGAGTCTGCTTGGGATTCTCTGTCTCCCTCTCCTCCTGCCCCTCCCCCAGCTCATACTTTCTCTCTCTCACAAATAAAAAAAAAAAAAGAAAAAAAAAAAACGTCACTGCCTTCACAGATGTTTAAATTTCAAGTATCACCATTCTTAAAATTTACCTCAGGTATGTAGGCTAAACAAACCTTAAAATGTATAAGTAAGAATATGTTAATTATTTATATAATATCAGTAAAATAGTATTAAATGTGTATAATATATTTTATATGTATAATGCATCTTATTTAACATACCTCTAATCCAGAAATGAAGCTGTTCTTAAATAACTGGATCATTACCATATATCTTGGAAACAAAATGTCACTGTTTCTATCCCCTTTCTAGACATTAGCTGGATGTGGTCTCATGTTCAAGATAAACTGATACACACATACAATCAAAAGTGATAAATGATGATGAATTGACTACTTTTGATGTTTGGGGTGTAGAAGTAGAAAGAGGAAATGAACAAGTTTCCCTTGTTTTATCTGAGTAGTTTAATGTAAAGTTAATTTCTGGAATTTTTGGAAGCACCCCTTAGCCTTTTGATAACTACTAAATTTGCAAGTTGCTTAGAATTAGGGTGGATGGGAGCTTACAGGAAAGCCTTGAAGGCATACACACACTTTTAAGTCTCTGTGTATGCAGAAATTCTGCTTCTGCTTTGGGTCTGTTAAATTCTTGCTAAGCAGTAGTCTTAGAGTTTGCTCTGTACAGGTGGGCTTCTCCAGGGGAAATGTGTTTCATTTTATGGAAATTTTAAGAAATTTAGTATCTAATAAGTTATGCACATTTTATTTGGCCTTGCTTCTGTTACTAATTGAGGAGAATAAAAATCTGTTTATTAAATCAAGCTTGTCTTTTTCCCAGATGTAAGTATTTTAACCTAGAGTTGTGTTGAATACTTAATTTTGGCAAATGACAACAGTTAAATTTATAATTTGTTCAAAGCTGACATCATCATAGAAGGACCTTCTGGAAAACAATAACCAATCTGAAATTTGTGTGGATCAAAGATATTTAATGAAGTTGTATATGATTTTAGGAGATATTCCTCCTCTCAAGAAATTTGGAGATGGTAGCATTAACATTCTGCTTTTAGTTCATCCTCACAAGATATGAACAAGTCCCAAATAAGACTTTCTTGAAAGACTCATCTCCTTAATTGAGCTAAATTACTAAAAATGAGATTTATTTTTTATTTTTATTTTATTTTTTTAGAAAGGGAGAGAGAGGTGGGGAGATGGTGAGAGAATCCCAAGCCGACTCCACACCTAGAGTGGCGCCCAACATGGGGCTTGATCTCATGACCCTGAGATCATGAACTGAGCTGAAATTAAGAGACGCCTAACCAATGGATCCATATAGGTGCTCCGAAAAATGAGAATTCATTTTTTAAAAAATTTTATTTGTTCGTCAGAGAGAGAGAGGGAGCACACACTCAAGAGAGAGCTAGCATGCAAAGCAGGGGGAGCAGCAGGCAGAAGGAGAAGCGGGCTCACTACTGAGCAAGAAGCCCAATGTGGGATTTGATCCCAGGACTCTGGGATCATGACCTAAGCTGAAGGCAGATGCTTAACCAACTGAGCCATCCAGGCATCCCCAAAATGAGAATTCTTAAGTATTATTTTGCTGCTTTATTTTTATTTTTTTATTTATTATTTTTTTTAAAGATTTTATTTATTTATTTGACAGAGAGAGATCACAAGTAGGCAGAGAGGCAGGCAGAGAGAGAGGAGGAAGCAGACTCCCTGCTGAGCAGAGAGCCAGATGTGGGGCTCAATCCCAGGACCCTGAGATCATGACCTGAGCCGAAGGCAGAGGCTTTAACCCACTGAGCCACCCAGGCACCCCGCTTCTTTATTTTTAATTCAAGCATACCAATTTTATAAAAATTATAATTATGAAAAAATTGAATGTTTATTCCTTTTTAAAATCTAATTTAATTTTTAAAATTTTATTTGTTGACTCAAAAGGGATATAATGTTCTTCTGAAAGTTATCCCAGTTTCTTAATATTTACATTGTTTATTTCCCTATATATTCAGTTACTTTTTTATGATAAATCAGGAGCTTTTATATTCATCCTTAATTATTACACATTTTGTGCAATAATAATCATTTATATGTTGATTGCTAACATTTCAACTTATATACTTACAGAACATATATTTGTACCGTAATTACATTTAGAATACTTTCCTATTTGGGGAAAAGTACTAAGTATTAGTGGTAAATACAAGTGACACACCTTGTTTGTAAATTCTGATGTTATTCTGGTTAGATATGTGGTAACCTACATGATCACTGATCATGACAAGTTCAGGAATGCCAGAAATAACATCAGCATAGGCTCTGGCTATTAGGCTGAGGCCAAAGCCAGATCATACATTTGACTAAATAATGGAGCAAAAGCCTCTCCTTTGCATTTCCAGCTAGGGATGGAATTAGTGCTGAAATTGAGCTTACTGGATAGAAGCATGTCAGGAAAGTATTGCTGTGGTAGAAGTATATTTTTCTGTTCTTTATGGATACGGAGATGGCTAAGAAAGTTGCGATGTACATATGGGTTGATGTTGAGTAAATGTCAGATGATAATGGCCTATGATGGGTGTCTCATCTTTTTTGAGAAATTGCCTTTTTAATTATTCTTGCATAGATTTGATGGAAACCATACTTAAACTTTTGAAGTATGTACATAGAATGGAGGATAGTATAAAGCAGAGGTTAGCAAACTTTTCTGTAAAGGTGGTAAAATGTTTTATACTTTGTGAGACATTTATGGTCTCTGTCACTACTACTATGCTGCTGTATAGACAGAGCAGCCATAGATAATATATAAATGAATGGGTGTGGCTGTGTACCAATAAAACTTTTTTTATAAAAACAGGTTGTAGGCTGGATTTGTCTATGGACTGTAGCTTACTCTGACCCTTGGCATAAAGTGTATCCTCATAAAAATTGCTGCTTTCTTGCAAAATAAAGGAGCTTAATTTTGATAACATAGTATCAGCTTAAAGTCACAAGGGATTCAGATGGTCTACTTAAGTTGCCTAGCTTCTCCTGTCCTGCCTCTGATTGTCTTAAAATTGCAGCTTGACTACTTATAGATAGAAAAGCTGGTTTATTTATTTCCTCCAGGAGTGGAGGCTTAGTGTGGTTATCAGTTTTTAAGTTCCAGTGTCATGGAAGAAAACCTTTTTTGGGCTTTAAAAAGGCAACTTTAGGGGCCTCTGGTTGGCTCCATCGGTTAAGCATCTGCCTTTGGCTCAGGTCATGATCTTGGGGCCTTGGGGTCGAGCCCCTTTGCCCCTCCTCCCTGCTCATGCGCACATTCTCTCTCTCTCTCTCTCTCAAATAAATAAAGATCTTTAAAAAAAAATCAAAAGGGCAACTTTAATGTATTAGCTGTATAACTTTAGTGTATTAACTCTCTAGTAACTAAATTAAAAAAGAAAACCAAGGACTTTGAAAACCAAGGACTTCTTTCCTTGAAAAATGAGGCTAGCCTTTAGGCTGCACTGGTGAGAAATATGTATGTATAAAGTTGTGTTTTAGTGTCACTGAGTTCTTGGAATGTGTGCCAATTACTGTTTTGTAGATTAAGGCCAGGACATAGAAGAGTTACTACTGTCATATATGAAGTAGAATATATTAATACGTACTCTGTGGGTATGGAGGTTACGTGGTTGGTAACCTCAGCTATCCAGAATGCGTCTTAGCACCTGCAGGAAGGCTCCTGACCAACTACAGTAAATATCAGAAGTCATTCATTGAAGAGTATACATTTTACTCAAGGGGCGTTTCTTAAGCTATTACAACCTATTTGCTCATCTTAGAAGTAGTTCACTGTGCATATCACACAGCAGATCAGAAGCCACAGATTTGAGTTGGGGTTCAGGGGCTGTCGGAGGAGACATAATAATAGTAACAAGATTTGCTAGCTAACTCCTTGGCATTAAGAAGTGGATTGAAAAACTAAAATGCAGACACGAGAACTCTTTAAATCATAGCAGTTTGGGGCCATAAGGACCTATTGCACTGTTTATAGACTAGTATATTAACCGATGTAATCATGCCTCTAATAATCCATCAAAGCTGACTTTTTTTCTTTTTAAGATAAAGACAGATAAGTATATGTTTTAGAAATACTTTATGACTAAAAAACTTAAAAGTACTTTGGCACTCAAAGAGAGGGAGAGATTTTTTAGTTACATGAAAAATTCACTTGGCGAACAGCTTATGCCCAGATAACTTTTAGGAATCAGTTTTCTGATAATTTTTATCCTTCAAATTTTTCTCTCCTAGTTATTGTTCGTTTTGGGCAGTGATGCTTTTAGAAGTTGGGTTAGGTCAGAAGACGTCCCTTTTTCTTTCTTTTTGTTTTATTTGGACTTCTGCTTTCCCGAGTAAACGTCTTTCTTATTAAGTATTCTGGTAGCACACTCCTTCCCAGAGGAACCCAGGCAGGTAGAGTTTGTCGCTCCACAGAGTACACCCCCCACAGAGAAGACTGGGGCAGACTCAGTTGCTGACACTAGCCTCCTTTTGTGGTGAGAATCAAACCAACAGACGTACCAAATCTGTACTTTGCTGTATACAAACAGGCCTGTTTTGTTATGGGAGCAGCTTCTTCCCAGGCCTGTTGGGACTCTAAACAATGACAACATTTTAAAGGGATGTTTGGCTTTTGGAGCATCCTGCTTGTTTAAATCGCTTTTTAAAAGCCCCCATCCCCCACCCCATCTCCAGATTTTTTAAAAAGCAGGAGCTTTTCATTTCAAACACAAAGTGCTAGTTTGATTTATTTATGTGTGTGTGTGTGTGTGTGTGTGTGTGTATTAGAAGAGTGTCTCAATAACCTTTTATATGGATCATAGAAGCTTTCGGTCTGTTCTGTTGTGTATTGCTTGTTTTTTTCCAGTGGACTTAAAACTTTAGATTTTGGGGGCCAATCTGATTAGCCATAGTGGGTTAATATGTAAGACTGATGGCTCTTTTTTTCTCTTTATTACCAGAAACTGGTTGCTCAAATGAAGCAGGATCCACAGGTAAAATACTACTTTTATTCATTTAATTTTTAAATTAAAATAATTTAAAATAACCATAAGATACTAAAATACAGACCAGGACTTAAGTTTTAGAAACTGTTTCATCTCTAACAGCAATTGTTTTTAGCACATTAGTCTTCATGTTACAAAGATTTAGAAAAATCCAGTCAATCTGTGATAGTATAGCTATCATTTTATCTTTGTTTCTGTTATTTTACTTTCTATGTTCATTTCTTTGAGTATTTTGGGGAAAAAGTTGAGTTAATATTCTTCATATGGTTTAAATTTCATTTCCATAAGCCTACTTATTCCAAATCAGTTTTTGCAAATTATTGTGTATGGCCTAGAACAGTTCTTACCT
This sequence comes from Procyon lotor, assembly GCA_028646535.1. Taxonomy (NCBI): domain Eukaryota; kingdom Metazoa; phylum Chordata; class Mammalia; order Carnivora; family Procyonidae; genus Procyon; species Procyon lotor. Next base: position 11,442,245 of record CM053613.1, read on the forward strand.
TCTCATAGCTTATATAGTACAGGTATAGTACAGAACATTTAAATACTTAATTTCACTATGATTAACTAATTTCAGAATAATTTTTAAAGAACTTTAAAAAATTATCTTAGAAAGTACCTTGAAAGTATCTTAAAAGTACCTTGTATAATAATCCAGCAGATGTTACCTTCTCTTTAAATTCTCATAGGAGTTTTTGACTTAGGCATTTTCTTTTCTATCCCTGAAGAGAAATCTTCCTAAAAAGTTATTTTGTCTTTGATGATTACGTTTATTGTTTAGGTAGTGCCTCTTTTGTAGCCTTTAGACAGTGGGTCACAAGTTTGAAGAATATTTATCAGACTTTCAGGATTTGTTTACCCATAAACCTGTTCACAGAACATTTAGACCCATTATATTTGTGTAAATATATTATATATGTGTAAATGTTATATATAACATATATAAAAATATATATATATATATTTATACATATGTATATATAGTTGTTAAACATACCATACATGTCTAGTTGTAAAGTTAAGAAAATAAATTCCTGGATTAAGGAATGGTACTAAAGCAGATCGATTTTTTTGTAAGTGGGAAATATATTCATTTTTCCAAAAACTAGCACCCAGTGGCCTAACTAGTATGTATTAACACAATCCATTGATTCTGAGGGCTGGCATTGATGGCCCACACTTAACTCCTGTTTGACAGTCCTACTTCTTTGAGAAGCTTTTCCATTTTTATTTATTTATTTTTTAGTGTATTAAAATTTAAATTAGATTTAGGGAACCAAGAGGCAGTAGACCTTAGATTAATAGACTCTTTTATATTTAATATGGTAACCTACATTGTCAGTGACTGAAATATTATTAGAAAATTTTAGCATTTCTGATAGAGCTGGTGGTCATGTAACAGAGCAGTCTTAACTCAAAAAGAATCTGAGGGGGCAGTGAGTTGTTGGACAATCTTATGAGTGATCTCATTAGTGAAGCCTTGTATCAAATATACTTATAAAAAAGACAATGTAGAGTAAACATGAGGGGGAGGATGTGTACCCCAACTCTGGCAGAAGACCAAGCAGGGTGAATCAAAAGAAATGCATGTGAAATAATGAAGAAAAAGTAGTCTTTTATTGGAATGGTGTTCAGTCTGTTAGCAGGCTGTCCTGCTACAGTAAGCGTTTGAAAATTTTAATTTTGGATTTTTTCCCCACTTGAGTAAAAAGCAAGCACGCTCAGTGTATCTCATCTAAAATAGTATTCTTTTTTGATTCCTAGAATTTTAGAACTGAGAAAATACCCTGGTAGTCAGTGTGTTAATTTAAATGATGTAGTGTTAAGGCAGTTGCAGCACTGACAGCTTTTCAAATCTAGGCTAAAATAACAAATGTACTCTACTGAATAAGGGAGAGGGCAAGTAGAGAAAAACTTTTATCTTTATTGATAATGCCATTAAGTATGCAGTGTATGCATACTTACAACTTCCATTTTCCTGCTTTTGTCTGATTAGTGGAGCTTTGGGTTTTTTGTCAACTGATACTTTCTATAAAGAATAACAATATTTCAATAGAAAAGAATACTATTGCAGTACAAGATGCTAAGATAATAAAACTTCTTGTAATTTGAAACAATTGCAAAGGAACTGCCCCTGTTCCAGTGTTAGAAGCTACATTTAGGATCTGTGCATTGGGTGGTGATAATATGTCTACAGTTTAATGCATGACAAATTTGATTGGCTAAATGCTTAAGATTGCTTCATCATTTGTAATACAGTATGCATAAAGTCTTCTTGCTACTATTCTGTTAACAAATGAAATATCTTTCTCACAGATATTTTTTCTTTCCAATCAGAATGCTGATTTAAAGAAACAGCTTCATGAACTCCAAGCCAAAATCACAGCTTTGAGTGAGAAACAGGTAGGGGAAAAGGGGGGAAGGGGCATATTTTTAACATTGTGTTCTAAAGATATGTCTGCTCGAGGCTTCTAGGAGAACTGCTATTTTTCCTCATGTGTGAAAATAAGTGTGGGCAGCCAGACTCAGTTTTAATTTTGTTTGAGCTCTGTTTATCTATTTTTATTTTTGGTTGGAATCAGTGTCTAGAGTATCCCATGGGTATAGGTTTCTGGCAGATACCTAAAAGCAATGTGGCAGGCTGCTGTTAACTGTGTTAATTAAACTCTATAGTTTACCCATAGGGGAAAGAGGTAAAGAAAGTTAGTGGGAGTATGTGATAGAGAATCTTGTAGTTGCTGAATGTGTCTTGTTAACCTGTTCTAAAGGCTTGAGCTGACATTTAACTTACTGTGGAGAAAATGGTTGTAAATAAATTGCTGTAAATGTAGGTCTCCCATTCTGATTATTGTCATACTGTTAGGATATTCTTTATTAGATAGTGACCTGGTATGTGAAAAAACTTTGGTGGAACCTTGTTAGATTTATTTATATACAGCAAGAGAAGAGCATCTTGCTTTTTTCCCTAAGGACATCTGGAAAGTTTTCTTTGGAATTTCTTGTATAATGACCTCTACTTCACCAATTCAGGCAGCTCCTGCCACCAGGTGGAGTGTGGCAGTTGGTAGAGCTCTAAGTAAATGTCTATGGTAATCGGACAAAGCATTTGTTTCCTTGTTCCTTTCCCACCACTCTTCCTCTGGTTAAAAGGAGTTTTCTATCTTGGTGTAGGTGAATGTGTGAACCAAAAGCATAAAGTGATTTGCAATTAATAGTTCCTGCTAGTGACATCTTATTGAAGATTTTTGACTAAACAGTTCTCAAAAATTGATTTTCATGGTTTTTTTTTAAACTTTTGTTTAGTGAAATAATAGTTACGAGAGCAGTTTGTACCTGGAGATTTCTGATTGTGTCTGTGTTGTTTTCTATTTTGTTTTCATTTAACTAAGGGGAGAAATAAATTTTGAGAACTATATCAAATGGATACGAGTCATTAATTGTTCAGAATAGAATCTTTTTCCAAGCTGAGTGAACAACTGCTTTTTTTCTCCCTACTCCTGTTCTTATGCTTCTGCATATCCCCATCTTGTCTTCTGTAGAGACAGGAGATATTTTAGATTAGGGAATTGCCAAACTAAAATTGGGAGGAGATAGCGTGGTAGAGAACAATTTGTAAGGAAAAATATAAACAGAGTTCGTTAGTATGTATTTGGCTCTGAAAGTGATTCAGTTCTCTAAAGTCAAAATGATGTGTGTTAGTGAAAGTGTTATAGCTTTAGAATTCTGTTAGTGCTGAGCCTCCTTATAGTTTCAGGGTTAGTTTGACAAGATGCCAATGAATGAGTCACTTTTGCTGAAAAATTCACGTGTTCCAGCAGGGAAAGAAGGTGAGAACTGATTAGTGGAGTAGGGGGTAGGGGATGCTGTCACAAAGTTAAGACAATCTAAAGCTACATTTGCGGAAAATGGGGAAATTGAAAAAAATTTACATTTATTTGAAATTTTTATTTGTGAGAACTGATGTAAAGATTTGGTTTATTTCTATAACTTTTTATTCTTTAATTTCTTTTTTCTACTAGGGACCTCACGTAATAGAAAATCGCAACCATTTATGTTTATGTTCAGTAAGACATTTCATCAAGTGGTAAACTCTGTCATTTGAACTAAGTTTGGATTTTAGAAACTAGAATTTTAAAAAATGAGCCTGCCATCAGGAAAACCTTAGATATACAAAGTAAAGAGAACAGAGTCAGAAACTGAAATGCAATCTTGCAATTTTTAAAATATTTGCTTAACTGTTAAAACAACCTTTTTGATAGAACAGAAAATATATCATTTTTAGGTAGGTTAGTACTTGAAGAAAGCACAGCTATAAAGTTCAGAAGCTGGGCCTTCCTCAGACTTATTTCCAACATAAAACATTTATATTCAGTTTAAAATAGCTTTATTTTACAACAAATGCCTAATGCTGAATGCCTAGCATTTTGTTTTTCTTCTCAAAAGATCTACTTAGCCTCTGGCAAAACACTGATTTTCCTTTTACTTTTTAATAACTAAAATCTGAATCACCTTACTCACATGACAAATATTTTAATTTAACATTAATTTTTTTGGTTGTGAGAAAAATGCTAGATACAGCAAAGTACAAAGAATGTCATATTCCAGAATTAGCAACTACTAATCCTTTATCATTATTTGTTTCTATTTTTATACTGTGTTCACTTTTCTGTCATTTTTTCTATATCCACTTGAAAATTTATACAATAGATGCATACGTGCTCTTTTTTTGTTTTATTAAAAAAAATTGTAGTCATTAATTCTTACAGTGGGCATTTATTAGTTCTTATTTGTTATTACTACCTCAGTCTTTGGTACTTAGTCAGTTTCTTCCTCAAGACTAATTATGAAATGTTATGCTCCATTTGGGAAAATATGGTCTTTAGGGAATACCTTTCATGGCTAAAACTCAGTGAATTTCATTGAATTCTTGGTTAGAAGATTCCAGTGTTTTCAAATTGTAACTTGAGATTTTTTAATAAATTCTCCATTGCAGATTTTGAAGTCAGCTCCTTGACCCACGGGGCTTTAATTTGTGGTTGACAGTTTTAACTCAGGAAATCCCCACACTTGATTGGTTAAACAAATTATATGTTATGGAGCCATTAACAATCATGGTTTCAAAAATATTTTAATGATATAGAATGTGCTCATGATAAAGCAAATGAAAAAGTACATGCAGCTTCATATGCATTATAATCCCACTTTTGACTGTGTCACCTGTATATATGTATGTAGACGTGTAAATACATACAGAAACAGTGTCACTATGGAATGTTGGAAGGTGATGAATTTACAGATGGCTTGTTTTTTCTTTAAGGTCTTATGTATATGTGCTTTAATCTCTACAATAAATACGTTTCCTTTTTATAACCAGAAATAGACAAGAAACATTATTTAAAAAATTTTTAACACCAAACTTTTGTCTGTTCTAGAGAGAGTTAACATTTAAATATCCAGTGACATTCTCCTCATGGTATATGAACCACTCTAATCAGAGAATCCATTCTGTTTTAAATACCACTAATACTGAAGTGTAGAAGCAACTATTAATTTCTTTAATAGGGTTCATTCTTATTTTGCATTCCTCCCTCCTCATTTTGGCATGATGTGTGGTCTTTTGCTTGTCAGAATAGTGGTTAGATAATTTTTTAAAACAGTCATCTTGCTTTTTAAGCCTTTTTAAACTGAAAGTACTATGAACATTTTACATTTTTGATGTTTTTTTAAAGCTACGATTTTTATATGTTCAAATATTTAGTGGTCTGGCTAGATTATAATTTGGTTATTCCTCTAGTATTTGATGATAGGATGTTTCCAGTTTTTTGCTATTATAAATATTTCTATGCTAGAAGTGCATGTGTGAATTTGTTTGTCTCTGATTGCCTGAGGATACATTCTTAGGTGTGAGATTACTGGGTGTATTGGTCCGCTATTGCTGTAATAGTTCTGCATAGCAAACCAATGTTGTATTGAGTAGCTTACAACACTGGGCCTGTACATCTCCTGGAGTTTTCTTTTCTTTTTTTTTTTTTTTTTTAAAGATTTTATTTATTTATTTGACAGAGAGAGAGAGATCAC